>JANAVB010038617.1:2971116-3458908 GCA_029216955.1 Iris pallida
CATAAATTTCTCTCATTATCATTTGGTGTTGTTACATTTCAAGCATATTCATAAGGCACTTCATTCAATTAACTTTAGACTACTTTGATTTAATGCAAGGACTTGCACGTGGATTGCCACCAGTAAAGCCCAACTCTCTATATGCATCGATCGCTGGCATCATAAGCCAATTTGGACATGTCTTTCCCTTGGTAATTTCTCACCTATCATGGCATGCGGCTTGGTACACCTGATAGTCTTTTGAAATACCCGCTTAGGTCCCCTGGTGGCCAAGCCGCACTAGGCAGCCCGTAAGCCATCTTTTGATTTCCGTCTGGACCGGCACGTCCTTCACTTTGACTATGCCGTGGAAATCCCTTATATCTTCCACCTCCCGTATACTAAGGATTGTCCACGACCTTTTGTTTTATTTATCATTTTAACTTAACGGCTGTCACCGAGCCGAGCCCTAACCCTTAGCCATAATGCGTTATCGACCAGGTTGGCGCCCGTGCAGCGCGGGTAGCGAGCCCCGTTGCACGTGCCCGTCACACATGTTGCTAACCCTTCTTTCCTTTCTTATCTTTCATGTATTCTTTCTTTCTTTCTTCTTTCACTATTCGTTCGTTCATTGATTCATTCACGTATCATGCATTCCTTCGTTGATTCATTCATTCAAGCATTACGCAACTGCCAGTGCGGGGCCGCCTTGGCGACCCATCGGTCCCATAGTCTTTCAATGTTGCTAAACTCTACTCGAAATGACTATGTTGATAGTCTTCCCGTTTTATTGTTGTAAACCATTCATTGTTTCATTGTTTGAACGCAAGCTTGTGCCTTAGCACGAGCATGGAGCGCGGTGGCGAGAGTTCTCACATTTCCATATTCCTTTTCCATATTCTATACAAGCATACAAGATGGAATTATTCCCTTAGCTAGGTGCATTGAGTCATTTATTAGCATGCACGATATTATCGCCAAGCGATTCTAGCAATAGTGTCCGTATTGTTATGTGTCTAGGCTAAGCAAAGACGGGTTCATCGGAGCCACCCACCTTAGCGATGTTCGTATCGGCCGAGCGATACTCCGAGTGTGCCTTTGATAGTCTAAGTCTGGATTCATCTTGACGTCCAATGTAAGCCTCATCGATTCTTCATCATGTCGATGCCAACTCTTCGGGTCGACGGCTCGTTTGAGTCGTTGCACTTGCCGTTTGAATCGGCGTTCCGCTAGGGCGGAGCGGGTCATTACATAATATACCACTCAAAATAAGTCTCGTCCTCGAGACTTCCTGAGTGCAGGTCATCCTACCATTCCTTAACTCGTGTCGTCGTGTTTCTTAGACAATACTATCGAACTGCTCTATCGTTCGATGGCATCGAACCATACTCGATACCTTTCTAAGTTTCGTGTCGCATACGTTGGTCAATTTTATTGAATAGCCTTTCATTCATTTTAGAGTCGATGGTACTTATTCAATTCAAGTGTTTCTTCGTCTTAGTTGCTATTTCTCCGTGTCATGGGACGAAAATGGTCATACGAGGAACGTTGTAATTCATCAAATGCGCGGGTCGTGGGTTGAGGCAAACTCACTTTCGTTTATCTCGGTCATTGAGATGACCCTATTCGCTTCTCAAGCGTTCGTGTCCACGAAATCAGTATAATTTCTTCCTAGCGGGGTCGACCAAGTCTAAGTGATTTTTGTCCAATTCAAGACCACATATTGTACTATCATCGAGTATATTTTTCTATCAATGGTTCAATTCGTTATACCAACTTTTACTTGCACGATATCGATTCCATATCATTCACTCATTTAGGGCCAATCTTATTGTTGTTCGCGCACACTCCGCTCACACGTTTCTTGGATTCCGAGCCACGCTCGTACTAGTATCGATCCTTTACTTAACGTAATTTCAAGATCTTTGACACTCTTCCATTCCTCAAGTCTTGCTCGAACTCAATGTATCACTTGGCTGGATCGTGCACGCATTCCAAGCGTCCCCAAAATACATGCATTCAGCCAAGCCGCATGATCTAGAAATTTGTCATTCTCACTCGAGTCGCATCGTGCACATACTCAAGCGTCCCTGAAATATATACATGTCACCCGAATCTCGTGACGGGTATTCCTATATTCGTGAGTCACATTATCCATCCATGCCAATCCTCAAGATCAATCTTTCGATTGATAACTCATGAAACAGGACGTCTCACCTAACCGCTAGGCCATCTTTTCGAGGCTAAGTCAATGTCAGGATTGGAATCATAGTTCCCCAACAATAATGCCAACACTGACCCCAATCCTAGGGTAAAACCAAAGTCGGTAGTACAGGATTTTCTACCCAAGCTCGCGTCACTCAGATTTCTAAACATCGAGCACGATCACCTATTCGCATCAAGGCATTCGTCGCGCACCGCAACGAATTCAAATCCATTCACATCACTAAATCGACATACTTCACATATCCATTCTAACCAATTCATGTATTCGATCACGAGTTCATCTAGCTTTGACAATATGTTGCATCCCAATCTCACGCGAGTTCGATTATCCACGGTGGTTCATGAATCACCATGCAACGCTCCTGCGGAATAATCATTCTCATCGGGGCGTAACTCTTGCTTGCGTCTAGACTGATTCATTCTCGATACGCGGATTGGACCTACGCAATCCTCAAATTCGATCGTCATACACGCTAAGTCATTTTCGAGTCCACCTTCGCGTCAAACCACAAGTCGAAGCACACAAGTTGCCATGCCATGCTAGTTCAATCACCCCCGCTGTATGAATCACCATACCAGCGCTCACGCGGAGTGATCGCCCTAATCGGCGTGATGCATGTGCGAGGCTGGAGTTGCACTCGCATAAGACAAAAATGTCGACGTTGGGGTTATCGTCGAAGCAAATCCAATATTTCATTTTCTATCCAAGCCAAGATCGATAGTTAGGGGTGAGCATCGGTTCGGTTCAAATCGAACCGTATATATGAAAACCGAAATAACCGTAAACCATATTTCTCAAAACCGAAAACCGAACCGTTTTTATAAAAACCGAACAAAACCGAACAGAATTAATTCGGTTCGGTTTTTGTCGGTTCGATTTCATGAGCCAATGTGTCGGACCTTATTTTAAAAATATGACATTATTGTATTTATGAATTATTATATTACATAGTGTGAAAAATATTACTATATATAGATTGAGGGTAAAGAGAGAGAGCGCTCAAAAAAATACCGACAGAGAATAGGAGAAGAGATTGCTCTCTTACGAGTTACAAAATATTAGTATATGTAGATTGAAGGTAGTTTGATAAATTACTAAATCTAAATCGGTTTTCGGTTCGGTTCGGTTATCCAGATCAAGAACCGAAAACCGAACCGTTATTTTCAAATTTCAAATTTTAAAAACCGAAAACCGAACCGAAAATCGAACCATTTGTCATATTTCGGTTCGGTTCGGTTCGGTTTTCGGTTTTCAACTGTTATATGCTCACCCCTACCGATAGTCCATTCATTATTTCATTCAACTAGAAAATCCTCGAGCCACGTCTATATTTTCCTCGACACATTTCAATATTCCGAGTATAGCATCCGTCAGAACAATGACATTTGCACGATCGTCATTCACCGAGTCATAGTACCCCCGAGTTATCGCATATCGATCTTTGATACGCCTCAATACCATCAACGATATACGTAACCTGACGATCTTCCTTTGCAACCAATTTCGAGTCGTGCGACTGATACTATTTTCCGAACTGGATATACTATATTTCCATTCGATTCAATTCACAATCAAGTTCGATTGCTATTCCTCAAGCTAGTTTCAATATCGTTGTTCAAACTCAAGTCACAATTCATTTGAATCAATCCGAAATCGTACGCACGATCCTCTAAGTTTTCTCGATCAAGACTATTCATTTTCATTCATCGCTCCGAACCATTTTCTAACTCGTGTTGTCCATTGACAAGTTGTCCAGCGACATCTCGTTCGGGACTTTTGAAGTCACGGCCAACTAAGCGTGACACATTCTAAGGCTTTGCGCGATCGCATCGCTTGCCGACATACTCGTATGATCCGTAAATCCTTTAGTCTTGCTTGAACAATTTCTATGACGTCCATACACCACTCAGGGTTCGAGCCACTCGACTAGTCGTCGACACTCATTCTTATTCTTCTCCGAACCTATCACATACACCATTCGGATTCAAGCCATACGATCTAGTCCTCAATCACGTTCGCGTCATGCGCTAAGACATCCTTCAGATTTGTTCGACGAATCTCTAGCGTAATCGCTCACGTCGCCTCGACGTACTAAGTCGTTCGCACAAATCCTCAAAATCTAAGCCAATCTTTTCGGGTGTGCCTAAGCGTTAACTCGATAGCGTTCCTATCGATAGACACTCAAAGTGTATCTCCGTTCTCGATCGAGCGATACTTGATATTGCTCGCAACCCGATTGCACCCAAAAGTCGAGGTGCGCGACACGCGGGCTAAGTTGTGCCGCATAACCATCCTGTACGGATTATATTTTGGTCTCGTGCACTTGTTTGCTGTCAGCGTAAGCTCATTCAAGCACACACTGTGTTTGCTAACTCTTAGCATCGGTTCCTACCAACTCAATTCCGTCGTGGTGGCACAAAGGCCTTCGCCTATCGATCCCGTTCAATCGAGTACTTGTACGAGCTTTTGAAAATATTAGACTTACTGTATGGAACATCCCAAGGCACAACGAGAGAGTGCGTATACTTCTTTATTTCCAACGAGCTTTCAAAACTAAGAAAATTGAAATGAAGTCCAAGGACGTAAAGCCGTGCTCTGATACCAATCTGTCACGCCCCGCTCCCGTAGGAGCGATCGTCCTCGCTAAGGCGTGATGCCGCACGGGCCTAGGTCGCGCCCGTGCAAGACTAAGTCCAGAAACAGCCGATTTGAGCTAGGCCACAGAGTCGCACAGAGTGTCCCCATTTGCAGCGGAAAGTAAATGAACACAAATTGAAGCGAATTCAACTCTTTATTGATATTCAAGAAGTTTACAAGCGGCGCTAGACCGAGTTTACAAGTCGCTCAAGCTCTCTCTCTCTCTGAAACATAAAAGACGTGCCAAGTGGCTTACAAGATGGAATGATTCATGGCGATATTCCAATACATTATATCCTGTATATGGTGCTCCAGCTCCTTGCAATGCTCCAAGGCTCGAGAAATAGCTCCGGGCCTTAGCACGTTCGAGGGAAGCTCCGCACCCGCCGACGTTTCCTGCTTCCTGCAAGCAGACTGTGGGGTTATCAGTACATTGTTATGCACTGGTGGGGAGGCTAGCTCGTCCACAATGCTATCATTACCAAACACGTTATATTTACTTTTGTGCACCGTCTATCATTCATTGTCTTTCTAATCTTATCTTAGGATCAGTTTCATGGCATATTTCATAACCTATCCCGTGTTGCCAAATTCAAGTGTCGTATGGAAATACATGCACGACTTACCCATACTTACCGTCCGGCCTTCCCTGTCCAAAGTAAACCAAGTTAGTCAACAATTCAATATGAACTTTTCGATGTCAAGTGCGTGTCCCTGCCTCGGATTCTAGCACGTCGTAGGCACGTTATCTAACTCACTTGCATAAATTTCTCATTATCATTTGGTGTGTTACATTTCAAGCATATTTATAAGGCACTTCATTCAATTGACTTTAGACTACTTTGATTTCAATGCAAGGACTTGCACGTGGATTGCCACCAGTAAAGCCCACTTAATCTATATGCATCGGTCGCTGGTATCACAAGCCAATTTGGACATGTCTTCCCCTTGGTAATTTCCTCACCTATCATGGCGTGCGGCTTGGTACACCCTGATAGTCTTTTGAAATACCCGGCCTTACGTCCCCTGGTGGCCAAGCCCGCACTCAGGCAGCCCTAAGCCATCTTTTGATTTTCGTCCGGACCGGCACGTCCTTCACACTTTGACTATGCCGCTGGAAATCCCTTATATCTCCCACCTCCCGTATACTAATGGATTGTCCACGACCATTTCATTTTATTTGTCATTTTAACTTAACGGCTGTCACCGAGCCGTAGGCTAACCCTTAGCCATAATGCGTTATCGACCAGGTTGGCGTCCATGCAGCGCGGGTAGCGAGCCCCGTTGCACGTGCCCGTCATACCTGTCGCTAACCCTTCTTTTCTTTCTTATCTTTCATGTATTCTTTCTTTTCTTTCTTTCTTTCACTTGTTCGTTTGTTCATTGATTCATTCACGTATTCATTCATTCATTCGTTGATTCATTCATTCAAGCATTACGCAACTCCCAGTGCGGGGGCCGCCTTGGCGACCCATCGGTCCCATAGTCTTTCAATATTGCTAAACTCTACTCGAAACGACTATGTTGATAGTCTTCCCGTTTTATTGTTGTAAACCATTCATTGTTTCATTGTTTGAACGCAAGCTTGTGCCTTAGCACGAGCGTGGAGCGCGGTGGCGAGAGTTCTCACATTTCTATATTCCTTTTCCATATTCTATACAAGCATACAAGATGGGATTATTCCCTTAGCTAGGTACGTTGAGTCATTTATTAGCATATACGATATTATCGCTTAGCGATTCTAGCAATAGTGTCCATATTATTATGTGTCTAGGCTAAGCAAAGATGGGTTCATCGGAGCCACCCACCTTAGCGATGTTCGCATCGTCCGAGCGATACTCCGAGCGCGCCTTTGATAGTCTAAGTCTGGATTCATCTTGACGGCCAATATAAGCCTCATCGATTCTTTATCATGTCGATGCCAACTCTTCGGGTCGACGGCTCGTTTGAGTCGTTGTACTTGCCGTTTGAATTGGCGTTCCGCTAGGGTAGAGTGGGTCATTACATTAAGATCGTGTACACTCGACTTTGGTGGTTCGTAGGAAGATCACCTACACCTGGTGGAGTTCTCGTACAACAACAATTTCCAGGCTAGTATCCAGATGGCACCGTTCGAGGTACTGTATGGTAGGAAGTGCCGATCCCCGCTAGCATGGGATGATGTTGGAGAGAGACAGATGCTCGGTCCGAAAATGATTGCTCAGACTGTTGAGGTGGTCAGAAGAGTCAGAGATCATCTTCGAGTTGCCCAAGATCGCCAGCGTCATTGGGCCGATTCTTATCGGCGTCCCCTTGAGTTTTCTGTCGGCGACCATGTATTCCTAAGGATTTCGCCTACCATAGCGTCATTCGTTTCGGCGTACGGAAAAAGCTTAGTCCTAGGTATATAGGACCGTTCGATATCCTGGAGCGAGTAGGTGATGTATCCTATCGTTTTACTCTTCTGTCGTCGTTACGTGAGGTACATGACATGTTCCATGTATCCCAACTACGACGGTATATCCCAGACCCGAGCCACATCCTAGATCATTCGGAATTGGTTGTTGGTACCAACCTTTCGTATGAGGAGAGGCCCATGTCTATATTGGATCGGAGAGAGAAGATACTCAAGAACAAGACTATTAGTTTAGTCCGTGTTGCTTGGGGTCATCACTCTTTGGGTGAGTCAACGTGGGAGCGTGAGGATGATATTCGATCACGATATCCCGACCTGTTTGACTCATAAGGTATAATGTCTTCCTTATGCCTTGTCCTTGCTTGAATGAATGATTGCTTGATTGATTGCCTTGTTATAGCTTGTCTGTAATTAGTATAGCTTGTCCTTGCTTCTCTAGCATCTTGATTAAATTCCGAGGATGGAATTCTTTTAAGGTGGGTAGAGTTGTAACGACCGTGGTTCACATTACATATTTTGTTATACGTTTACGTATATTGCATGTTTCCTGGCATGGTTTATCTTGGTATTTCTCTTGCTTTGTTCGACTTGGTTGGCTTGGTTCGGTTTGGATTGGTTTTTCTTCATGTGGACCAAACCCCCCCACCTACCCCCATTCTTCTCCTTTATAGCCGTCCACTCCTTCTCTCTCTTCATTTACTTCTTCTTCATTTACTTCTTCTTCTCCACCATTACTCTCTTCACCTACTAGAGAGAGAGCCTAGGCAAGTACAGCTTGCTTCATGGAGGAACTCAGTTTTTATTGTTCTATTCTCTTCCTCACGAGATTCTAACGCACTTTAATACTTAGCATTTCTAATTTTCATGGTTCAATTTGTGTAGATCTAAGTTTATTATATTTTTGGATTTTTTTGGTTTTGATCTATCTAACCTTGTCATTATCTAGTTTTGATAGTTCCATATTGTAGAGAATTTCGTTCTGCCCCATTTTGACCTGTGGAAATCTGGATTCAGACCTTGGATGAAGGAGTTATGAAGCTTTGAAGCCATGTATTTCATGACTCTTCTTCTCGGACCAGTGGAGAAGAAGAACAGTTTTCCAGCCACATGGCAGTACTTGACCGTATAGATTTTTATGCGGCAAGTTTTTCCCTGGCCGCATGGCAGTCATTGCCGCATAAGGCCTTGGCAACTCTCAGCCGCATGACCTTATTGATCCTTTCCGCATAGGCCATGGGCTCCTTGTCTAGCCGCATAAGACTCTATGATTCTTAACAGCATGAACTTCTGCATTTTCCGTCACATGAATTCATTCATCCCCTGGCCGCAGGGTAATATTTGTCGCATGAACTCAATTACTCTTAGCCGCATGAGTTGTTCCCTCGCTGCCGCATATAACCCATCTTTCTGCAGCCGCATAAGGCTTTGGCACGATCCAGCCGCATGGCCTTATTGACCCGCAGTCGCATAAGCCCGCTCTTCCGAGCCGCATACCCCTGTTTTCCTTCCTGGTCGTATGAAGTTATTTTTCAGCCGCATGGCATTGCTCCTCCCGCTGCCGCATATGACTTGTTCTCTTTCGTCCGCATAAGCCTAACTCTCCATGAGCCGCATGGCGTTGATCCCCTCTTAGCCGCATGAGTTGTTCCCCCGCGGCCGCATATGACCCGTTCTTCCAGCCGCATAAGCTCGCGTCCTTCCAGCCGCATGCGCTTGCTCCCTATAGCCGCATACACCATGTATTCTTCAGTCGCATGCGCCTGATTCCCTTGCAGCCACATGTGCCCGTTATTTCTTAGTCGCATGAGCTTATTTCCCTTAGCCGCATAGCTCTTTCCATAGTCCTTGTCCTCTTTTATTATTATTATATTATTATTATATTGGAATGTTATATTTATGCTTATGCCATATAAATTCTGATATGTTCCATGAACACGATAGTGGCCCGTCGTGGCACACTCTTGACAAGTAAACCTGACATGATATGCTGTTACGACAGCAAGCCTGACATGACCAGTATGAATGACCTGGACACCGTGGACGATTGTGTTTGTACAAATAAACCAGTATTATCTTGTATCATGTCTAGGATAGGGATCCCTGAACACCACGATCAGGGGTACCTACTGAAATTGACTAAGGTTAATAACTAGAAAAATTCAGTAGTCATGGAGAGATTTCTCAGCTACAGGTAATCCCGTTATCTGGGTGCCCCATCATGGGATTTGTAGCCTACCGTCGAGTAGGACACATTTCCAGCACACTGACATGTGTTGCAACCGCCAAACTACTTAAGGGTACATGTATTTCTGGGACGATGTACCCACCTGAATTTAATCCCCTAATTGCGTCTGGATAACTTGGATGGTCTGCAGGACTTGTGGCTGTTAGAATAATCTCATTTGTATATTGCTAGTAACTAGGACTGTGATAACCCTAGTTAGTTAAAGTATCAAGCCGTACTCATTGCGTGGCCGTGATTGATTGGATGGAGTCTAGCCCAGCTTCGTCTTGTCCTGATCCTGTACAAGATTGTGACATGACAGGATTACTTATGCTTGTCTTAACAATAATGATCAGGGGACCAGTTCTGTTCAGGCGAAGGGTTACAACCCCGATCCTTGTTTAGTTTATGGGTTGTAACCTGGCTCCCGAAATAGTTCTGTGTCCTCTCTTCGTTTATTGTCTTATTGTACTCCATGTCATGCCCGTCATGTTTTACCTCACTTCAATAGCATGATTATTTATACTGGCCTTAACAATAATGATCATGGGTCAAGTTCTGTTCAGGCGAAGGGTTACAACCCCGGTCCTTGTTTGGTTTAAGGGTTGTAACCTGGCTCCCGGAACAGTTCCGTGTCCTCTCTTCGTTTATTGTCTTATTACTTATTGTAATACCCAGATCTCGTATTACGTATTTGGAATACGTATACGTAATTTGACCCGTATTGCATGTCTTCCTGCTTGATTTATTCTAGCATTTCATTGATTAGTTTATTCTTGGGTTGGTTCGGTTTGGCTTGGTTTGCTTTGGTTCATCATGAACCAAGGGTGAACCCTCCTATCTACCACCACCCTCTTTACTTATAACCCCTTCCTTTTCTCTCTCATCATTATTCCTTCTTCATTTACTCTCCTCCATTACTTCTTCAACCACCAGGAGAGAGAGTGAGAGAGAGCTTAGGCAAGTGCAAACTTGCTTCATGATGGATCTCATGTTTTATTGTTCCATTCTTTTCCTTACTAGATTCTAAGCCTCTTTAGAACTGGAAGTTTTCGGTTTTGATGGTTATATTTTGTAGATCTAAGTTTTAAGTTCCTTCTTGTTTACTTTTTTTGGTTTTGATCTCTAAAACTTGGTTATTTTCGAAAACTAATGGTTCTATGTTGTAGAGAATTCAATTTCATTCAGTTTTGGCTTTTGTTTTGCTTGATTTCGACTCCGGATGAGTAAGTTATGGCCATTACAAGTTTTCGGAACTTTCATGGCTGAACTTGCTGTTTGGGGACGATGAACCTCATGCGCCCGGGAGGCCATGCGCCGGGAGGCCATGCGCCGTGAAGTCCCGGCAACGCATCCCTTAACTCCGAGCGTGTCATGCGCGTAGGTTCCCTACGCGCATGTACAGAAGACGCAACGTGAGTTTTTTAAGCGCCGATTCGTGCAGGAATCTCATGCGCCGATTCGTGCAGGAATCTCATGTGCCGATTCGTGCAGGAATCCCATGCGCCGATTCGTGCAGGAATCTCATGCGCCGATTCGTGCAGGAATCCCATGCACCGATTCGTGCAGGAATCTCATGCGCCGATTGCGCAGGAATCCCATGCGCCGATTCGTGCAGGAATCTCATGCGCCGATTCGTGCAGGAATCTCATGCACCGATTCGTGCAGGAATCCCATGCGCCGATTCGTGCAGGAATCTCATGCGCCGATTGCGCAGGAATCCCATGCGCCGATTTGTGCAGGAATCTCATGCGCCGATTCGTGCAGGAATCCCATGCACCGATTGTGCAGGAATCCCATGCGCCGGAATTGCTCTATTTCGTTATTTTTGCCTATTTAAGTTATTTTATAGCTAGAATCTTGAAAAACTGAAAACATGAAAGTTGCAGATCTTTTCCTTGGCTTCAAGAATATGTCACTAGTTATTTTTATGCAAGTTTCTCTCATTCATGATAATGTAAGGATAGAACACGATAGTGGCCTGTTAAGGTGCACTCTTGACAAGTACCAAGTGGACATGACATGACCTGATAGTGGCCCGCCGTGGCGCACTCCTGACAAGTATACCTGACATGATATACCTCGGATTGCTGTTGCGACGGCTAACCTGACATGACATGACTTGATAAGTATAAACAACCTGGACACCGTGGACGATTGTGCTTGTACAATAAACCAGTTTTGTCTTACATCATGCTTAGGATGGGACCCCTGAGTACCACGGTCAGGAGTACCTACTGAAATGGACTAAGGCTAATAACTAGATTAACACAGTAGTCATGAAGAGATTTTCCAGCTACAGGCAATCCCGTTATCTGGGCGCCCCACTTGGGATCTGTAGCCTGCCGTCGAGTAGGGCACATTTCCAGCACACTGTCATGTGTTGCACCTTCTAAGTCACCTAAGGGTACATGTGTTTCCTGGACGATGTACCCACTTGAATTCAACTCTAAATGCGTCCGGATAACCTGGATGGTCTGCAGGGCTTGTGGCTGTGGAATAATCTCATTGCATCTTGCTAGTAACTAGGCTTGTGATAACCCTAGTTAGTTAAAGTATCAAGTCGTACTTATTGTATGGCCGTGAATGATTGAATGGAGTCTAACCCTGTCTATTCTTACCTCGATCCTGTACAAGATTGTTACATGACATGATTACTTGTGCTTGTTTTTTTAACAATAAAGATCAGGGGATCAGTTCTGTTCAGGCGAAGGATTACAACCCCGGTCCTTGTTTGGTTTACGGGTTGTAACCTGGCTCCCGGAGCAGTTCTATGTTCTCTCTTCATTTATTGTCTTGTTGTACCCCATGACATGCTCGACATGCTTTACCTTACTTCGAGATCGTGATTATTTGTACTGGCCATATTGATAAATGGTGGGGATACCAAGTTCCGTTCAGATGAAGAGTTACAACCCCGGTCCTTGTTTGGTTTACGGGTTGTAACTTGGTTATCTGAATAGTCCTATGGTTATCACATCGTATATCATCGGTCATGCCTTTCCTTAATTAATGTATTTTATTATGTAATTATATTCTTGTGCTAATTGCTGGTTTTAGTTCCTAAGTGAAGCCTCCTTTGTGGCACTTGCTCTTCTGGGGTCTGACCCAGCTGGTTTTGTATGGCCAGATACCAGAGCAGCTCCAGAGGATCTACCGGTTTTCCAGCCCGATGGTGAACACCAGGCGTAACCAGGGCAACGAGTGGGTTTATTTTTGCTCTTCCACTCTATTATAAAATTATTCTTTTGAGGTGTTTAGCCGGCGGGCACGTGTTAGCTCGTATTGCACCTTTATTTACTGTCTGCCTACGGGCTGTAACATGATTGGAAACCTAGGGTTGATCATGTATGACCAAACTCTTGCTAGTCCTCACATTTTGTAACGACTAGCTTCATGATCAGCTGAATATGTAATGTTTGGGATGCCTTACTTTTGTATATTTGGTGATCTTACATCTTGTAACATTTACTGGTTTGTGATTGAGACACTAGGCTTGTTCTTGACCTTAAGAGACTGTTGGCTTGTAGATAAACCCTCATATATCTAGACAGCCGTGACCGTATAATGAGGTGGATTCCATTTCATTATACGTAGCTGGCTATGTCTGCCCCCGCTCTCCAGTATTCTGGTTCTGGGGCGTGACATGGTTTTAGTGGTGAACCCATGCAGGTCTTGTAAATCAAGATATGTGAGGGTTTACCGAATAGATGTCTCAATCAGTACTCGCCCTTGATCTCTGCCCGTATCCTCTTGATTCCTGAAATTCTTGTCCTGATCACATGCTTGTAATCGTTGATCTGTCCTGGTCCTTCCTTATTGTTCCCATGTCGTCTTCTTCAGCGACATTGTTCCTGGACCTGCCGATCAGCAAGGCGGATCACCTTCCGTGGACCAGCAGCAACCAGAAGATTAGGTCCAGCACTCAGGAGCAGCCTCCCGAGTCGTACCTACTGGAGGAGAGCCGCCAGTTCAGCCAGTCCAGCCTGCAGAGCCTGATGATGGCACTTTGGTGGGTCTCATCAGATCATTGTTAGCTTCTCAAGATCGCCGAGGAGATGCCTTGCAACAGGCGGTGGCAGATGCTCTGAACAGAGACGGTCATCCAAGGAACAGTACAGCGAACAGTTTCAAGCGCCTGAACCCTCCATTCTTCGATGGCAGTGAAGATGCTATCGCTGCTGACGCGTGGCTCCAGGATACTGAAGTCATTCTAGAGGCAGCCGGAACCCCGAAGGACGAGAAGGTGGCCGTGGTGCGTCTACAGTTACTGGATCTTGCCCGCAGCTGGTGGGCAGCTCAGGCCGTTGGATTGGTGGCGCCTATTGCTTGGGCAGTATTCCATGAGAGATTCCAGACGAAGTACTTCGATGCGGTGGCCCGATACGATCTACAGACCAAGTTCACCAATCTGAAGCAAGGAGGCAGAACGGTCGACGGATATGCGGCCGAGTTTTCCAGGCTTAGTCAGTTTGCCCCCACTTTGGTGGCAATCGAGTTCGACAGAGCCCATCGGTTCCAGCAGGGGCTCCATCTCGAGATTTTGTTGGCAGTGGAGCAGTTTGAGCATCAGACTTTTGATGCAGTACTGAGGGCAGCTAGGAGGCACGAGTATACCTCCCACAGGATCGTGGACAGGACCGGAGGTCGGAAGCGATCTCACGGCCAGATGACCCAGTCTTCAGCACCAGCCCCGGCAGTCAGGGCTTTGACAATTGGAACTCCGAGGCAGGCGGCCTCAGTGACGTCAGTCACGTCCCCTCAGCAGCAGAAGTCGAAGCAGTCTTCCGCAATGGGATGCACTCATTGTAGGAAGCCAGAACACGTTATTTCGGAGTGTCGCAGAGCACAGAGATTGTGCTTGGCTTGTGGAGCACCGGACCACAAGATAGGGTCCTGTCCGAATAGAGCAGGTTCCTCCTCATCGGCCCAGACTAGTCCCTCGGTAAGGGGACCAGCCCCAGTCCAGCAGCAACAGCAGTACCAGCCTTCGAGGCCATTGCCGCTTCAGACCCAAGTATTCCAGCAGCAGGGACCCCAACAGTATGCCCTGGTCCAAGCTCAGATTCAGAACCGGCAGAGAGGTTTCTAGCAGGATATCTTCCCTCTTTCTCGTGCCTTCGATTTCCTTGCTTACATACATGATTGCATGATTGATTGCTTAGTATAGCTTGCTTGAGATTAGTATAGCTTGTTCTTGTCCCTCTAGCCTCTTAATTGAATTCCGAGGACGGAATTCTTTTAAGGTGGGTAGAGTTGTAATACCCAGATCTCGTATTACGTATTTGGAATACGTATACGTAATTTGACCCATATTGCATGTCTTCCTGCTTGATTTATTCTAGCATTTCATTGATTGGTTTATTCTTGGGTTGGTTCGGCTTGGCTTGGTTTGCTTTGGTTCATCATGAACCAAGGGTGAACCCTCCTACCTACCACCACCCTCTTTACTTATAACCTCTTCCTTTTCTCTCCCATCATTATTCCTTCTTCATTTACTCTCCACCATTACTTCTTCAACCACCAGGAGGAAGAGTGAGAGAGAGCTTAGGCAAGTGCAAACTTGCTTCATGATGGATCTCATGTTTTATTGTTCCATTCTCTTCCTTACTAGATTCTAATCCTCTTTAGAACTGGAAGTTTTCGATTTTGATGGTTATATTTTGTAGATCTAAGTTTTAAGTTCCTTCTTGTTTAGTTTTCTTGGTTTTGATCTCTAAAACTTGGTTATTTTCGAAAACTAATGGTTCTATGTTGTAGAGAATTTAATTTCATTCAGTTTTGGCTTTTGTTTCGCTTGATTTTGACTCCGGATGAGTAAGTTATGGCCATTACAAGTTTTCGGAACTTTCATGGCTGAACTTGCTGTTTGGGGACGATGAACCTCATGCGCCCGGGAGGCCATACGCCGGGAGGCCATGCGCCGTGAAGTCCCGACAACGCATCCCTTAACTCCGAGCGTGTCATGCGCGTAGGTTCCCTACGCGCATGTACTGAAGACGCAACGTGAGTTTTTCATGCACCGATTGGTGCAAGAATCTCATGCGCCGATTCGTGCAGGAATCTCATGCGCCGATTCGTGCAGGAATCCCATGCGCCGATTCGTGCATGAATCTCATACGCCGATTGCGCAGGAATTCCATGCGCCGATTCGTGCAGGAATCCCATGCGCCGATTCGTGCAGGAATCTCATGCACCGATTCGTGCAGGAATCCCATGTACCGATTCGTGCAGGAATCTCAAGCGCCGATTGCGCAGGAATCCCATGCGCCGATTCGTGCAGGAATCCCATGCGCCGATTCGTGCAGGAATCTCATGCGCCGATTCGTGCAGGAATCCCATGCGCCGATTCGTGCAGGAATCTCATGCGCCGATTGTGCAAGAATCCCATGCGCCAATTTGTGCAGGAATCTCATACGCCGATTCGTGCAGGAATCCCATGCGCCGATTGTGCAGGAATCCCATGCGCCGGAATTGCTCTATTTTGCTGTTTCTGCCTGTTTAAGTTGTTTTGTAGCTAGAATCTTGAAAAACTCAAAACATGAAAGTTGCAGATCTTTTCCTTGGCTTCAAGAATATGTCACTATTTATTTTTATGCAAGTTTCTCTCATTCATGATAATGTAAGGATAGAACACGATAGTGGCCTGTTAAGGCGCACTCTTGACAAGTACCAAGTGGACATGACATGACCTGATAGTAGCCCGCCGTGGCGCACTCCTGACAAGTATACCTGACATAATATACCTCGGATTGCTGTTGCGACGACTAACCTGACATGACATGACTTGATAAGTATAAACAACCTGGACACCGTGGACGATTGTGCTTGTGCAATAAACCAATCTTGTCTTGCATCATGCTTAGGATGGGACCCCTGAGTACCACGGTCAGGAGTACCTACTGAAATGGACTAAGGCTAATAACTAGATTAACACAGTAGTCATGAAGAGATTTCCCAGCTACAGGCAATCCCGTTATCTGGGCGCCCCACTTGGGATCTGTAGCCTGCCGTCGAGTAGGGCACATTTCCAGCACACTGTCATATGTTGCACCTTCTAAGTCACCTAAGGGTACATGTGTTTCCTGGACGATGTACCCACTTGAATTTAACTCTAAATGCGTCCGGATAACCTGGATGGTCTACAGGGCTTGTGGTTGTGGAATAATCTCATTGCATCTTGCTAGTAACTAGGCTTGTGATAACCCTAGTTAGTTAAAGTATCAAGCCGTACTTATTGCTTGGCCGTGAATGATTGAATGGAGTCTAACCCTGTCTATTCTTGCCTCGATCCTGTACAAGATTGTTACATGACATGATTACTTGTGCTTGTTTTTTTAACAATAAAGATCAGGAGATCAGTTCTGTTCAGGCGAAGGGTTACAACCCCGGTCCTTGTTTGGTTTACGGGTTGTAACCTGGCTCCCGGAGCAGTTCTGTGTTCTCTCTTCGTTTATTGTCTTGTTGTACCCCATGACATGCTCGACATGCTTTACCTTACTTCGAGATCGTGATTATTTGTACTGGCCTTATTGATAAATGGTGGGGATACCAAGTTTCGTTCAGATGAAGAGTTACAACCCCGGTCCTTGTTTGGTTTACGGGTTGTAACTTGGTTATCTGAATAGTCCCATGGTTATCACATTGTATATCATCGGTCATGCCTTTCCTTAATTAATGTCTTTTATTATGTAATTATATTCTTGTGCTAATTGCTGGTTTTAGTTCCTAAGTGAAGCCTCCTTTGTGGCACTTGCTCTTCTGGGATCTGACCCAGCTGGTTTTGTATGGCCAGATACCAGAGCAGCTCCAGAGGATCTACCGGTTTTCCAGCCCGATGGTGAACACCAGGCGTAACCAGGGCAACGAGTGGGTTTATTTTTGCTCTCCCACTCTATTGTAAAATTATTCTTTTGAGACGTTTAGCCGGCGGGCACGTGTTAGCTCGTATTGCACCTTTATTTACTGTCTGCCTACGGGCTGTAACATGATTGGCAACCTAGGGTTGATCATGTATGACCAAACTCTTGCTAGTCCTCACATTTTGTAACGACTAGCTTCATGATCAGCTGAATATGTAATGTTTGGGACGTCTTACTATTGTATATTTGGTGATCTTACATCTTGTAACATTTACTGGTTTGTGATTGAGACACTAGGCTTGTTCTTGACCTTAAGAGACTGTTGGCTTGTAGATAAACCCTCATATATCTAGACAGCCGTGACCGTATAATGAGGTGGATTCCATTTCATTATACGTAGCTGGCTATGTCTGCCCCCGCTCTCCAGTATTCTGGTTCTGGGGCGTGACACTTATCAACATCATTTGAGACAGGTTTCTATTCAGATAAAGGGTTGCAACTCTGGTCCTTATTTGGTTTAAGGGTTGCGACTTGGCTACTTGAATGGTTTCCTCGTACTCAATTTATTATTGTTATCCCTGTTATTATAAGTATTTTTATTATTCATTTATGATATGCTGGTTTTAGTTCCTAAGTGAAGCCTCATTGCGGCACTTGCTCTTTCTGAGGTTTGACCCAGCTGGTTTTGTATGGCCAAATATCGGAGCAGCTCCAGAGGATCTACCTACCTTCCAGCCAGATAGTGACCACCAGGCGTAACCCTGGCAACGAGTGGGTTTATTTTTGGCTCTCCCACTCTATTGTAAAATTATTTTTTTGAGGCGTTTAGCCGGCGAGCACGTGTTAGCTCGTATTGTACCTTTATTTACTGTCTGCCTACGGGCTGTAACATGATTAACAGATCATAGGGTTGATCATGTATGACTAAAACTCTTGCTAATCATGACATTTTGTACGACTAGATTCATGATCATCCAAATATGTAATGTATGGAACACCTTACTATTGTATATTTGATGCGCTGACATCTTGTATCTGTTATTACTTGCTTGAGATTGAGACAATAGGCTTGTTCATGACCATAGAAGACGGATGGCTTGTAGTTAAACCCTCATGTATCTAGACAGCCATGACCGTATAGCGAGGTGGGTTGCACTTCAATATACGTAGCTGGCTATGTGCGCCCCCGCTCTCCAGTATTCTGGTTATGAGATGTTACATTATGCCCTCATTATTGGACTACAGGATGATGCTAGCTGAGGAGAATCTCGATATTCTTTCACCGTGAGTTGTCTTCCAGGAGTTCTAGGTCTGGTAGTTATTTTAGTTTTGTTATTATTTTTCCTCCATTTTATTTCTTGTCTCATATGATCCTTTGTAGATTCTAGTTGTTCTAGTTATATTATTATCTTCTTGTCTTATCTTCCTTAGCATTTGTGATGTGATATGAGTACCTTTATAGTTATGGATTTTTTAGATGTTGCAGCTAGTATCGGGTACTTGACAGCGCTCTACCACCGATACTGTGACATAGGCTGGGCGTGGCCCACGTATTCGTACCTGTATATCCGGGTGTAGGTCGTGACATAATTTGCCATATTGGCTACAACACTCAAGTTCTCTCTTGTCCACAAAGGATTTTACCGTTCCATACATCATGCCTTCAGTATCTCGGTCGCATTAATCAGGTTACAAGTTCGAGCGTCAATGCAATCGCACGCTTCAAAATTCTATGGCATTCCATGCCTCTGCACGATCAAGCGAAGCTCCGCTGCGAGCAGAACATATCCTGAACCTGCAAGCAATCTAGTAGGAGATTAGTACTTTCGTCCTCTTTCGTCCTCGCTGTACTGATCAAGATCCACTTAACTAAACCGACATTTAGTATTGTATTGATTCATGCAACATACAATTTAGTTATTTTTCTATGTTCTCCTTAGGATCTGTTTCACGGGATATTCGAAAGTAGTAAAGCATGTTATCATGGCAAGCATGTTATTTCGATTCGCATCAGCAAGCAGGCAACCAATAGCAATGTCGTGTTATTTCGTGACTTCTTACCCAACACTGACGCACTCACCCTTGTACCGACGCAGGGTGAATACGCCTCATTCATTTCCTGTCATGTTATAAGTGCTCTGTACAGGATCTCTATGTTCCTGCACTTTCGACCCGTCGTTCCTCAACTATATGAAGGTTACTAGCTTTTCAGGCTAGAATGGACTTATATTTCTCAAATCGAATATGTAAGACGGTGATCGCTCTGTGAGGTTGCTAACCCAAACATCAGAGGACCCCCGAATTACTTGAGTAAGTGGCTTATCACATCAATAGCAGGTCGCAAACCGTCTTAATGAAGTGCACCAATAATACCAATTTTATCGCATCCCTCCCAGGCCAAACGGTCCTAGCGCCCTAGCGTACCACGTTCGATGGAAGGCTCTATGCACGGGATTATATATCTAAGTTTATTTGACTATGCAACGTATCTTATCTTTCATGCAACCAAGCAAGTTCATCTATCTCTATTTCAATTGGCACAATGCCCCAACTCAATATTCATCAACGAACGCCCCGAAGGCTATAAATATTTTGAGGCACCATGCCACCTTCAACAGTTCTGCCACATTCGTGCCACAACTGTTCTCTCTGTAATGAAGCCATCATTTGTAAGTCTCGTGCATGTACGCACGTTTTGATATTGTTATTCGCCATTCCACGCGTCGTGCATTCGATGCACGCTTCGAAGCCGTATTTCTATGTTCTACGCCTTAGTGTTCAATGCGTTAGACAAATGTTCTTCCCTCCGACTC
Organism: Iris pallida; assembly: GCA_029216955.1. Taxonomy (NCBI): domain Eukaryota; kingdom Viridiplantae; phylum Streptophyta; class Magnoliopsida; order Asparagales; family Iridaceae; genus Iris; species Iris pallida. The sequence goes on from JANAVB010038617.1 coordinate 2,991,254, forward strand.
GTGCAACTGGGACACACCTCGATAGGGTATTCAATGTTCTGTAGCCCGTGCACTGAGGCACTTGGGCCGATATAGTCTTTCAATGTGCTAGCCTTTTAACTCGTGCGCGTGGGCACGTAATGACTCGTGCGCTGAGGCACTTGTCGATACAGTTATCCCATGTTGTTATGGCTTGCGCACCGAGGCGCTCGCCCTTGCGATATTTAATGTTCCATAACGACTCGTACATTTGATGTATGATTCATTTCAATTGTTCTATCTAGTGTTCGACACACACTATGTTCATCCCTCGATCGAGCCACGCCCGTGGTCTCGATAGGTTAACTTAGCATACAACGATATATTTTACTTAGACATGAAAGAGTAGGAAAGAGAAGTCAAAGTCCCCCCACCTTAAGCTGATACGCCTTATCGTTCCGTCGAGCCAATACGACTCGATTTTATAACTTTGTTGCACGGCCAACTCTTCTGACTTAGCCATTCGAGCACTTCGTGCTTCATTGAATTATACAACCGATTTGGCTTACCGAACCTATGCCTCAGTCCGTTGCGAGGCGATGATTTGGTTTTGCGGACCCCGTTGTAATTAAGGCAAAATATTGACCTCTTATATTTCAGCATAAACGTATAGCCTGCACACGAAACCAACTAAAATTAATACTTGTCTGAATCGGATTAATGCCTTGCATCGATTCGATTTCTTAGAATCGTTGAACCGACTCAATGCTTTCTCTCGGGCCAACTTAACACTTGCATCGATCTTTCCTCGGGTCATCGTAACTCTTTGCATCGATCCGACTCGATGCATTTCTTGGGTCAACGTACTCTCGTATCGATTTACATCGATACTTAATCGGGTCAACGCAACTCTTCGAGTCAACGCAACTCTTCGAGTCAACGACTCAGCATAATGCACTGTGCGAAGTGGGGCATTACATTCCCAATCTCTTATTTCTAATTCGATGGCACCCAAAGGCTCCTCACAAACAAGTATAAATCCTAATACTTTATTTCTCACAAAGAATGCATGAAAATAAATCCTAAAGTTTAATTTCATTCTTCGGTATACATTATCATGATGGAAACATATATTGTAATGTTTATTTTATTATATTATAATGTTTATTTCATTACAATTTTATGATCGAAATAAACCCTAACATTCGGCCATATTGACTTTAGGACTGTCACAGTTGCTGACAATCCTAAATACTTCTAAGGCTGTCAGAAATTATGACAGTCATGTTGTACAGTTAGTCCATTTCAGGACTGCCATAAATTTTAGCAGTCCTAGAAGTATTTAGGACTGTCAGAAATTGTGGCAGTTCTGAAGTAGACTTCCTGTACAACATTCTATTTCATGACTGTCATAATTTTTGGTAGTCCTCAAGAGCCAAAAAAAAAGAAAACAAAAGAAGAAAAGAAAACAAACTAGGGGTTGGAGAAAATAAACTAGGCTGTAAGAAAGAGATGTGAAAAAATTGGTTTATTTTCTTTCTTCTTGTTCCTCTTGTTCTTCTTTCTTCTAGTTCCTCTTGTTCTTCTTTCTTCTTGTTTGAAAAAAATTAGGGTTTGGAGAAAGAGATATGAGTAAGTTAGTTTATTTTTCACAAGTTTCATGATTCCCACAAATTACTTTATTTTCTTCTTCTTGTTCTTCTTTTTTCTTTTTTCTTTTTTTTTCTTTTTTCTTTCTTCTTTCTTGGAGAAACTAGGGTTTGAAGAAAGGTTGGAGAGACTTGAGGTTGAGAAGGAAGACAAGAGAAAAAATAAAAAGAATTGACTTGATACCTAAAAATGGGATAACCCTGAATAATTTTTCCAATGGCAAACTTGCAAATAAATCAAAGTTATGAATGGGATGGTCCTGACCAACTTTTGATGTGCCCTTATAAATAATCTTTTTTTGTATTAAAATTGATATGTAAGGGTATTTTTGGAAGTACCTAACTACCCCTTGTAGAGTAGTTTCCCCATGGTCGGATCAATTCCTGTGGCTCCAGATTGTCGTCTGAAGAAATACCGCCCTTGTGCACAAGTTGTCCATAACCACGCACCTACGAGACTTCATCTAGACTCACGTAAATGCATGACCTAACTTGTGCTATGACTCAAACCCTTTGCATATCGTGCATGAAACCATACTTGAGCAAAACGTGCTCGGAACCATGAGACTCCCAAACGAGGGACCGCCTCGACGACAAACCATCGCTTGAACTCTCCATTCTTTGAAAACCCAGGAACAACTACTGCATAGCCTTCCTACTTAACTTGAACAAAACGTGTTCTTTATGTGCCATAAACCGTGGCTAACTCTTAACTGAACCAACCGTGGCTCGTGCCTTAAACCAACTTGTGTTCTGTGCGACACTACCTGTCACGCCCCAGAACCAGAATACTGGAGAGCGGGGGCAGACATAGCCAGCTACGTATAATGAAATGGAATCCATCTCATTATACGGTCACGGCTGTCTAGATATATGAGGGTTTATCTACAAGCCAACAGTCTCTTAAGGTCAAGAACAAACCTAGTGTCTCAATCACAAACCAGTAAATGTTACAAGATGTAAGATCACCAAATATACAATAGTAAGACGTCCCAAACATTACATATTCAGCTTATCATGAAGCTAGTCGTTACAAAATGTGAGGACTAGCAAGAGTTTGGTTATACATGATCAACCCTAGGTTGCCAATCATGTTACAGCCTGTAGGCAGACAGTAAATAAAGGTGCAATACGAGCTAACACGTGCCCGCCGGCTAAACGCCTCAAAAGAATAATTTTACAATAGAGTGGGAGAGCAAAAATAAACCCACTCGTTGCCCTGGTTACGCCTGGTGTTCACCATCGGGCTGGAAAACCGGTAGATCCTCTGGAGCTGCTCTGGTATCTGGCCATACAAAACCAGCTGGATCAGACCCCAGAAGAGCAAGTGCCACAAAGGAGGCTTCACTTAGGAACTAAAACCAGCAATTAGCACAAGAATATAATTACATAATAAAAGACATTAATTAAGGAAAGGCATGACCGATGATATACGATGTGATAACCATGGGACTATTCAGATAACCAAGTTACAACCCGTATACCAAACAAGGACCGGGGTTGTAACTCTTCATCTGAACAGAACTTGGTATCCCCACCATTTATCAATAAGGCCAGTACAAATAATTACGATCTCGAAGTAAGGTAAAGCATGTCGAGCATGTCATGGGGTACAATAAGACAATAAACGAAGAGAGAACACAGAACTGCTCCGGGAGCCAGGTTACAACCCGTAAACCAAACAAGGACCGGGGTTGTAACCCTTCGCCTGAACAGAACTGATCCCCTGATCTTTATTGTTAAAAAAACAAGCACAAGTAATCATGTCATGTAACAATCTTGTACAGGATCGAGGCAAGAATAGACAGGGTTAGACTCCATTCAATCATTCACGACCATGCAATAAGTACGGCTTGATACTTTAACTAACTAGGGTTATCACAAGCCTAGTTATTAGCAAGATGCAATGAGATTATTCCACAGCCACAAGCCCTGCAGACCATCCAGGTTATCCGGACGCATTTAGAGTTGAATTCAAGTGGGTACATCGTCCAGGAAACACATGTACCCTTAGGTGACTTAGAAGGTGCAACACATGACAGTGTGCTGGAAATGTACCCTACTCGACGGCAGGCTACAGATCCTAAGTGGGGCGCCCAGATAACGGAATTGCCTGTAGCTGGGAAATCTCTTCATGACTACTGTGTTAATCTAGTTATTAGCCTTAGTCCATTTCAGTAGGCACTCCTGACCGTGGTACTCAGGGGTCCCATCCTAAGCATGATGCAAGACAAGACTGGTTTATTGCACAAGCACAATCGTCCACAGTGTCCAGGTTGTTTATACTTATCAAGTCATGTCATGTCAGGTTAGCCGTCGCAACAGCAATCCGAGGTATATCATGTCAGGTATACTTGTCAGGAGTGTGCCACGGCGGGCCACTATCAGGTCATGTCATGTCTACTTGGTACTTGTCAAGAGTGCGCCTTAACAGGCCACTATCGTATTCTATCCTTACATTATCATGAATGAGAGAAACTTGCATAAAAATAACTAGTGACATATTCTTGAAGCCAAGGAAAAGATCTGCAACTTTTATGTTTTGAGTTTTTCAAGATTCTAGCTATAAAATAACTTAAACAGGCAAAAACAGCGAAATAGAGCAATTCTGGCGCATGGGATTCCTGCACAATCGGCGCATGGGATTCCTGCACGAATCGGCGCATGAGATTCCTGCATAAATCGGCGCATGGGATTCCTGCGCAATCAACGCATGAGATTCCTGCACGAATCGGCGCATGGGATTCCTGCACGAATCGGCGCATGAGATTCCTGCACGAATCGGCGCATGGGATTCCTGCACGAATCGGCGCATGGGATTCCTGCGCAATCGGCGCATGGGATTCCTGCACGAATCGGCGCATGAAAAACTCACGTTGCGTCTTCAGTACACGCACGTAGGGAACCTACGCGCATGACACGCTCGAAGTTAAGGGATACGTTGCCGGGACTTCACGGCGCATGGCCTCCCGGCGCATGGCCTCCCGGGCGCATGAGGTTTATCGTCCCCAAACAGCAAGTTCAGCCATGAAAGTTCCGAAAACTTGTAATGGCCATAACTTACTCATCCGAAGTCGAAATCAAGCGAAACAAAAGCCAAAACTGAATGAAATTGAATTCTCTACAACATAGAACCATTAGTTTTCAAAAATAACCAAGTTTTAGAGATCAAAACCAAGAAAACTAAACAAGAAGGAACTTAAAACTTAGATCTACAAAATATAACCATCAAAACCGAAAATTCCAGTTCTAAAGAGGCTTAGAATCTAGTAAGGAAGAGAATGGAACAATAAAATATGAGATCCATCATGAAGCAAGTTTGCACTTGCCTAAGCTCTCTCTCACTCTCCCTCCTGGTGGTTGAAGAAGTAATGGTGGAGAGTAAATGAAGAAGAAATAATGATAAGAGAGAAAAAGAAGGGGTTATAAGTAAAGAGGGTGGTGGTAGGTAGGAGGGTTCACCCTTGGTTCATGATGAACCAAAGCAAACCAAGCCAAGCCGAACCAACCCAAGAATAAACCAATCAATGAAATGCTAGAATAAATCTAGCAGGAAGACATGCAATACGGGTCAAATTACGTATACGTATTCCAAATACGTAATACGAGATCTGGGTATTACAACTCTACCCACCTTAAAAGAATTCCGTCATCGGAATTCAATTAAGAGGCTAGAGGGACAAAAACAAGCTATACTAATCTCAGGCAAGCTATACTAAGCAATCAATCATGCAATCATGTATGTAAGCAAGGAAATCGAAGGCACGAGAAAGAGGGAAGATATCCTGCTAGGAACCTCTCTGCCGGTTCTGAATCTGAGCTTGGACCAGGGCATACTGTTGGGGTCCCTGCTGCTGGAATACTTGGGTCTGAAGCGGCAATGGCCTCGGAGGCTGGTACTGCTGTTGCTGCTGGACTGGGGCTGGTCCCCTTACCGAGGGACTAGTCCGGGCCGATGAGGAGGAACCTCTCTATTCGGACAGGACCCTATCTTGTGGTCCGGTGCTCCACAAGCCAAGCACAATCCCTGTGCTCTGCGATACTCCGAAACAACGTGTCCTGGCTTCCCACAATGAGTGCAGCCCATTGCGGAAGACTGCTTCGACTTCTGCTGCTGAGGGGACGTGACTGACGCCACTGAGGCCGCCTGCCTTGGAGTTCCAATTATCAAAGCCCTGACTGCCGGGGCTGGTGCTGAAGACTGGGTCATCTGGCCGTGAGATCGCTTCCGACCTCCGGTCCTGTCCACGATCCTGTGGGAGGTATACTCGTGCCTCCTAGCTGCCCTCAGTACTGCATCGAAAGTCTGATGCTCAAACTGCTCCACTGCCAACAAAATCTCGAGATGGAGCCCCTGCTGGAACTGCTGGGCTCTGTCGAACTCGATTGCCACCAAAGTAGGAGCAAACTGACTAAGCCTGGAAAACTCGGCCGTATATCCGTCGACCGTTCTGCCTCCTTGCTTCAGATTGGTGAACTTGGTCTGTAGATCGTACCGAGCCACCGCATCGAAGTACTTCGTCTGGAATCTCTCATGGAATACTGCCCAAGCAATAGGCGCCACCAATCCAACGGCCTGAGCTGCCCACCAGCTGCGGGCAAGATCCAGTAACTGTAGACGCACCACGGCCACCTTCTCGTCCTCCGGGGTTCCGGCTGCCTCTAGAATAACTTCAGTATCCTGGAGCCATGCGTCAGCAGCGATAGCATCTTCACTGCCATCGAAGAATGGAGGGTTCAGGCGCTTGAAACTGTTCGCTGTACTGTTTCTTGGATGACCGTCTCTGTTCAGAGCATCTGCCACCGCCTGTTGTAAGGCATCTCCTCGGCGATCTTGAGAAGCTAACAATGATCTGATGAGACCCACCAAAGTGCCATCATCAGGCTCTGCAGGCTGGACTGGCGGCTCTCCTCCAGTAGGTACGACTCGGGAGGCTGCTCCTGAGTGCTGGGCCTGATCTTCTGGTTGCTGCTGGTCCATGGGAGGTGATCCGCCTTGCGGATCGGCAGGTCCAGAAACAATGTCGCTGAAGAAGACGACATGGGAACAATAAGGAAGGACCAGGACAGATCAACGATTACAAGCATGTGATCAGGACAAGAATTTCAGGAATCAAGAGGATACGGGCAGAGATCAAGGGCGAGTACTGATTGAGACATCTATTCGGTAAACCCTCACATATCTTGATTTACAAGACCTGCATGGGCTCACCACTAAAACCATGTCACGCCCCAGAACCAGAATACTGGAGAGCGGGGACAGACATAGCCAGCTACGTATAATAAAATGGAATCCACCTCATTATACGGTCACGGCTGTCTAGATATATGAGGGTTTATCTACAAGCCAACAGTCTCTTAAGGTCAAGAACAAGCCTAGTGTCTCAATCACAAACCAGTAAATGTTACAAGATGTAAGATCACCAAATATACAATAGTAAGGCGTCCCAAACATTACATATTCAGCTGATCATGAAGCTAGTCGTTACAAAATGTGAGGACTAGCAAGAGTTTGGTCATACATGATCAACCCTAGGTTGCCAATCATGTTACAGCCCGTAGGTAGACAGTAAATAAAGGTACAATACGAGCTAACACGTGCCCGCCGGCTAAACGCCTCAAAAGAATAATTTTACAATAGAGTAGGAGAGCAAAAATAAACCCACTCGTTGCCCTGGTTACGCCTGGTGTTCACCATCGGGCTGGAAAACCGGTAGATCCTCTGGAGCTGCTCTGGTATCTGGCCATACAAAACCAGCTGGGTCAGACCCCAGAAGAGCAAGTGCCACAAAGGAGGCTTCACTTAGGAACTAAAACCAGCAATTAGCACAAGAATATAATTACATAATAAAAGATATTAATTAAGGAAAGGCATGACCGATGATATACGATGTGATAACCATGGGACTATTCAGATAACCAAGTTACAACCCGTAAACCAAACAAGGACCGGGGTTGTAACTCTTCATCTGAACGGAATTGGTATCCCCACCATTTATCAATAAGGCCAGTACAAATAATCACGATCTCGAAGTAAGGTAAAGCATGTCGAGCATGTCATGGGGTACAACAAGACAATAAACGAAGAGAGAACACAGAACTGCTCCGGGAGCCAGGTTACAACCCGTAAACCAAACAAGGACCGGGGTTGTAACCCTTCGCCTGAACAGAACTGATCCCCTGATCTTTATTGTTAAAAAAAGCACAAGTAATCATGTCATGTAACAATCTTGTACAGGATCGAGGCAAGAATAGACAGGGTTAGACTCCATTCAATCATTCACGGCCAAGCAATAAGTACGGCTTGATACTTTAACTAACTAGGGTTATCACAAGCCTAGTTACTAGCAAGATGCAATGAGATTATTCCACAGCCACAAGTCCTGCAGACCATCCAGGTTATCCGGACGCATTTAGAGTTGAATTCAAGTGGGTACATCGTCCAGGAAACACATGTACCCTTAGGTGACTTAGAAGGTGCAACACATGACAGTGTGCTGGAAATGTGCCCTACTCGACGGCAGGCTACAGATCCCAAGTGGGGCGCCCAGATAATAGGATTGCCTGTAGCTGAGAAATCTTTTCATGACTACTGTGTTAATCTAGTTATTAGCCTTAGTCCATTTCAGTAGGTACTCCTGACCGTGGTACTCAGGGGTCCCATCCTAAGCATGATGCAAGACAAGACTGATTTATTGCACAAGCACAATCGTCCACGGTGTCCAGGTTGTTTATACTTATCAAGTCATGTCATGCCAGGTTAGCCGTCGCAACAGCAATCCGAGGTATATCATGTCAGGTATACTTGTCAGGAGTGCGCCACGGCGGGCCACTATCAGGTCATGTCATGTCCACTTGGTACTTGTCAAGAGTGCGCCTTAACAGGCCACTATCGTGTTCCATCCTTACATTATCATGAATGAGAGAAACTTGCATAAAAATAACTAGTGACATATTCTTGAAGCCAAGGAAAATATCTGCAACTTTCATGTTTTGAGTTTTTCAAGATTCTAGCTACAAAACAACTTAAACAGGCAAAAACAGCGAAATAGAGCAATTTCGGCGCATGAAATTCCTGCACAATCGGCGCATGGGATTCCTGCACGAATCGGCGCATGAGATTCCTGCACAAATCGGCGCATGGGATTCCTGCGCAATCGGCGCATGAGATTTTTACACGAATCGACGCATGGGATTCCTGCACGAATCGGCGCATGGGATTCCTGCGCAATCGGCGCATGGGATTCCTGCACGAATCGGCGCATGAAAAACTCACGTTGCGTCTTCAGTACATGTGCGTAGGGAACCTACGCGCATGACACGCTCGGAGTTAAGGGATGTGTTGCCGGGACTTCTCGGCGCATGGCCTCCCGGCGCATGGCCTCCCGGGCGCATGAGGTTCATCGTCCCCAAACAGCAAGTTCAGCCATGAAAGTTCCAAAAACTTGTAATGGCCATAACTTACTCATCCGGAGTCGAAATCAAGCGAAACAAAAGCCAAAACTGAATGAAATTGAATTCTCTACAACATAGAACCATTAGTTTTTGAAAATAACCAAGTTTTAGAGATCAAAACCAAGAAAACTAAACAAGAAGGAACTTAAAACTTAGATCTACAAAATATAACCATCAAAACCGAAAACTTCCAGTTCTAAAGAGGCTTAGAATCTAGTAAGGAAGAGAATGAAACAATAAAACATGAGATCAATCATGAAGCAAGTTTGCACTTGCCTAAGCTCTCTCTCACTCTCCCTCCTGGTGGTTGAAGAAGTAATGGTGGAGAGTAAATGAAGAAGGAATAATGATGAGAGAGAAAAGGAAGGGGTTATAAGTAAAGAGGGTGGTGGTAGGTAGGAGGGTTCACCCTTGGTTCATGATGAACCAAAGCAAACCAAGCCAAGCCGAACCAACCCAAGAATAAACCAATCAATGAAATGCTAGAATAAATCAAGCAGGAAGACATGCAATACGGGTCAAATTACGTATACGTATTCCAAATACGTAATACGAGATCTGGGTATTACACTACCGCTCAAGTTATACTCTATATGATGAGCCTTAAGATCGTGGGAATATGTGGCTATGACAACCGCAGAAATCGTAGGACAGTGCTTAGAATGACTTAGTTAGCCCGGCATAACTTGTTGCCTAACTCAATCATGCAACAACTTAACCCGTGGGACGAACAAAGGCTATGCCAAGCCTTGCATCGTAGAAATGTGCATTTAGACTTGAGGGACACTTTAGCTATGCAAAGAATCAGATATTGGGACAGTGCATGCTTTATCAAGCATTTGACAGTGGCTGTGCATGCTTTACCAAGCATTTATATCGTGCGACGCCTATGGCTATGCTAAGTCCATAGCTTTGTGGCAACATAGGCTAACTTTCCTTCTCCCAAACCACGGGACGAAGGACCGAGTGCCATTTTGAAAGCACATCGTGCAACACTTCTAAGCCGACCGTGTGATCTTTTTCCATGTTCTAACTCAGTCTGACCCAATTTGGGATTATTTTCTTGGCTATGCGGATTCGTCTCTTTTATTATCAAGCCTACTTGTGCAGTTGAAACTTTCGTTTTATTAGTGTGAAGGCCAAGCTGAGGCAAGTTCACCGAAGCCACCCACCTGAGCGAGGAGTCGCCTTGACCGAGCGGGTCTTCGAGCAGCCGTTGCATGGCTAAGTCCGAACGTCGTTGGCGTTTCGATTCCTCCGATTGAGCTGAGCGGGACGGGGCATTACAAAAATTTCACGCAACAAATGTTTGATGTAATACAACATGCAAAAAGTTTTGTACGTATCTGACATCTAAAAAAAAGTTTGATGTAGTATTTGTTATTGTAAATGGTATTGTAAATCCATTATTTAGTTGCATGTAAACGGTGTTGTAGGATTTATAAATTCGTTGCTTGGAATGATGTAATTAGCATGCATCATTGCAACTAATGAAATAAATAGAAATATATTATTTTGGGATTTTGTTAAAATATGCCCTAAGGGCACATACTAAGGATAGCTAATACTTAACTTTTTTTACTTTTAAAATTGTGATCTAATATTTAATAAACATTAAAAAATATTTTTTATTGAAAAATAGAAAGTTAAGTATTAATTATCCTTAACAAAACTGAGTTTTGTTAACATATGTCCTAAAAACACATGTTAAAGAATAATTAATATATAGATTTTTATTTAAAAAATTATTATCAACATACAATAAATATTAAAAAATTATATATTTGTATTGAAAAATGTCATCAAGACTCAGTAAACTAGTTTTTCAAAACAATTTTTTTGCATCAAGTTTTGATAGTATTTTTCAATAAAAAATTACTTGTTTAATGTTTATTTAATATTGATAATAATTTTTGAAGTAAAAAAAAAAAAAATCATGTATTACTTATCCTTAACGCATGTTAACAAAATCAAAGTAGGAATACTACTTTGACTTAATTGAATATTTGATCTACCGAGCAAGCCATGGAAGTTGCATGAAGACTTCACAAAGAAAGAATGGAGAACTTCTTCGGAACTTGAACACTTCAGACTAGTCAAAAAAAGGAGTGACGTTACGTCCGCAGGAACTCTACCAGCAAATGTGAAAATAACTACAATTTCGTAGCGCACAAATCAGTCTATTGGACACCAACCATGGCGGCAGCAGCAGCGCCTACCAACTCAAGCTCACACTCCCCTCTCGTCGTCCTCGACGCCCCCGCCCTCCTCTCCCTCCTCCCCCCCTCCGCCCTCATCCCCCACCTCCGCTCCACCCTCCCGGCCCTCTCCTCCTCCGTACGTGCCCCGCTCCGCCACTCCCACCCCCTCTCCCAGGGGGAGGCCGCCCCCCCCTCGCTCCTCCTCCTCATGCCCTGCTGGTCCCTCGACCCCTCCCTCCTCCCCTACCTCGGCGTCAAGATCGTCACCGTCACCCCCTCCGTCCGCGCCTCCTACTCCCTCTTCTCCTCCCCCGGCGGCCTCCCCCTCGCCTCCCTCGACGGCACCCTCCTCACCCTCCTCCGCACCTCCGCCGCCTCCGCCCTCGCCTCCCTCCTCCTCTCCCGCCCCTCCTCCTCCACCCTCGTCCTCCTCGGCGCCGGAGCCCTCGCCCCCCACCTCGTCTCCGCCCACCGCGTCGCCCGTCCCGGCCTCACCCGCTTCCTCCTCTGGAACCGCACCCCCGAGAAGGCCAGCCATCTCGCCTCCCAGCTGCAACTGCAGCACCCGGGCGTACTATTCCAGGTCGCGGACGACGTCGACGAGGCGGTGGCGGCGGGAGACATCGTCTGCTGCGCTACGGGGTCGAGGACCCCGCTGGTCAGGGGGGAGAGGCTGAAGCGCGGGGCGCACCTCAACATGGTGGGCTCCTTCACCCCCGAGATGAGGGAGTGCGACGACGAGGCGGTGAGGAGGGGGAGGGTGTTCGTCGACTCGGAGGACGCGTTCCGCGAGGCCGGGGAGCTGGTGGGGGCGCTCGAGAGGGGGGTGATTTCGAGGGAGGATGTGGCGGGGACGCTGGCAGATTTGGCGGCTGGGAGGGTTGTTGGGAGGAGAGGGGAGGAGGAGGAGGAGGTTACGGTGTTCAAGTCGGTCGGGACTGCCGTGTTCGATCTATTGACTGCTCAGTTGGCATACGAGTCCTTTTTGAAAGGTAATCTATGATCCATCGTCTATGCTTTCATACACTAGTACTCAATTGTTTCATTTCATCTCATGATGTATTTGTTATTCATGAAGAATGGATGATACAAGAGCTAGAAAAAAAATCAAAGCGCGGGGAGCTTGATTACATCCTTTAAACAAGCTCAATTATTTTAGCTTATGTTCATAATCTATACGTCGACAAATAAGATGTATCTATGATTGTAACTTCATATTGATAAGCCATAAATTTTCAATGAACAATATCTTAAATATTTTTTCAACATCAACACCTACCACAATTACATCATGAACATAACAATACATCAAATATTGACAAGCAATATATGCAACATATGTGTTATGTTTACTTTTCCTACCGTTACTACTACTATTACTATTATTAATTATGTATCTAGATGCATAATATGTTATGTTCATAATCTCCCTGCTTACAAAAAAGATACATTCAGAGAGAAAATGTTCATAATAGGAGAAATTGTTCTCTTTATTCCTATGATTGTTTGGCTGTGTTGTAACTTGTCACAGTTACAATAGTAGTGCATGGGGTGGGGCAAGGGCTGGTAATCTGTGGGCTAACGAGTGTTAGAGAGTTAATGGTGGATTGAACTGGAGGGTTGTAGTCGAAATCAAGTTCAAGGAGCATGAAGCAGACAAATTCTAGCAATAGGCAGCATGACAGTTGGCCACGGAGGATGGAATGAGGTGGAACTTTCTGGTAAGGAGAAGGAGAGTAAGAAGTATAGCAGTAGGATTCACACCTTTTCTTACATGGTTTCATGCAAAATCACGTCAAACAATTTCCAGAGGGGAGAACTGTTAGCAAGTTGTAAGATCATTAAGAAGTTGAACTGCTATAAGGATAAAGTTTAAGGACCACGAAGCAACCAAATTGTAGCAAAAGGCAGCATGACAGTTGGCCTTCCTTTCCTTGCAGGGTCTCTGCAAAATCACATCACACAATTTCCATAGGGGCGGTGACTATAGAAACCATTGGAGATGCATACTATATATACTAAAACCTATTGGCTGCCCTATCCATGCACGTTTAGCATTGGCCACTTCTAGTATTTTACAATATAACCTCGGCTAACAATAAACTGGCCACTCAAATAGTTTTCCGTGAAAATCCTTTAACTAGTGAAGACTTAGAATATAGTTTATAGCTAAAAGCAAACTAAACTTCCCTCTAACTTAACTAGACTCAATATTAAATTAAGACTCTTGACTCAAATCTCATAAAATCTTGATGCAATACTCTTAAGTCTTTATCTTGAATTTGACTAATCCAGCAATTCCATCGGCATGTTATATTGTGTCAAACCAATGTCCATGCTTTGAAGAAGTTGGTTTAAGTGGATCATTCTTATTGAGCATATACATAGACATATTTGCATACACATCTATATACGTGTCAACAGTTTGGAAAGTTCTCTTATTGGACACTTCCGAATACTTGATACCTGTGTCAAGTGCCCAAGTAGGACTTGTGGGACTGGACAAGTCACTATTTGCCTCCCTTTTATCGTTCTCACTTTTGTTGGAACATGGTACAAAATTTATTCCTCAAATTGAGACGGGTACGTGGCGGAGAGAGTCCGCCTACTGCCTAGGCGCCGTCTAGACGGTCGATACATTTTGAACATTTTTTTACTATTTTACCACTGTTTTTTTTTTTTTTTGCATAATATGCATATTTTAAGGGTGTTCCATGCATAACTAAGTTGTAGAACAAGATTATAAAGTTTTAGTTTTGTAAAAGTGAACCATAGCCCCATAATTCTTACAAAACCTTTTTTGCCAAAATATCTTGTTAGGTATTGCTCCGCCTAGGCGTCCGCCTAAGTGTCCGCCTACGCCGCCTTACCTCCGCCTATGCCGCCAGCCTCTGTTGGCCGCCTACTCCACCGCCTACCCAAAAGCGGTGTGGAGAGAGACCGCCTACCGCCTAGACGGGCTAGGCGGCCGCCATTTAGAACACTGCTAGTGAAGAGATTAGGAAACTCAACGAATTTTGATGGAAGAGAAATTCCCTCTTATACTCTTGTTTGGTTCGCGGAAAGGAATGGAAAGGAAATCAATTTCTTGGTATTTTCTTTCCTTTGGGAAATTACAATTCCTATTGATTTTTTTTCCAATGTTTGGAAATGCCAAGGAAATTGGAAAGGAAAGTGAATACTTCAAGGTGGGAAAGTGATTCCTTGCTTGGATGAATGGAATCATTTTTTCTCCTAATTTCACTTCCATTGGAAATCACTTTCCTTTCCTCCTCAATTCCTTTGGCACCCAAACATAGGAAAGTAATGACTTTTCCCAACCCCATGATTCCGCGAACCAAACGAGGCCTTAATGGAACTAGCTACTATGATAAAACTTCGCCCACCTTGGTTGAAGGGTAAAAGGTTGCATCTTCAAATCTCCCATGAGATTACAAACCTAAAGAAACTCTCTTTCATGGACTTTAGAAACTTAATACGTAAGGAATATGAGTCCTATTTTCCTGTTACATTTGTTGTTGATCCTATGATTAATAATTTAATATCTACCATTAGATGGAACCCAAACTATAGAAGTTGGTGATGAAGACTTTGTTGTTGTTGTATAGATGGTTCTCACCAAATCTGCTTGACCTGTTGTTTGAACAATCGGCTACTGACTAGACAGATCAGTTTCCTTGTGGATCTATAGTTGGCTGCTCTCTCTCTTGCATCTTCTTCGCCTTCTGTAGTTCTTATTAGACGCGTCCTGATGCCCTTCCTTGTCCACAATCTCCTTTACCTAGACATCAGTTGTTGATATCCTCTGAAATCAGAACACTAATAGCTACATCTCTAGCTATGAAATGTAATTGACATTCTTTGGCCTGTTTCTAAATACATCACTCTCTTCACTGGCCTTTATGGCTTGTGGTGGATGTGGAAATGTATGTTTTATTAAATTATTTAGGATTGACATAACATCAAATTTTTTGAAGAAGGCAATTGAAGTAAAATTGTATTATGCCACTACATATTTTTTACTATACCCTTTCTAATGGAAATTTATGAAAGTAATTCCCAAATGGGAAATGCTTAATCACATTATCTCAATGATGCATTGCCTTTGCAACACCTCCAAATTTCTATAGTAGTTATGTCAGCTAAAAACAACCCTAATTACAAAATAATTTAAATCAATTATGTATACGATTTCTTAAATTACAAACAATATTTACAAAATAAACTTTCGATTCCGTTTAGCCCTCAGAACAAGAAAACAAGTAAATATTTACTATAATGCTGAAAGATAAAAATGATTTCCTGTTGACAGAAATCATTATTTTAATTTATGTTTTGATATCATAGTTAATGACATATACTTTTGGAGTGGGATATTGAGGAAAGCCTTACACCACCTAGAGCTGCTTATTTCAAAACTGCTGATTTAATCCTCAGCTGTCGGATTTTCATGATTCAACTTTCGTTATCTTTTGCTTCGGCTTATCAATCACCTTCTGAAGAAAAGAAAAAAAAAACCCTTCTTTAAGCTGGCTACTTCTTTAGATGTCATCGATCTTCATAATCATCGAAAGCTTATAATTTAGCCTTTGGGGATGATGATTATTTCCCTTCACCTCTGGTGTGCTCGGCCAGCCTTAACTCATGTTATTGGTTAGAAAAACATGGATCTCTCAGACACTGCATACTTTAGTGGTCTTGGTAGTTGGGTAATACCTTATTTTCAAATGTGTGGACAGTATCATAATGCTAAGTTCTTAAGTAGAGTTGTGTTTTTATCTTCAGATTCTTGAATGAAAAGAAGCATTCTTTTCTCTCCTCACTTGGTTCAAGTATGCCTTTTTCTGGAACAGACATCTATGTTTGACATAAGAATATAATGTTCTCCTGCCCGTCAACTGGCCTTCAAGGTTTGCTGAGAAGTCCCTACTTGGTTCTACAATTGCCTTGAATAAGTATTTGGTACCAAGTAGAGGTCCTAGAGGATAGATGTCAGGTTGAACAACTTAATGACAATCTGTATGGAGCTTTCACAGGCGACCCTCTTTTACTAATAAGTGGTTTATTTGAAGATATACCTTTTGTCATATTTTTGTTAGGTAATATATAAACATTTATGTCTACCACATCCATTCTAATATTACCCATGTAATAAATCTTGATGGGAAGTAAGTAAACACCTACACCATTGTTCACATCCCATAGAATAAACCTAAGGATGATGTAGGGAACCATAAACACGCAAGTAAACCAAACATAAAAGAAGGAAGAGGCAAGAACAAGATTCGTTATCCTACCTAGCTTGGTTTTCATACACCTTGCTAAAATTTCTCAGAAGTCTTGCCTATTGATCTAGATATGCAATATTTTCATTTGCCTTTTCTATGGTGCTGACTTATGCTTGAAGCATCTAAAAATGTCATTTTTTTTTTTTTGCTGAAATATGATATACAACTTAGGAAAGTACTCTTTTGATTTTTAGATCTCTCTTGGCTAGATCTATGATTTTGAAGTATCCAAACCGATTTATTCTTTTTCACGTGTTCTTAAGTATATAGATCATGAGTTCAAGGGTTTATTATTAAGGCTTTAGATTATGAGTTCGGGTTCACTATTTTCCTTGCCAGGGTTTATTTGGATGCCTCATCTAGGTAGTTAGATAGTTTTATCGAGTGTGCTTGTAAAATGTTGAGGAAGCAATCACCGAACCATGATGACTAGAAAGTTATCTTCTCCCAGATATTGAAAGAAAATTATTAACTCATTCTTGAATTTTTGTATCTAATTCTTTCATTATTATTGATCAGGATTAATGTAGAGAAAGCAATTAATGAACCATGCACTAGTCTTCAAACAATTTAATGACTAGAAAGTTATCTTCTCCCAGATATTGAAAGAAAATTATTTAGTAACTCTTTCTTGAATTTCTGTATCTAATGCTTCTTTATTATTCAAGCAGTATATGTTTTCACGAATATCTGCATTGAGTGTTTCTTGACATGAATTTGACAGAAGATATTCTGGCTGTAGTTACTATAATTTTCATAATGTTCCACAGAAATTTGAAACACAAGCTAGCTGATTATGTTGGACAGCTTAATATAATATGAAGGTCCCCCTTTCGTGCAGAACACATTTTTAGTGTTTGACTTATAAATAGCTTTAAGTTTGTTTTTCTCTGTATTATATGCCAATGCACAAGGACTTCGAGGTCAAGCTATTAAAGATGCCTACTGTCAAAATATTTGTTAGAAAGATCCTTGTTTTTCTCTTTTCTTTTTGGAATTTGTTCTTGTAATGTCACGATCTTACTTTGAACTGTGCGATGCCTCTGACCACTTTTTGGCTTGACAGTGGGGTTCAGTTTTGACTCGGCTCGAGTCTTCATTATCGAGTTGGAGTTTGAGTTATGAATTGTTCCTTTAAGTTGGTTTATTCTATGGGCTTAATTACTTAGTTGGATTGTACTTCTGCTGGTGTGGATTTTGGTTCAATAGACCGTAGGATTTGGACTAGGAAGAGAAGCTTGGTTAATAGGTTGGATTGATTGATTGATTGATTTATTGGGTAAGGTCCACATGTGTTATAATACCCATGTTGAGAGTAAATAAGGGACTTTAGTCCCACATCGGTTAGATGTAATATGAAGAGGGGTTGGACCCTCTATAAGTAGTAGGCAGTAGCCCTCAATAATATTATCTGAGAAATTAGACTCATTTCTTCATGGTATCAGAGCCATAACTCTCTCTCTCTCTCTCTCTCTCTCTCTCCACAACAAAAAAAAAAAAAAAAAATTTTAGCCGAATCCCCCCCCCCCCGGAGCAGCCCCCCCCCCCCCCCCCCCCGACCCCCCCCGGAGCAGCAGCGGCCCCCACGACCCCCCCCCCCCCCCACGGAGCAGCGCCCCCCCCGACCCCCCCCCGGTGCAGTACCCCCCCCCCCTCCCCCCCCCCTCCCCCCCCCCCCTCCCCCCCCCCCCCACGGAGCAGCGCCGCCCCCCCTCCCCCCCACCCGACCAGCACCCTTCCCCCCCTCCCGCCACCCGCCAGCACCATACCGCCCCCCCTCCTCCTAACCCTAGCCTCTCTTGCAATGGAAACCCTAACCCTAGCTCTAGCAGCCCCATCCAAACCCTAACCCTAATCCTAGCCGTCAAAAAAAAAAACAGATTTCCTTCTCTTTAGAAGATCTCTGTAGTTGCCTCGAGAATCAGTACCTTCTTTTTAGAAGCTCTACTATGAATACGAAATCTCTTTAGATTTTCGTATCTCAGAAACGTTGTCTTTACAATCGTTTCTGCACGGCTGGTATACCTCTGGTTTGTCTCATGCAAGGAGGCACAACTACGTTGGTTATCCTTGAGCCGTCCGAACGCGTTATCATGACGCGGTTCTAGTTGGTCGTATAAACTACGACATATCAGTGAGGGATCTCGTTTTGTTGTTTCCTCCCGATAGCTGACTAAGACGAAGACGACTCACAAGAAGCCGACTCAGGAAACAACAACACCTCACTGATTGCAGTTGAAGAAGTCATGGATTCCATCTATGGGAAGTTGACAACAAAAGAAATGAAGGCCCTGGTCGAGGATCTCCTGACCAAGAGATTACCGGAGGCAACCCCACGCGTGACCCATACTGATGTGGATCCGTCACCGTACAAAATGGGGAAGTTGGACAAGCTGGAGACGAAGTTGGAAGGCACGACCAACTACTTGAAATGGTCGCGGCAGGCGATGCGGACGCTGAAGGGACGTGGCTTGGTTGGTTATGTAGATGGCCACACCAAGGCCCCTGTCGATCACTTCTCGAAGGAGTTTGCTGTCTGGGACATTGTCAACAATGTCGTGGCTGGTTGGTTGACAGCCTCTTTGACCGACCAAGTGTCGGGTAACGTTGAAGCAATGGAGGGAGCTGCTGATATCTGGAGAACATTGAAAGACATGTACTCCGGTTCGGGTAACCCCATGCGAGTCTTCCAACTGCAGGATGAGCTCGATCGGGTAATCCAAGACGATCGTACCATCTCTGAGTACGCTGCCTTATTGAAGAAGTACTGGTCTGATCTTGACCATTATGATCCTCTTGGCATGGAGGATGCTCAGGTTGAACCGGCTTTTGCAAAACATTTCCAGAAATTTCTGGATTATAACTCGCGGCAACGGATGATGAAGTTTTTGAAGAGGTTCAACCCTGCATTTGAGCAACGGAGGAATGTACTTCTCGCACAACCGCAGCTGCCGACATTAGAAGACGCCATAGCTGCCATGGCACAAGAAGAAGCACGGTTGAAGCTGATGCCTACCAAGGGTATCTCCCAGGGGGAGCAGGCCGGAGTTGACACATCTGCTCTTGCCACTTTCACACAACCTCCTTCTACGGAAGGCGTTTGCCACAACTGTGGTGACACAGGGCATTACATCCGCTTTTGCCCAAAATCGACACGGACTCCCTCGAATGGTCGGGGCCGTGGTCGCGGTGGACGACGAGGTAGTCGAGGCAGCTACAGTGGTGGAAGGGACACTTACTCTGGAGGCAACAAGGCCCATCTGGCGGATGAAGGTGGGGACAATCAGCTGGCGGACATCACTCCATTTGAGAGAGAAGTTCTCGAGAAGATGCGCGGCTCAAAGCTTGGTTCTGGTGAACGACAAGTCATTCCTGGGACGCCGTCCACTACAGGAGATTACTGCACTTACTTCTCCCAAACCAGTGCCGGTATACCTCCGCGTGCTCTTGCATCTGTCTCTCAGCCAGCTTGGATTATGGACTCTGGGGCATCTTGCCATGTCACGGGATCCCGAGGTGAGTTCCGGGAATACTCTACTCTAACGCCGCCAGAAAGCATTCAGACTGCTGATGGTACCTCCAGGCCTGTTACGGGTAAGGGAACTGTTGATTGCACTCCTTCCATCACTCTATCTAATGTCTTACATGCTCCTTCCTTTCCTGTCAATCTTATATCCATTAGCGCCATTATCCTTGATCTAAACTGTATTGTTTCCTTTGATATTCCTAATGTAACTTTTCAGGAGAAGGGAACGGGGAGACGACTAGGCACTGGCACATGGCATAAGGGTCTATGGTACTTGGACAGGAACGGTCTGGATAGAGCACTGGCATCTTTGGTTGCAGACGCACAACCGGAAGTCCGAAGTCGAAGTGTCGAAGCCGAGCTGCTCCTCCACCATCAGCGTGTAGGACATTCTTCTTTTCCCGTTATTAGTCGACTGTATCCATCCTTATATCAAAAAGCAAATAGAGAGTTGTTAGTTTGTGATGCTTGTGAGTTGGGGAAACATACCAGAAGCTCCTATGTGAGTTCTGGGCATCGATGTTCTGCTGCTTTTGATATGATTCATTCCGATGTGTGGGGCCCTTGTCCTACAAACGGTGTTAACGGTTATAGATGGTTTGTTACTTTTATTGACTGCTCTATCCGCGTAACGTGGGTCTACCTGCTGAAGAATAAAAGTGATGTTTTTGAGGCATTTCAAAGCCTCCATCAACGGGTAAAGACACAGTATAATGCTCATATTAAGTGTCTCCGGTCGGATAATGGGACGGAATATACCCATAAGAGGTTTGCTGCGTATTTATCCTATCATGGTATACTGCATCAAACCTCTTGTGCATATACACCGGCTCAAAATGGTGTTGCCGAACGAAAGAATAGGCACCTGCTGGAGGTAGCTCGGACAATGATGCTGGCTATGAATGTCCCTAAATTTTTGTGGGGGCAGGCTGTCTTGACAGTCTCTTATCTCATCAACAGGATGCCCTCTCAATTACTGAACTGGAAGACGCCTTTGGAAATGCTCACGGGGACAACTGCGTACACCGTTCCTCCGAAAATATTTGGTTGCGTATGCTTCGTCCATGATAACAGGCCTGGCGTTGGTAAGCTGGATCCTCGAGCAGTTAAGTGTGTCTTTGTTGGGTACACCGGGACACAGAAGGGTTACGTATGCTGGAGCCCGATTGAACGGAAGCTGTTTGTAAGCATGGACGTTACATTCAGAGAGCTGGAACCTTATTATGGTTCGGACGAAGGTTCTGCGTTTGGGAACACGTCTCACACAGCGGGTGTTGGACGTGAGGGGGAGGTAGTACGTCCAAACGTAGTTGTCGGATCGGTACCTTGTCCTGTCGTGACACACTGGAAGAAAGGGGAAGAAAGCATCAATGATACTGATACGGAGGATGACGAAGACAATACGTACATTACGCAGGGGGAGAAGCAGACAAGGGAAAAGGAGCTCCAAGTTTACAGAAGAAGACAACAGAGGTCCAGTATTGTGCCGTGCCCTGTGCCTATAGTGCCAAGTCCCTCGTCTACTCCTGTCCCGACTCCTGAAGATGTTACTCCCCACCGGATCGCTCGGATTCGGAAGCGGATCTCTCCGATTCGGATGGTATGCTTTCCCCACCACCCATTGCTCCCTTAAGGAGGTCTTCTCGCATTAATGCGGGAAAGGCTCCTATTCGTTATAAAGATTATGAACATGATATCGCCAACTACCTATCTTATTCTAATATTTCTCCGACTTATCAAACATTCCTCACTTCGTTAGACTCCACTTCTTTACCTAAGAATTGGCAGGAAGCAAAGAAGGACCCAAGATGGAAAGCCGCAATGATGGAAGAACTTGGGACACTAGAGAAAAATAAGACATGGGAGCTGGTGCCATTACCTGAAGGAAAGAAAGCTGTGGGATGCAAATGGGTTTACACAGTGAAGGAGACACCAGAAGAAAAAGTTGAACGATACAAGGCGAGACTGGTTGCAAAAGGCTATACCCAGACATATGGTATCGACTATGATGAGACTTTTGCCCCAGTAGCGAAGATGAGTACCGTAAGAACGCTGGTCTCCATTGCAGCAAGCTATGGGTGGAAGCTATACCAGTTAGACGTAAAGAACGCATTTCTTCATGGAGACCTACAAGAAGAAGTATACATGGAGACTCCTCCGGGGTGCTACTCTGTGTCAGATTCAGGTGAAGGAACGTCACATGGAAAAGTGTGCAAACTGAAGAAGTCGCTGTACGGGCTGAAGCAATCTCCTCGAGCCTGGTTTGACAGATTCAGAAGGGCTGTCACTGGCATGGGGTACCATCAGACAAATGCAGATCATACTGTCTTCCTCCAGCATGCAAGGGACCACATTACTATACTTGTTGTATATGTAGATGATATAGTGATCACAGGTGACGATGTAGTTGAGATCACTAAGCTGAAGACGAAACTCGTCAAAGAGTTTGAGGTGAAGGACCTGGGAGAGATGAGATACATTTTGGGTATCGAGGTGTGTGATGGTGAACAAGAAATTGTTCTCTCACAAAGAAAATATGTACTAGATCTGCTGAAAGAGACAGGAATGCTGGGATGCCGAGCAGCAGTCACTCCAATTGATCAGAAGTGCAAGATGGGAGCAGAAGCAGGAAAGCCTGTTGATCGCGAAAGGTATCAAAGGCTAGTAAGCAGACTGATTTATCTAGGGCATACTCGCCCTGATATCTCATTTGCAGTAAGTGTTGTAAGCCGCTATATGCATGATCCAAGAACGGGTCATATGGATGCAATATTTCAGATTCTAAGATATCTGAAAGGGACGCCGGAAAAAGGACTGTGGTTTAAGAAAAATGGATGCACAGATGTTGAGGGATACTGCGATGCAGACTGGGCAAGCTGCATAGACGACAGAAGGTCTACCACAGGGTACTGTGTTTTTGTAGGAGGAAACCTGGTTTCATGGAGAAGCAAGAAACAGTCAGTGGTAGCACGGTCGACAGCTGAAGCAGAATACAGAACAATGGCTCTAGGAGTATCAGAATTGCTATGGGTAAAGACGCTGCTGACAGAGTTGAAGCTAGACAAGGGGACACCATTGCACCTTCTGAGCGATAGTCAAGCTGCGATAAGTATAGCGAACAATCCGGTTCAGCACGACAGAACGAAGCACATCGAGATCGATCAATTCTGCATCAAGGAAAAGCTGGAACAAGGGATACTGAAGATTGACTATGTTCGCTCAGAAGAACAAGTGGCAGACTGTCTGACTAAGGGTCTTAGTTCATTGAGTCTGTCAAAGCTATGTAACAAGATGGGGATGATTAATATCTATCGCCCATCTTGAGGGGGAGTGTTGAGAGTAAATAAGGGACTTTAGTCCCACATCGGTTAGATGTAATATGAAGAGGGGTTGGACCCTCTATAAGTAGTAGGCAGTAGCCCTCAATAATATTATCTGAGAAATTAGACTCATTTCTTCAACCCATTAACAAGATCTGATGCTGTATCAAATCATATCTTGCAAGATCTTTTCAATATCTTTGGATATATTCAAATATCTGGGGAAGATCTTCTAGGATCTTAGGTATCTGTGGAAATATTTTGCTATCTAGATGATCGTGACGAATATATTTGGAGATATCTTCGAAAATCTTCTAACCACTTGGTTGAAATCCTCTTTATCCGTTGACTTGAATTTGACTCATATTAACTCCAAATTTATTGAATCATATCATGATAAGATCAAGTTTGTTACTTGAAGGTAATGACCTTATATATTTGTAACCACTTCAGAATGCTATATAAAGGGTCCATTTTCCTTCATTTTATTTGGTCCACATTATATTTTTGAGAGAGAACAAGAGAGGAAGAAAGACGATACAGAAGATGTGTCGAATCAGACACTATAATTCAGAGGAAATCAAAGGCGAGGCTCAAGCGTTACCTCGTTTATTTATTTTTCCTTTAGGCATTTCTTCAAATAAGTGAATGGCTACAATCTCTCCCTTCTCAATCTCTCCCTTAAGAAAAAGAAACTCTCAATATCGCCCCTTTTTTATGTCCCTATCATCATGATACTATGAAGAAATGAACCAAGATTGAAAGAGATTATTAGTATGCTTTTTTGTTAAATGTTTGCGTTCTTATAGTTGGAATCATAGAATTATAGACTGATGGTACAACTTGTATGAACTGATACAACTGATACAAATGACTATTTTTATGTTGGTACGTTGGTATGCTAACAACAAAAGAAGACGATGATGATCGATTAATTTATATGTTATTAAAGAAGATTATAGAGAACTTTAAAAAAGAACTGTTTCTTCATTTGGTTGATTTTGGGAAAGAACATAGACTCTATAATGCTGATGAATGTATGTGTATTATTTCTTAGTCTTAGTTAATGATAATGTTTATGGAAATATTGGCACCGTTGTGTCGCCAAAGAAATTTTGTGTTCGAATAGTTACAACGTTGAGTAATTCTTTATGCATTTCATATTCCATTATGTTAATATTTTGTATTTTATAGATAGTTGCATTTGCATGGTGGACAACTTGTACACAAGGTTTAACTTTTCGAACGATGTCCGGGGCTCCGAGACCCTGTCGACTTAGGAGGAATGTTATATTTGTGCAAGGTGGATCTAAACGGATATTACTAGACTTTTAGTGGGATTAGCTATATGCACTAGAAGGAACGGCGTACTACCCGTTGACATATTTCGAAAATTGGCGAGATATGCCAGTGAGTGTCATGTAGAATCATAGATATGATACATTGCTGACGATGGTTTCGCAGGTACACTCATTGTAGGAAAGATACTTTGGTTGTGGGTAAGAACTATATGAATGATGTTTATGCATTATATTGCTTACAAGTATGAAATGATGTGTTACCTTTGGCTTGAATGAAAAGAATTGAAAATTAGTTTGGAAACAATATACTATGTAAAGAACCTAGAAAGAATAGAAAGATCACAAATAATGAATGTTACTTTACGTGATTGTTGTGTTTGATATATGTGGGTTTGGTCTTTCAAAGAATGTTATTTCACATGATTATTGTATTTGATTCATGCAGGTTCGGAAAATACTTCGGAGGTTCCGAAGTATTAGAAGTTCTTCATTCAATTCGTCTCATTTCGATTTACTAGAAGGTGTTTGTGACTTTTGAATAAAATGAGACAGATGTATGAGAAATTATCATTTCGTTATTTTACGGATTGTAATCCATATGTAAATATTTTTGGTTTTCTTAGAAAAAAATATCAATTTTTGCTGCGATTTGGGGGGGGGGGGGGGGGGGGGGGGGGGTTTCAATCTTGGTAAAATTATCTTCATGTTTTTATGTTTCAATATTCTGTCGTGACAACCTTGGTTTCCAAAATGTTGATAGAACTGTTATATTCAATAAGTTATACAAGTGCAAATTAGAAACGAGTGCTTCTAACTTTTTGTATCATTATAAGTTTTCGTATTTTTTGTCGCAGGTTCAACAACACCTCCTCATTTGAGAATTTATAATGCTTTCTACTGAACTTGATACATCACTATCAGTGGAGCGATCTTTCTCAAGCCTGGACAAGTTTGTAATGTTACTGTACAGAATAGAGATGTTTTTTTCGAATTTTTTTTCTCGACAATAGTATATTTTAAATATATTTGAGGAAATTTGAAGGGGGACAGAGGTTCCGCAAGTGCAAATGCAGACTTGGATTGTCTGGTAAAATTTGGGTATCTAATTTATTTTTACGCAAACTTGATTTGATTTAAAATAACAAATTTTATATGAATGGTAATTTTGTGTATGGATGGTAAAGAATAAAATTTGGATGCATGATAGATTAATTTGAATTTGACAAATAGATAAATTTATGTGGATAACAACAAAATTTATATAATATTTGAAGATAATTTGTCGAAAAGATCGGTTTGTCCTGTTTCCTAATATACCTATTCTAAGTGATGGCTTTCCCTGTGACTTGCTTTCTTAGGCGCTTGCTTCTGTCTTCAGTTCAGAAGAATGTTCTGTTAGTCCCGGGGCTTGATCAAAGATGGTAAAACAGATGCAACAAAGATCTACGAAGATACAAATACCAAATAATCCGATTACAATATGGAGGAGGAAAATAAAGAAGAGAAGATCTCTCGTTCTTCCTTGCAAACGTGTTGCAATTGGGACAGAACGAGTTACAATAATCTAGAGAGAGATGAGAAGAAGAACAATGCTGGGGTGTCAAAACACCGTTGCTCAAAGCAAGATTCGTCCCACACGATCTGCTTCCAGGAACCAGCAAGTTTGAAGAACTTGTGGAACGCTCGAAGTCACCTCTGTTCTGACTCCTCGGATGGACTTGCAATGGCGGCATCAGCTCTCTCTCTCTCTCTTTCTTTTTTTATGACTTATATTTTCGTAGTAACCACAAAGGAGGCCAGAAGAGAGTATTTATAGAGAGAGAGGGTGGAAACCCTAGCCGCCAATTCGGTTATGGAAAGATTGAATCAAATCCCAAAAAGATAGCAACGAGATTAATTCAAATCCCACAAAGATAGGAACGAAATTAATTCAAATCCCACGAAGATAGGATCTGAATTAATCGCATTGATTCAGCCTTATCATAACTGACTTGTAATCTGCACAGTCAGCGGAGCCCTCCATGCGGCAGCAGCAGCAGCAGCCTGGCCGCATGAGCCTCATGGCCGCATGGACCACATGAGTCGCATGGCCGCATGGACCGCGTGGGCCGCATGGACCACATGAGCCGTATGGACCGCATAAGCCTCATGAGCCGCATGGCCGCATGAACCGCATGTGCCGCATGAGCCGCATGGCCGCATGAACCGCATGTGCCGCATGGCCCGCATAAGCCACATGGACCCGCATAAGCCACATGGACCGCATGAGCCGCATAAGACCGCATGGCCGCATATGAGCCGCATAAAGACCGCATGACTGCTGACGTGCTAAGTGCAAAGTGCGCCAACAAAACGCCACATTACGCCTCATGAGCCCATAAGCCCGAGCCCGAGTCCGAGTCCGAGTCCGAGTCGCTAAGCCCCTTTGGGGCTTAGCTCCAAATGAAAATTAATCCAAGAGAATGACAAAAGCATTAATGCTTAATCCTTGGAGCCTTATTCTTACCTCCTAGTAAAATCATCCACATGGTTCCCTCCTTAGGGTCACCACCCCATGTGCATCTCTCAACAACACACCCAAGTATATATGTTGAGATAACTCATGGTGCATTTTCGATGTGGGACTAAAATTTACAAGGCATGTTGAGAGCAAGCTCTCTCCATGTAAAGAAAGCACCAACAATCCCCCACATATCACAACATATATATGTGTCCAGGGTTGAGCGTTCCCCACAGTAACTGTCCATTTTGCATTAGGATAGATGTCGCTGACGACTTGAATCTTCCCGCATGGGTTAAATAACAATGTGATACAAGAATGGACTATGCCTTGAATTCTGCACCACAATTGTAATTCTTCCCACTCACAAAGTGTAGTTACGTGTGCTTCTGGCTGCACATAAAAGGCCCTGTGCCAGCCTGGTTTCAGTGTATAATTTTGGGCATCTACAAGTTTACCCTCAAGAGACGACCGGATATCTCTTTCCATACACTATAGGTGAGTTCTTTATTAAAGAGATATGGCATGAAGCCTTGCGCTTCCTTGCGGTGCTACGCCACTATGACATGGCCTGAAGCCGAGGCATTACCCCTACCTGGGAACCTCATCGTAGTGTCATACTACTGTAGCATGAGGTCTCAGCCTTTTTGTAGTGCCAATCTACTCAGCATGAAGCCTAAGGCTTCCTTACGGTGTTACGCCGCAACGACATGGCTTGCAGTGTCGAGGCTTTACCCCTATCTGGGTACCTCATCGTGGTGTCGTGCCACTGTAACATGGGGCCATCCTCCCCTTTGTAGTGCTGTCTACAACTCTTTAATTACGTCATACAGCATTAGGCTACCTGCCTATTTGCGGTGCTACACCGCTATGACTTGGCTTGCAAGGCCGAGGCATTACCCCTACCTGGGAATCTCATGGTGGAGTCACCCCACTGTAGAATGTAGTTTCACTCCTTGTAGTGCTGCTCTACCGTGCTTCCTGTAAAGCACACCAGGCATTCACTCTGCCTGAGAACTCATTAAGGCGTTTAAGCCACCCTTCCACAGGATCTATTTTTTCTGCAGAAAATACATAGTAGACAACAGTGGTTATGGGTCCGTATCCCTTCCATGTTCCAGAGAACAAGTACCCACTGTTACCTGATAGTTTCCCAGTTAGTGATCCTCCTTTGAACCAAAAGTTAGATGCCTAGTAGATTTCTCTTTGAACTAATAGCATAAAACTTCATGGTAGGATTACAAAGACACACTATCAGAATGCCTTCAAGCCCATTTTACAAGCTGTGTCATCGACCAACTGGCGCTTGAGGCCCTTTGTGAACGGATCTGCCAGGTTCTCCTGACTCCGAACATCAACCACTGCAATTACACCTCTTTTGATAAGATCGTGTACTGCCCTGTGCTTCAACCGCACAGTCCTCTTCTTCCCGTTGAAGAGGTCATTTGATGCCACCGCCGCAGTCGCCTGGTTGTCACAGTATATCGGTATTGCCGGTATCTGAGCCCCAACCACTGGAAGATCATACATGAGCTCCCGAAGCCATTCTGCTTCATCTGCTGCAGTTTCAAGTGCATAGAATTCAGATTCCATGGAGGAACGAGAGAGTATAGTCTGCTTCTTCGACTTCCACGATATAGCAGCTCCACCTAAGGAAAAGACATATCCACCTGTGGATCTCTCGCTTTCCACCTCTGAACACCAGCTAGCATCACTGAAGCCTTCCACTACTGTCGGATACCCGTTGTAGTGCAGTGCATATGTCTGAGTCTTCTTGAGATATCTCATCAACCGCTTCACAGCTTTCCAGTGCTCAACCCCTGGGTTGCTTGTGAACCGACTCAGCATTCCCACGGCGAAAGCTATGTCAGGCCTTGTGGCAGTGGTTGCGTACATCAAACTTCCGATAACGCTAGAATACTCCAGCTGCCTGACGCTTTCCCTTGAATTTGGCTTCAGCTTCTGATCACACCTGTATGGCGTATCGATCCCTGGAAGATCCTTATACCCATAGCGTGTGAGCATCTTCTCAATGTAGTGAGATTGTGACAGCGCTACTCCACTGTCTGTCCAGATGATCTTTATGCCCAAGAAGACATCTGCATCCCCCAAGTCCTTCATACTGAACTTGGTTGAGAGGAACTTCTTTGTCTCTGTGACACAGCCTATATCGTACCTAGGATTAGCATGTCATCCACGTACAGACAAACGATGACTCCTCTTCCATCAGCGAACTTTGTGTAAACACATTTGTCCGTCTCGCTGACTCTGTAGCCGTTTGACCTAATAACTTTGTCAAACTTCTCATGCCACATCTTGGGAGCTTGCTTCAAACCATACAATGATTTCACCAACTTGCAGACTTTGTCTTCAAGACCTTTGACGACAAATCCATCTGGCTGTTGCATGTAAATCTCTTCGGTGAGCTCCCCATTCAGGAATGCTGTCTTTACATCCATCTGATGTATCACCAACTTATGTATAGCTGCAAGAGCGATTAACATCCTGATGGTGGTCATCCGAGCTACTGGAGCGTACGTGTCAAAGTAGTCTATCCCCTGTTTCTGAGAAAAGCCCTTGGCTACCAGCCTGGCCTTGAACTTGTCAATAGTTCCATCTGCCTTCATCTTCTTCTTGAAGATCCATTTACATCCGATGGGCTTTTCTCCTTCAGGTAGATCTACCAACACCCATGTGTTATTGGAGGTGATAGAGTCAAACTCGTCATTCACTGCCTCCTTCCAGAAGATAGCATCTCTGGTCTTCATCGCCTCATCATAGGTAAGCGGATCTGCTTCCACATGATAGGTGACAAAGTCATCTCCGAAGTCTTTCGGTCTCCTCGCTCGCTTGGCTGACGGCTCTGCGAGTTCTGGTACAAGAGTTGTTTTATCAACAACAGCTTCTTCTTGGACTACTGGCTCATATGAGATTTCAGTCTCATTTGTACCTACATCATTTTCCGAAATGTCCGAAAGAATAATGTTTTTGTCTTTTGCAAACTTGTCTTCAATGTATTCAGCATCGCGAGATTCGATGATAGGATTTGACTCAATATCAAGAAATCTTCGAGCATCACTCTTCTCGGCATACCCCAAGAAGATCGCCTTCGTAGTCCTTGTCCCTAGCTTCTGAATCTTCAGATCTGGGAGCTTCACATATGCCAGACACCCCCACACTCGAATGACATTCAAGTTTGGTCTGACTTTGAACCAGAGTTCATGAGGAGTTACGTCTGAAGTTGCATACGGCACTCTATTTAGAATAAAAGTGGCCGTCAATGCAGCTTCTCCCCAGTAGCATTTAGGAAGACCCGCGGTTAGCAGCATTGAGTTCATCATTTCTGTCAACGTTCTGTTCTTCCTCTCCGCTACTCCATTGGATTGAGGAGAATATGGAGCAGTAGTCTCGCATATGATTCCATATTCTTTGCAGAATGATGCGAATTCATGAGACCTGTACTCCCCACCTCGATCACTTCTCAACCTTTTGAGTTGTTGTCCAGTCTGTCGTTCAGCTTCGGCCCTGAACTCTCTGAACTTCTCGAAAGCTTCATCTTTAGACTTGAGCAAGTAGACGAACGCATATTTTGAGAAGTCATCGATGAAGGTTATGAAATACTTCATCCCGACCTTCGTGGAGAAATGTTTGAAGTCACAGATATCAGAGTGCACCAACTCCAGAAGATCTGTGCTTCGATTGACCCGATGAAAGGGTTTTCTTGTGATCTTCGTCTGAGCACACACTTCACACTTCTCCACCTTACCCCCACATTTGGAGATAATTCCTGGACTAGACATTTTGTTAATTTTTTTACAATGAACATGTCCTAGTCTATTATGCCATAACTCAAGAGAATAATCAGAAAATATAATTGCATTAATGTCATCAAACTGGTTGACAAGCTGAATTTTAAACATTCCTTCGGTTTGATAAGCCTTCCCGAAGTATGTTCCCTTCTTGGACATCACCATCTGACCAGCATTGATGTCCATCCTCAAGCCTGCGTTGCAGAGCAGGCTCCCAGAGATCAGGTTCTTGGCAATCGCCGGAACATGCTTCACACCTTGAAGCGTCAGAGTGTTCCCAGAAGTGAGTTTCAGTTTCACGGTCCCGATCCCCAGAACTTCAGCTTGGGCCTGGTTCGCCATGACAACCTTCTCAGATATCGGCCGGTACGTGACGAACCATTCCTTGCCAGAACAGACATGGCAAGTCGCTCCAGTGTCTATCCACCAGTCAGAGTCAACCCCCACAGTTGTGACCTGTCCGATCATAGCAACAATGTTAGAAACCAATGAAACCTTATTAGGCTCACCTTTCTCTGATTGTTTAGGCTTAGATCTGTATTCACTCTTGTAGTGGCCTTTCTTGCCACAATTGTAACAAGTCACGTGGGACTTAGTCTTCTGTTGCTTGAAAGAAGGACCCTTCACTTTTAGATTAGTGAAGTCCTTCTTCTTGGGATGAGAAGCCGCCTGCTTCCCCTTGGGATCTCTCGTCTGCACAAGATTGGCTTTAGCCAACTGTTTTGACAGAGTGTCCACCTTCTGTTGGGAACGCATCTCGTCCTCAACATGGATCTCTTGAAGTAGATCTCCCAAGCTAATATCTAGCTTCTTTCTGTGCATCCTTTCATAGAAGGTACTCCATCCAGTAGGAAGTTTTGAGACGATCCCTCCGACGACAAACTTGTCGGGAAGGGGCATCTCTTCGTCTTCCAGTTTCTGACGCAGCTTCAGAAATTCCTTTACCTGTGGCAGCATAGACTTTTCGTCCTCAAAGAACAATTTGTGATATTTTTCAACCACAAATATTTTGCTCCTGTTCTTGTCTTCTTCATACAGTGTTTCCACAGACTCCCATATGTCTCTGGCAAGTTCCTTCTTCGAGTAGGATTCTGCCAGGGAGTCCTCCATAGCATTCAGGATGAGAAGCCTGCAGATGCTATTTTCCCTTCTCCACTTGGCCTGAAGTTTGGTAGCCGCGTTGATAGCGGTAGTAGATCCAGTGTCTGGAACAGAGGGTTCTTCCTCCAACAGAACATGATCAACGTCTTTTAGTTGAAGAGTTAGGTAAACCTTTCTCTTCCAGACTTGATAATGCTCTCCATCGAACTTTTCCAACTTGCAGAAGTCCGATTGGAGGAGCGAAGCATTAATGTTTTCCATCTACACGGATCTTGCTTTGAGATAGTTAGTCCCGGGGCTTGATCAAAGATGGTAAAACAGATGCAAAAAAGATCTACGAAGATACAAATACCAAATAACCCGATTACAATATGGAGGAGGAAAATAAAGAAGAGAAGATCTCTCGTTCTTCCTTGCAAACGTGTTACAATTGGGACAGAACGAGTTACAATAATCTAGAGAGAGATGAGAAGAAGAACAATGCTGGGGTGTCAAAACACCGTTGCTCAAAGCAAGATTTGCCCCACACGATCTGCTTCCAGGAACCAGCAAGTTTGAAAAACTTGTGGAACGCTCGAAGTCACCTCTGTTCTGACTCCTCGGATGGACTTGAAATGGCGGCAACAGCTCTCTCTCTCTCTTTCTTCTTTTATGACTTATATTTTCGTAGTAACCACAAAGGAGGCCAGAAGAGAGTATTTATAGAGAGAGGGTGGAAACCCTAGCCGCCAATTCAGTTATGGAAAGATTGAATCAAATTCCAAAAAGATAGCAACGAGATTAATTCAAATCCCACAAAGATAGGAACGAAATTAATTCAAATCCCACGAAGATAGGATCTGAATTAATCGCATTGATTCAGCCTTATCATAACTGACTTGTAATCTGCACAGTCAGCGGAGCCCTCCATGCGGCAGCAGCAGCAGCAGCCTGGCCGCATGAGCCTCATGGCCGCATGGACCACATGAGCCGCATGGCCGCATGGACCGCATGGGCCACATGGACCACATGAGCCGCATGAGCCGCATGAACCGCATGTGCCGCATGGACCGCATGGCCGCATGGACCGCATGAGCCGCATGGCCACATGAACCGCATGTGCCGCATGTGCCGCATGGACCGTATGGCCGCATAAGCCGCATGAGCCGCATGGACCGCATGAGCCGCATGAGGTCGCATATGAGCCGCATGCCGCATAAGACCGCATGGCCGTATATGAGCCGCATAAAGACCGCATGACTGCTGACGTGCTAAGTGCGCCAACAAAATGCCACATTACGTCTCATGAGCCCATGAGCCCGAGCCCGAGTCCGAGTCCGAGTCCGAGTCGCTAAGCCCTTTTGGGGCTTAGCTCCAAATGGAAATTAATCCAAAAGAATGACAAAAGCATTAATGCTTAATCCTTGGAGCCTTATTCTTACCTCCTAGTAAAATCACCCACATGGTTCCCTCCTTGGGGTCACCACCCCATGTGCATCTCTCAACAACACACCCAAGTATATATTTTGAGATAAGTCATGGTGCATTTTCGATGTGGGACTAAAATTTATAAGGCATGTTGAGAGCAAGCTCTCTCCATGTAAAGAAAGCACAAACATGTTCCATTGGTTGGACCCATTAGCCTAGCGACTACTGAAGATAACAAGGCTATATCAATACCAGATAGACTCAAAAAATGAAATATTCATATTCATGGTGGAGTGCCGGTTCCTACTATTATGCCTATGAGGTTCAGGTTGTGCCAATAAAACGATTCCGAGTCCGGATGAGTGTGTGGCGACGCCTTTCGCTACAGACCTGGTAACAGCTGTAGCGGATTCTCTTTCTGCCGATCTCCTTCTCATACTATAAATCTTGTCTTGCCTACTAAAACTATCCGGTCCTACCGATGTCCCTTATCACAACCGGGTCAGATCACCCGTGCGTGGATGCTCTTCCAACGCCACCCTATCCTCTAAGGCGTCGGAGTCGTCAACTTCTATATTCTATGAGTTGAGTTGGTTTGGGAATTTGGTCTGTCGAATTGTTCGATAATGTGTGATTCTTTCTATTAGAAGTCTCTTATGTAGTAATGATTCCGTCGATTCTACCATTCTGTGTTATCTATCATTATGTTTGCTGCAAAACAAACCTTTTTTTTGTAGCGAAACCGGTTGGTCTTACTAAGTATTATTGTCGTAACAAAACAAAAAAATGTTTTTGTTTATCCCAAATCGCGACCCTTCTTTAGTACTAGAGATTGGTCCGAAATAGAATGACTCCTTCATTCTAACTCTAATGAAACAACTCAATTCTTTTGATTTCTGAGAGGGTCAGCCGGGATAATACAAATTCCAAGTTTCGTATTTTTTTTTGTATAGAAAGATATGAGTTGTCATATGTAAAGGTTCCTCGCAACTCAACGGATTGAATCAAATCAAATAAGGAAATTCTTCGTGAAATATAGGACAAGGAAAGGAGAGAGAATCTAATCGTTCGATGCAGGGATTCCGTCTCGATTTGTCAAAGAGGCGGCGAAAACCTACTTCGTAACAGAGGCCGAGCCTACCTCCGTTCGGAAAACCTACTTCGCTTCCACTCGGAAGAATCAAATTCTCCCTTCTTTATTAATCTGGGGGAAAAGGAACCGTCTACCAGTTGGGAAACTAGACATCAAGGTTGTGGCTTGATGAGGATAACTAAGCTGACACGCCGGAGTTGGCTGCTGGCACAACAGGGTGGTGCCTTACCGCACCGCAGGCGCACGCGTGGTAGCGTTCGTGATGGTGCTTCAGGATTCCAATGTACTGCGTCCAAGATCAGAATGAGCTTGCCGGCGGACCACTGCCATCCCATTCTTGAGTGAGCTGGAGCACAGCTATCTTATCCACTGATGTCAAGCCATCGCTTTGGGTTGAAGCACTAAAAGAAAAAGGACTGGGAAACGCGGCGACATAGGAACCACGGGAACCCAAGAGGGAGAAAGACAATGTACGGGATACGGGATCCTCGTAGTAGGCTGGACCAAAATCCAGCCGAGAGAGGGCAGCCTTTAGAAACTGTTAGGAAACCAAGAGAACGCTTCGCATTTTCTTATCTTCTTCCCGTAGAAGTAGCACAAAAAGAGGGATTAGCATTATTGACCCCATGAGAAACCACTAACACCTTCCTCATCTCATTGGGGCTCCGTGCACTGGAAAAAGGCTTCTGCGACGGGAAACCGGCCACTAGTTACAAAGTGAACATAAGGTATCGAGAGGTCCCTCACAGTCAGGTGCGATGCAATTGCCCCCTATTAGTAAAGTACCCCTCTTCCTATTTAGGGAGTTGAGGTTCTGAAAGAAATGATGAGTACTGAATAATCGAAGTGAGGGGACCGAAGGGAGTAGTGAGAAGGGAGGGCATGAGGAAGGAAGCACCGGCCCCATTCACTTGCAACTCGTAGAGGCTGTAAGTACACAGTGCCCCACAACTAGAAAAGTAACGTGGGGTTGAAACACGAGCTACCTCCGAGCCGAGAGTGCCCGCCCTTTCTGTCAAGTAGGCTACTTTTTACGGAACGCAGTCCGGGATAACCGTGACCGTGTATATATAAATATCTTCGATGCTGTCATTTCGAAATGTCCGCTTCAACCGCCGTTTCACCTCCCAAAAAGGCTTGACGAGCGCAGATGAGGAAGCGGGAGCAAGAAAACCAATAATCTCTTTCTTGTCCTTCTACTTAAGGCGCCCGAAGAAGACCGAAGGGATCCCACTCCGCGGTGACCGTAAGGCGCCCGAAGGAAGGAAGCGCTTTCGCTATTGAGAAAGCGAACGGTCAGCGCGAGGGTTCGACGTCTTAGCCGAGCGTTAGCGAAGCGTCATTCACATAGCGAGGTGACCGTTAGGCGCCCGAAGGAAGGAAGCGCTGTAGTAGCGCCGAAGCCTATGTGCTATAATGCTGAACCAAGGACGCTCCGCCTTATCTATAGAAGTAGTCAACTGAGTTCTGAACGAATGGGATCCTTGGTTGGTAATGGCTCAATCTATAGATAGAAAGCCTTATGATGGGAAACTACTACGTTAGGTTTGGAGAGAGATGGGACCGGTTCTAGTTTAAGGGGAGCAGATGCAAGCTTTTTCTTTCCATAGCCGGCCAAATGACTATAGGATCATCGGTCTACTCTACCTCAATTCACCATTTCGAACCTTATACAGAAGGTTTTTCCGTACCAGCTCCTTCTACCTATATCGCAGTTGAAGCACCTAAAGGAGAATTTGGTGTCTTTCTTGTCTGCCTTAGCCATATCCTCACCATGATGAAGTTTGTGCACATCCCAAGCCTTGTCTGTAGTAAACAGATCCACTACTCTAAGTTCTTGGCCAATCTCCTCGGCGTTAACAGTTGGAACAAAGACAGAAAGAGGTGACTTGAGAAGCCACGGGTCATCCCACACTCGAATGTCTTTACCATCACCGATAGACCAACTCAGTCCTTTCCTAACCACTTTCCTTGGCACATGGCTTTCTGTACAATCTCTTGTGGCTCCTGTTGCTGCAGAGCCTCTGTGCTGTTGGTTTTACCCTGCACGGTAATGGTTGAGGAGTTTCTTTATCTGAGGGTGCGGGACGCTCGCGGAGTCCATGCCTTCCGTACCACCACAGGTCGTTCTTAGGAGAATCCCGCTCCTAAACATAAGGGAGGGATAGGGGGAAGGGGGCCGGGCCTCTCATATAAATAGGGTTGTTGAAAGAGAACCCGACCACCTATTTTCATTCGACGTTCCGGGGATTCGATCGACGAATTCGGCGAGCTGATCTGCTTTGATCCAGGAGAAAGCCCAGTCAGCCACCTCGAAATCGTACATGACTCTTTGTCTGCCAGACCCTTAGTTTCAAGCAGTAAAGGGGGAAGGAGGCCTTACTTCTTATAGGTACGCTATGGCGCGCTACGGCTTTTTGTTTGGCCAATGCCAATCATTCTTGTACTACACCAACCTCTCTATATGCCCGAGAAAAAAAGAACGTGGGGAAGAGGAATCAAGCAAGAAAAAAGCAGCAAAGGAAAAGCGGATAAGTTCTTTTTGGAGGAAAAATGATTTTCAAAAATTATCGAAAAAAATGCACCTCATAAGGGTTTTTCTTCTAGCTGCTACACTTCCCAAAGACCAGTTTTCGATAATTTCTTTAGCTGGTCTACATCTTGTAGAGGGCTTAACCTATGTTTCCCGTTTGAAAAGAAAAAAGAAAAATTGGGCCATGTTTCCCGAGAGAGACTGCCTTCTCTCAGGCCAGCAGTCGACTAGAAGTAGAAGACTGCTCTATGACGGTCTGACCTCTTTCCTGGGCTCTGCTCGCTCGTCTACGCTCCAACCAATGTTGTCAAAATGGAAAAAAAAACCTTGTAAGAAAGAGGGATATAGATGGAGTCTCGCTCAGTAAAGAGAGTTGTAGATTCGTAGAAGAGGATCAGAGTACGTGTGCTACAAAACGCAGCCAGCCAGTTCAAGTTAGTGGAAAGAAGATAGTACTTGAGTACTGACCCGGGTCCCGGGTTGCTTTGGCACGCCCCACTCCGAGCAAGCACCTTTATTTTATGGAATAACCTACGCTTGATTTTCAACACAACAGCAATTGGATGTGGCTTTGGCGACCTTCCGTTCTACCAAGATGGAAGTCCTTCTTGTGGTTGTTGGGAACTGGCTGCTTACCAATGAGCAGCGTTTAAGGAGGCATTTTCTCACATAATAGAGAGAAAGGCATTTGACTATGCACTCGAGGCGACAGGGGAGGATGTCCTTACCACTGAGGCAAGCACCGCCCCGTGGGTTCGCTGGTCAAGCATCATCGGACGAGTTTGAAGCTTGTCCAGTAGCCAGTTCTTACAGAGTTGGCACCACTACAGGCGCAGGCCGAGTAACAGATTAAACAACAAAGAGACACCATAGGGGGGCAGCCCATTGAGAGAGAATCTATCAGTTACTTAGCGTGACACAGCTACCTACGTCGACATGTGTATGTGCACAGGAATGGGTGCGGGAGCTACCCCCTGGTGCTTTGTCGGAAGCCCTTCTTCATTCATTTCTATATTATAGATAAGAAATTCTATATACGCGCAAAGGCTTTGGTCTAGAGAAGAACTTGGGTCTGACCTAAGAGCTTACCTGTTTTCGAGACTTGATTTAGCTTGTTCACATCTTGGATCATACTTCTTCTCTGTACCGGAAGTGAATTGCCTACCTTCCCAACTGAGTCTTTCCAGCCTGGAATAGAATTTCTCGGATAACCTACTCATTAATATAATAGGAAGACCACTCACTATGTGACCTATTCCAATCCTCGTCAGCACTATCATCATCTTCGCTACTCTCTTCGACACTACGTGCCTCACTAACACGCCTCATCGTCACTGACGAGGATTGGAGTGGGGAGAGCGAGGCGAGCGAAGTGAGTCGAAGTGAGACGAGCGACAGTGAGGTTACCGATAGGGTACAAGAAGAACCTATGACTTCGAGATAGTCGACTCCTACTAGGTTGAGTTCCATTCTAGCACCGGCACCTCGTCTCGAGCCCATCAACCGGCTGGCCCGTCTCAGTCGGAAGCTGGTGGCCCTATCAGATTCTCTCCCTCATCACCATCATCGCCAAGTCCTTCTTGGTTTGAAGGGGCTGAAATCTATTTTAAAAAGAGGTTGGGCGACCAGGGCGAGGTATCATCAGCAGCCCAAAACGAGCGCCAGCAAGGGGAATGTGCTCTCTTTCAGCCAACCCCACCCGTAGACCTTCCTCAACCACCCTGGTCGGGGAGCAACCAGGACCATCTTACTCGGAGCAAAATCACTCTGCCGGCGACTTTGACTTCAACTCCGAGGAGTTGAGATCCCTGGCCCGTCACTGTTTGGAATCCTCGCCTGAACCTGGCGAGGAAGCAAATTATCTTACTCCGCAGGGGGCTCCGGAGTTGCTGCCGCAGGTGCCAGCACCGACTGAAGACCCGGATCTCATAACCAGAGAGATTATTAAAAAAATGAGGGAATTTGATCCCGGCGATCCCTGGGATCCTGAGAATCCATTAATCCGCGGGGATAGGATTTTCCCCGGGGGGAGGGGAATATCAAATATCCGTCCAATGACGGTCGAGGAATTAAAACAGCTTCGCGACCGCCTAAATCATGGCGGAAAAAAAGCGACCGGGCCAAGGAATTACGCAGACGGATTCGAAACTGGAATTGGAAAAATCCACGCGGCTCTTCGTAATATATAGCTGACCCTCTTTTCGCAACAAGGTAGCCGTAGGGAAACCAGCGGCTGGATTGAATCCTAAGGGAAGAAGGCGCTGTTAAGCCGTGTGTGCGCGTGTACCGAAAGAAATGTGTTCCATGGCCTCGGAAAGGGTTGAAGCGACAACGCTTTCTCTGACGATATAAAGGAGAAGTGCGCAGGCTAACCTATTCGATAGAGATGAATAGCCAAACCAACCCAACAATCTCTGATCAGATCTGATCGGCGACCGGACCACCTATATTGACTAGTGAACACGGACCCGTGAACGAACAATACGTGTGAATGAAGAACAACATGAATGAGTTATGGGAATTGGTACTTCAGCACTGAGATGCATCTCTTGTTTGTGGGTCCGGTCCCTCTCTGCGTTAGCTTCAAACTCATAGGCTAGCTCAAAACGTCGAGGTGATAGCTTGAGGCTTAGCCCTCATAATCTGACTGAGTTGTATGTAGGATAAGCGGGAAGGCTCAAAAGAACGAGATACTCACGTCCACAATGGAGCTTTGCCTTGACTACATTTATAGGGTGCTTCACTCACACGGCTTTGCTAGCTGGATGCAGAATAGTTGGATGGAGTCTCGCTCAGTCAATTAGTCTAGCCTCCCTTCCGAGTCAGATTTTTTCCGGAATTGTTTCTTAAAAAGAGCAAGACTTGAGTTCAAAACTAGGTGGATTTTCTGCTGTTAACAGCTAAAACACCGTATACCGATTC
This sequence comes from Iris pallida, assembly GCA_029216955.1. Lineage (NCBI taxonomy): Eukaryota > Viridiplantae > Streptophyta > Magnoliopsida > Asparagales > Iridaceae > Iris > Iris pallida. The sequence continues at coordinate 3,031,317 of JANAVB010038617.1, forward strand.
TTCCTCATGTCCGTAGGTGGTATCTAAACTATTGATTAACGTGCGAAAAGAGCTTGTATTCGTGCTACCTCTCTAAGACCCTTCTCTCAAAGCCGCTCCTTCTTCAACTCCTCCTCTTGCCCTTGTTACGTAACACGCCAACGGCAACCTTGGCCCTCTATTCCGAGGTTTCGTGCGCTTCGATCCATTTCCTGATCCGATTCATCCGATAACCATCCTATATTAGTGGGATGGATGGTCAATCATTTGCATTTCGTCTTTTTCGGCAGGACCTAGACTCTTTTGTCGAGTGACATCGTTTCTCCTCTTCCTGAATATATACAGTGAGTCAAATCTGATTTACCCTTGCCCCTAAATCTGGCACCACATAACAATGGAATAAAAGAAAAAAAATCCTACATGCATAAAGGCGCATAGCGAAGTATCTAAAAAGCTTCGTCGCAATAGACGAAGCGAGACTAATCGATTGCGAGAGAGCATCGAGTGGTTTACTTGAAGCAGCGAGTGAACGAGTGGACCGTGGCGAGTGGGCTGGGATTTTTGTAGGTCGCGAGCCGTATCGGAAAAAGAAAAATGTACTGCGAGACAGCGAATGAGACAACATCCGAGTCTCGCTTAGTCGTGAGCGATCATCGGGCGGACCGAGTTGGTAAAGACACAGAGGTTCTGAAGGAACGAGCCGTGAAGGTAGTCGAGCGACAGTGAGGTGACCAATAGGGAGGTAAAGCGAGCAATCATCATACGAAAACAAACCAACTCAAAGCGGCTTGCGCTTATCACAGAGCTTAGCGCATTGTGTTACGAGACAAATGAAACAAAGATCATTAGATCTCAATTGAAAAGTATTTTGAGTCTGTCATGAATCAAAAGTCGTCAAATTGATCTTCGCTACTTTGTAATCAAGTTGATTTTCCCTGCGGTTAATGATTTTGTCGGGGTTTTGCGCCCTGCAAAGGTTAGTAGCTGACTTTTCCAACCTTGCAGTCTAGCACCCGATTGACTATATCTCTCATTTGTTCTTTTGTGGGCCTTCCAGTGAGAGGGATAATGCCCAGGTAGTCTTAATAGAGCCAGAATTGTCAATTCCCGGATGAAGGCATATTTTGCTACGTCGCTGTCTACTGATTGATTTTCTTTTTTACTGAATGACAGAGGGTTGACTCGTTGCCCGGATTCCTCATAAACTACATTTAGAATGGCTCGAATTGAGGCACAGGACTTGGCTTGGAAAAGGTAGGTTCGAAATCGAATTCCAAAGCAAGGGGAATGCTAATAGCTGGAATCAGACTTTCAGATCTTTTATTTCACTCTCTGTCGCCAAGGGCTCACAGCCTGTTCTCAAACCGGCTTGCTTTGATCGCTTGGACGGATCCTGCGCTTCCTTGGAAGATGTCGCTTTCAGGGCTTTCTTTCTTATATTATAGTTATCTATTAAATAAAGGACTGACTTTAAAAAAAAGCAATTCTCCCAAGAAGCCATTTTCTTAGTCTCTTCCCTTTCTTCTGACTTAGGAATGAGTGTGCGATTTCGGTCTTCTTTTCGGTTCAATCGACGGCTGGCCTTCACATCGGCTTTGGCTTCTGCGCTCTGTCAGCACGGGCGATCCGTGAATCCCGCTTAGCGAATTCCAGGCCACTTTCGTGTGAGTTGTCGATGGGTATAACAGGAAAGGGGTAACTAATATAAGTCGCAAACATTCAAAATCGTCATTAACATAAAGTAGTCGTTAGGCTTAAGAAAGAGTCGATATAGCAATGAAGGGAATAAAATGAATGAGCTGGTCACCGGGAAGCTAACCACCAAACTGCTCCTCCGTTTTTCAGTCTACTAAAGTTCCCAATGTGGAGCGAACAGACTAAGCCACCCAAACCAAATTGAGGCATGAGCTTTTTACACGCTTCCAGGCTAGTCTCGGGGAGAGCTTGGGCTGAGAAAGGAGATGCACTCATTGAAGGATCGGTTCCAGAGTGTTATCGACGGGTTGAAGGAAGACATTAGAGTGTTGAAGAAAGCGACTAGAAGAGCTACTCGCTCTATAGTGTTGTCACACAAGATAAGCACGCCGCCTGCCTGCTGGCCGGGCGAATCGAAGTTCTCTTCCGGTCAACTGTCCACCCAGTCAAGTGCAAAAAATACAGTATAATCATGCAATGCACGCTGCTGGTGTGCTTCCTGCCCACGAGGAAAGAAGAGCGACAGACAAGGTTTAGATTTGACTGTTTGTAGCATGGGATTTCTTAGGTTTCATAATTATCTTATATGAGGGTCAGGGCTTGAAGCGGGGTAGTTGAATAGGAATCCGGCTAATAAGCTTGAGTTCAGATAGTCAGATGAGAATCCAATCCTTTTTGCGTTCTCGATGGAGTTGGTCTTCTTTGCACCTTAGTACAAGTAAAGCTCTGACTACAAGAATGCAAATGCATTGGATGCAAACTCATCACTTAAATCCCCAAAGATGAGACATAAAAAGCAAGAATGAATAGCAAGGTGCGGAGCGGCAGTCTTAATGGCAAGGTTCTGAAAGAAACTGCGAAGTGAGGCGAGCGAAGTGAGGCGAGCGAAGTGAGATGACCGTTAGGGAGGTAATAGAATCGCAAATCTTATGAGGCGGAAACATCAAATAGGAATATGGCGATAGGACGGACAGAAGAAGTTAGTTTTCCAAGTTAGAGACTTCCAGTTGCCGGGCGCTGCTTACCGAGCCGATTCTATTTCAGCCCCAGGTGTTCCCTCCCTAGTCGACTCTCTTCCATCCGTTAGCTAGTTTCATCCCTTAGTCTGCACGACAGATTTGGGACTCAAAGCAGCACAATGCCCTCCTACCCGATCGCTGGGATTTCTCCCTTCCTCACTTCGCTCGCCTTCAAACCCAAAAATAGTGGTTATTACGACACCAGGTGACTGCTTTTTCTTCTATTCCTTCCCTCGACCTCGGGCGACTTCTCTCCCTTTATTTAGAGAACCGAGTGAACGCAGAATCCTAATCGTTCGGCTAGCACGTGGGATCTTCTTCTTTATATTAAGACTTGGATTCTAACCAATGCCAAGACCGGATATAGAGATAGAGCCAAGACCAGAGATAGATGCTGGGATAGGCTATTCTCAAACAGAAAGTCAGAGAAGAAGGATAGGACAGGTTGACATCTAGGCTTCGCCGCTTGAGAAAGATCACCGGACTCTCTGTTTAGGTTTAGAAAGAAACCCCTGCAGCGAGCCCCGAGTTAGTTGTTGCCTGGTTGCTGGAGGTAGCGGCTAAGGCAATCCATTAATCTCTTTCTGAAATAGATCTCTCTTTGTCTGGCTTAGCTCATGCAATAGTAGCTCTTCCGCTATAGTAGCTGCTCTCTGGAGTGAAAGAAAAGCCCTGTTTTGCCCGTTACCCTCTTGCTGTCTGAGGTAAGTTATAGGAAATGAGCCGGCAACCAAGATAAGAGCCTATTGCACCCAGCAGAGCAGATCAGGTGCAAAGTGAATTCCCACCACATCACTTTTAGAGTAGTTAATAGAGAGATTCTGAAAGAAACTATCTCAAAAGACAAAGACAACTTCCATCTCGAAATGCTCTTTCATGATTGTATGTACACAAGTTCTCGCGCATAAGCATAGCCATATGATGAGTTGAAAGCTTCAGAGGTGGGAAAAACCCTCTATAGTCTAGGAGCATATTCCTACTCTTTTCTGTGTTCATTCAATGCTTTGCTTGTGGATTGGAAATGCGGTAAGGTCCAGCCCCTGACTCTTAGATATATATCAGCATAGCTTCGTAATGAAATTTCTCGCACATCTGCTCTGAAAGCGAGAGCTTGAGATGCATTCGTTCTGAAAGTGATCTTTCTGAATCAAGATATAGAATATGGGCAACCTTCTTCCCTAGCATGAGACAAAAGATTTTATTCATGTCTCTGCAGCTGTATCTAGTGTATCACGCTGGGAATTAATAAACGACTTTCTATCTCCGTTGAAGTGAAAGCTTACTTGATCGATGTATGGGATATAACTGAAAGGGCAGTGCCACAAGGCTGCTACGCACCTGCTACGCTTGTCCTAATCAAGCCAAGAATGCTCCGCTCTGTGCGCTATACTTTTGCTTTTTACCCGATCCCGGCATAGCGCTTTGCTTTCGGTTCTTCGGAGGAAACCTTACCAGACCAGACCACCACCCGACTTCGTTGCTTGTGTGCTTTGTAGTGCCCCGTCCCGTAAAGTCAATCGGAGGAATCGAAACGCCGACGGCATTCGGCCTTAGCCTTGCAACGGCTTGCTCGGAGACATCGCTCAGGTGGGGTAGTTTCGGTGAACTCTCCTCATCTTTGCCTTCACATAATAAATCGTGTTTTCAACTTGCACAAGTTAGGCTTGATAATAAAAGCTACGCATCCACATAGCTAAGGGAATAATCCTGATGGTTTGAATCGAGTTAGAACATGGAAAACGTCCCACGGTCGGCTTAGAGTTGGTGCACGGCGTGCTTTGAAAATGACACTCGGTCCTTCGTCCCGTGGCTTGGGAGAAGGAAAGTTGGTCTACGGTACAAAAGCTGAGAGTTAGCCTAAGTCATAGGCGTCGCCGCACTAATGCTTGCTAAAGCATGCACGGTTCTGTCCCGCAAGGCTTGGCATAGCCTTTGCTCGTCCCTTGGGTTAAGTTGTAGGCTTGAGTGAGTTAGGCAAAGTAATGCCGGTCGACCTAAGTTATTCTACGTGCTGTCCCGCTCATTCTGCGGTTGTCAAGTTAAATAGTCCCATGATTCCAAGGCCCGTCATATGGAGTATGACATGGGCGATAGCGTCGCGTAGAACACGAGTCGGTTTAAGGCACGGGCCACGGTTGGTTCAGTGGAAAGTTATCCATGGTCGGTCGACACTCAAGGAAATATGTTATGTTCAAGTTAAGTTGGAAGGCTATGCAGTAGCCGTTCCCTGAGTTCAAAGAACGTTAAGTCTAAGCGATGGTTAGTCGCCGAGGCAACCCTGGTTAGGGGCTCTGCAAAGGAAGTATGAAAAAGGAAAAGAGTTAAAACAACCAAGTAAATAAATTGATCACATAACAAGCCCAAACTGTATCCTAAAACACTCCATGTAACCCTTATGAACTTGGACACTTGTCGACAAGGGGTGGTTTCTTCGAGCGGAATTCCGGGGCCACGGGACCGTCTCGGCCTAGGAAGAAACAAGTTGTAGCCGAGCTGGGTAATAGGCAACGCTGGTAAGGCGATCGGTAAGGCGGGGACTTTCATCGGGGCTCGCTACCTGCGTTGAAAGGGTCCCGTACTGCCAGGCTACGTCCAAGGCGGCTGGTTAGGCCAATCCCATAACAAACACTTAATAATAATTGTTTTCAACTAACATGGTAAGTTTGGTGTCGGCACGGGCGGCAATCCGTGTGTGTGACGGTGGATTGAGTTGAATATGTATGAGTTAAATAGACACAATGTCGGAGCCTAAGATTTGGCTACAGCGAAGGCGATGTGCTTCGGCACGAGATGTGGCGTCGACTGTTAAGTTGCGAGTTAAGTCAAAAAGGGCCGTAGGGCATGTTGTGTGAAGTTACGTTGAGTTATGAGGCACGGTCGCGTTGTCACAACACAAGTGTAGGCGAGACTAAGTAAGGAGGCACTGCCTCGGAGATATTGAAGCACGAATCGAGTTATGGCACAACCGAGTCGTTACGCCCCAGAGTTTGGCACGAAAGATAAGTATAAGTCGGTGCGTCGACAATGCAGGCACGAGAAAGGTCTAGAGGCAAGGAAATGGAGTCCTTCGTGTAGTTGCGTCTCTGATTATGGCCGTAAGGCAAACACGACTTGATAGGTTAACGTTGTGGGCGCGAGGAGTGGTCTAGAGACAAGTATGAGTTAACGTTGACATTACAAGCACGGGATGGTTCCGATACACAAGTTGCGCTAAGACGCCGGTCCTAAAATTGATCCTAAGGCAAGAATAGAAAGACAATCGAAAATGGTTTATGTTGCACAAAGTAAATGAAACGTGTAGGTTTTGTATGGGTGGGCGAGAAGCTCACTCCACCAGTACAGTGGTACTGACACCCACACAGTATTTCATGTGCAGGCACAGGTAGAAGCTCGTGGCACGGAGCTCGCTTGGATGCGTCGAGGCACGGAGTTCCTTGGCGAGTCGAAGCGTGCGGTCGCGTGATCTGAAGACTTATACAGGACATAATGTATGGACATCGCCTTCCGAAGCTTCCGCTGGAATCAAGTATTGTATCGAGAGATGAGAGAGAGCAGAGTGACTTGTAAAATGAGAGAAAAGTGAGACTTGAGAGACTTGTAATTGGCCTTGCGCCCATAATGTAATCCTTGAATTCAATATCAATAAAAGAGCTTTCTTTGAAATACTTGTGTTCATGTGTTCTTTAAATTCCGCTGCAATATATCCAATGTCTCTGCACGGGACTTCTGTGCGACGACCCCGTCGTAGCCGCTGAAATCGGCCGTTATGGAACCCGCCTTGCACGAGCGCAATCTAGGCTCGTGCGGCATCACGCCTTAGCGAGGACGATCGCTCCTACGGGAGCGGGGCGTGACATAGTGGTATCAGAGCACGACTTTACGTCCTTGGACCGTCGATTGAATTCTTTAACTTCGATGTTTCCGCAAAACTCTGTTGCTTCCGCAAGTTGTTATCATTGGTGCGCTCTCTCTCAATTGTTCCTCGGCATGTCCATACAATAAGTCTAAATATTTTCGAAAGCTCGTACAAGCGTTCAATCTAACGCATCGGTGGGCCGTTGTCAAATGCATCGGTAGGGCCTTTGTGCCGAATGTTACAAACTTGACTCGATAGAAAACATGTGCTAATGTTCGCAAAGTCGCACGTATGCCCGAATAGTCCTACGTTGACCTTAGCAAGTCGCGTGTGTGCCTAATTAGTCCAACGTCGACCCTAGCAATTGAGCATGCAAACTCGGAATATAGTCCGCACAGGATGGCTATGCACACGGCCTTTTGGCTAAGTTGTGTTTCGCGTCGCGCACCTCGACCTTTTGGTGCAAACGAGTCACGAGCGATATTAAGTATCGTTCGGTCGGGAACGGAGATGCACTTAGAGTGTCTATCGATAAGAACGCTATCGGATTAATACTTAGACGTACACGGAAGATTGATTTGGATTTCGAGGATATAGTGCGAACAACTTAGTGCGTCGGTATGACGCGAGCGACTACGCTAGCAATTCGTCGGACGAATCTGAAGGATGTCTTAGCGAGTGACGCGAACGTGATTGAGGACTAAATAGGATGGCTTGAACCCGAGTGGTGTATGTGATAGGTTCGGAGAAGAATAGGAATGAGTGTCGACGACTAGTCGAGTGGCTCGAATCCGAGTGGTGTATGGTTCGTCTTGGAAATTGTTCGAATGAATATTGAGGATTACGAGTATGTCGGCGAGACGATGCAATCGCGCAAAGCCTTAGAACGCGTCACACTTAGTTGGTCGTGACTTCGAATGCCCCGAACGAGCATCTCGTTCGGACAACTTGTGAATGAGCAACGCGAGTTAGAAAACGATTCAGAACGATGAATGAAAATGAATGGTCTTGATCGAGGAAACTTAGAGGATCGCGCGTGCGATATCGGATTGATGCAAATAAAATGTGACTTGAGTTTTGAACAACGATTTTGAAACGAACTTGAGGAATAGCGATCGAAACTTGATCTTGAGTACTGAGAAAATTGTGGAATATCCAACTCGGACAATAACATCAGTCGCACGACTCGAAATTGGTTGCAAAGGAAGATCGTCAGGTTACGCATATCGTCGATGGTATTGAGGCGTATCAAAGATCGATATGCGATAACTCGGGGGCACTCTGACTCGGCGAATGACGGTCGTGCAAATGTCATTGTTCCGTTGGACGCTATACTTGAAATGTTAAAAATGTGTGTCGAGGAAAAGATAGACTGGCTCGAGGATTTTCTAAGTTGAACGAGTGACGATCGAACTATCGAAGTTGGCTCGGATGAAAACTGAAATGTTTGGATTTGCTTCGTCGACAACCACAACGTTGATGTTCTTATCTTATGCGAGTGCTACTCCAGCCTCGCACATGCGTCACGCCGATTAGGGCGATCACTCTGCGTGAGCGCTGGTATGGTGATTCATACAGCGGGAGTGGTCGAACTTGTACGGTGCGACAGATTGTGCTTTGACTTGTGGCTTGACACGAAGTTAGACTCGAGATTGAATTGGTGTGCTTGTCGATTGAACTTGAGGATTGAGTAGGTCCAATCCGCGTATCGAGAATGAATGAGTCTAAACTCAAACAAGAGTTACGCCCCGATGAGAATGATTATTCCGCGGGAGCGTTGCGTGGTGATTCATGAACCGCCGTGGATAATCGGACTCACGTGAGATTGGGACGCAACGTATTGTCGAGCGAGACGACCTCGTGATCGAATACATGAATTGGTTAGAATTGGTGAATCGAAGGGACTCGAATATACGCAACGCGTGCCGTAATGCGAATTAGGTGATCGTGCTCGATGTTTAGAAATCTGAGTGACGCGAGCTTGGGTAGAAGACCCTGTATGATCGACTCTGGTTTGACCCTAGGATTGGGGTCAGTGTTGGCATTATTGTTGGGGAACTATGATTCCAATCCTGACATTGACTTAGCCTCGAAAAGAAATAGCCTAGCGGTTAGGCGAGACGCCCTGTTTCAAGTGTTAGCAATCGGAATGATTGATCTTGAGGATTGGCATGGATGGATGGCATGGATCACGAATATAGGAAACCCTGCTCACGAGATTCGGCTGACATGCATATATTTCAGGGACGCCTGGGTATGTGCACGATGCGACTCGAGTGAGAATGACAAATTTTCTATTATGCGGCTTGGCTGAATGCATGTATTTTGGGGACGCTTGGAATGCGTGCACGATCCAGCCAAGTGATACGACGGGTTCAAGCAAGGCTTGAAAGATGGGAGTGTGTCGAGACCTTGAAATCACGTTAAAGGAAAAGATGGATGGTCGTACGAGCGTGGCTCAGAATCGTAGGAACGCGTAGGCGAAATGTGTACGATTAAGTCTTGGCCATAGAAATGGTAGGGTGACTTGCCCTCAGGAAAGTCTCGAGGACGAGACTTGTTCTGAGTGGTGTATGTTGTAGTGCCCCGTCCCGTAAAGTCAATCGGAGGAATCGAAACGCCGACGGCGTTCGGCCTTAGCCTTGCAACGGCTTGCTCGGAGACATCGCTCAGGTGGGGTAGTTTCGGTGAACTCTCCTCATCTTTGCCTTCACATAATAAATCGTGTTTTCAACTTGCACAAGTTAGGCTTGATAATAAAAGCTACGCATCCACATAGCTAAGGGAATAATCCCGATGGTTTGAATCGAGTTAGAACATGGAAAACGTCCCACGGTCGGCTTAGAGTTGGTGCACGGCGTGCTTTGAAAATGACACTCGGTCCTTCGTCCCGTGGCTTGGGAGAAGGAAAGTTGGTCTACGGTACAAAAGCTGAGAGTTAGCCTAAGTCATAGGCGTCGCCGCACTAATGCTTGCTAAAGCATGCACGGTTCTGTCCCGCAAGGCTTGGCATAGCCTTTGCTCGTCCCTTGGGTTAAGTTATAGGCTTGAGTGAGTTAGGCAAAGTAATGCCGGTCGACCTAAGTTATTCTACGTGCTGTCCCGCTCATTCTGCGGTTGTCAAGTTAAATAGTCCCATGATTCCAAGGCCCGTCATATGGAGTATGACATGGGCGATAGCGTCGCGTAGAACACGAGTCGGTTTAAGGCACGGGCCACGGTTGGTTCAGTGGAAAGTTATCCACGGTCGGTCGACACTCAAGGAAATATGTTATGTTCAAGTTAAGTTGGAAGGCTATGCAGTAGCCGTTCCCTGAGTTCAAAGAACGTTAAGTCTAAGCGATGGTTAGTCGCCGAGGCAACCCTGGTTAGGGGCTCTGCAAAGGAAGTATGAAAAAGGAAAAGAGTTAAAACAACCAAGTAAATAAATTGATCACATAACAAGCCCAAACTGTATCCTAAAACACTCCATGTAACCCTTATGAACTTGGACACTTGTCGACAAGGGGTGGTTTCTTCGAGCGGAATTCCGGGGCCACGGGACCGTCTCGGCCTAGGAAGAAACAAGTTGTAGCCGAGCTGGGTAATAGGCAACGCTGGTAAGGCGATCGGTAAGGCGGAGACTTTCATCGGGGCTCGCTACCTGCGTTGAAAGGGTCCCGTACTGCCAGGCTACGTCCAAGGCGGCTGGTTAGGCCAATCCCATAACAAACACTTAATAATAATTGTTTTCAACTAACATGGTAAGTTTGGTGTCGGCACGGGCGGCAATCCGTGTGTGTGACGGTGGATTGAGTTGAATATGTATGAGTTAAATAGACACAATGTCGGAGCCTAAGATTTGGCTACAGCGAAGGCGATGTGCTTCGGCACGAGATGTGGCGTCGACTGTTAAGTTGCGAGTTAAGTCAAAAAGGGCCGTAGGGCATGTTGTGTGAAGTTACGTTGAGTTATGAGGCACGGTCGCGTTGTCACAACACAAGTGTAGGCGAGACTAAGTAAGGAGGCACTGCCTCGGAGATATTGAAGCACGAATCGAGTTATGGCACAACCGAGTCGTTACGCCCCAGAGTTTGGCACGAAAGATAAGTATAAGTCGGTGCGTCGACAATGCAGGCACGAGAAAGGTCTAGAGGCAAGGAAATGGAGTCCTTCGTGTAGTTGCGTCTCTGATTATGGCCGTAAGGCAAACACGACTTGATAGGTTAACGTTGTGGGCGCGAGGAGTGGTCTAGAGACAAGTATGAGTTAACGTTGACATTACAAGCACGGGATGGTTCCGATACACAAGTTGCGCTAAGACGCCGGTCCTAAAATTGATCCTAAGGCAAGAATAGAAAGACAATCGAAAATGGTTTATGTTGCACAAAGTAAATGAAACGTGTAGGTTTTGTATGGGTGGGCGAGAAGCTCACTCCACCAGTACAGTGGTACTGACACCCACACAGTATTTCATGTGCAGGCACAGGTAGAAGCTCGTGGCACGGAGCTCGCTTGGATGCGTCGAGGCACGGAGTTCCTTGGCGAGTCGAAGCGTGCGGTCGCGTGATCTGAAGACTTATACAGGACATAATGTATGGACATCGCCTTCCGAAGCTTCCGCTGGAATCAAGTATTGTATCGAGAGATGAGAGAGAGCAGAGTGACTTGTAAAATGAGAGAAAAGTGAGACTTGAGAGACTTGTAATTGGCCTTGCGCCCATAATGTAATCCTTGAATTCAATATCAATAAAAGAGCTTTCTTTGAAATACTTGTGTTCATGTGTTCTTTAAATTCCGCTGCAATATATTCAATGTCTCTGCACGGGACTTCTGTGCGACGACCCCGTCGTAGCCGCTGAAATCGGCCGTTATGGAACCCGCCTTGCACGAGCGCAATCTAGGCTCGTGCGGCATCACGCCTTAGCGAGGACGATCGCTCCTACGGGAGCGGGGCGTGACATGCTTGGACATACATAGCCGAACAGGGCCTACAGAAGTAAACCCTTCTAAATGCACACGCTTTATTGTGCGGACGGAAAGCCCTCGATTAATGCCATGGCTAGAATAAGACAGCTTCGAAGACGAATAATGCTATGGCAAACCCTACTTCTTTTTTATCTGTCTCCTACCCCATTCTTTCCCCTTTCTCTAAAAATAACTCGTACCTGATGACTTTCTTCTTTTCTGTTAGCACGCATCCAGTGAACGATGAATCTGTTTTCGAAATAAGCGTAAGCGCAGCAAGAGAATTTGCTGCTTTTGTGCCAACCTTCTCGCCTTTCGCTACCTATTTCTTGAGTTCCCTCTCATCGCTCACTGAACTGGGTCAAAGAACAACCTTCCTGGAGGTACCTTCTGACTTAGATCGTTTGTTCCCCAATTCAAACTCGGATCAGTTGGCAAGTGGATTCCCGGATACGAAACTATAAGCTATCATTCGATCTCGAAAGAGTGCCTTTTAGCTTTCTCGGTGATTGCTCGAGATGAGGCCATCAAAAAGAGGTCTTATCCTCTTCGCCAAGATCTTGGCCACTACTTTGTATAATACATAGCAGAGGCCAATCGGTCTATAATCAGCTAGAGACTCACATCTCTCATTCTTAGGAATGAGAGTGATAATGGTGTGGTTAACAGATGCCGGGAAGACTGATGTATTGAAGAACTCTTGAACCATCTGGCAAACATCTTCCTTGATGGTCGACCACCCTGATTGATAGAATAAAGCTAGAAGACCGCCAGGGCTTAACAACGCCTTTGTCGGGTGCATGAATTTGATAACCCCCTAAATCTCTAATGGACATGGTAGCTTACTAAGATCTTCATTAACATCTGCTGGAATGACCCTGAGGGGGGCGAGGTTCCGGTACTGAAAGAATGAACGGAATTGAAGACAGACTGAGAGAGGGAATCACAGACTGGACTGCGAGACGGAATGGAATTCGTGACTGCATCAGATTCTATTGAAAACGAATCCTAATGATTCATTGGGTGGGATGGCGGATCGCCTTATCTCAGTAGGCTCGAATCTCTTCAGCTGGATATGGAGAAGGTATCATTGTTGAAAATCTTTGTTTCTATTCCATCTGCCCCTGTTGACAAGAGAGAAAGATGAGAGGCCGAAATAAAGGATAAAACAAAAGGTCTTTCATCTTCCTAATACACACTGAGTTTTAGAGTCAAAAGAAGGCAATGTCCCGACATTCTATATCTATATAAGATAGAAGGATTCATAGAAAGAGTTATTTGAAGAAAAGTAGCCCAGAGAGGGGAAAAAATCCAATTCGTGAGATGGCCTTCTTGGTCATATAGATGTCTTTACGCCTTTCTTTTCTCGGCTAGTAGAGATGGAAAAGGACCGCCCGATTCTGCATAAGGCGATTCTCGGCTAGTAATCATTTCCTTAGGCCACTCCATTCCCAGCTGATAGAACAGCCATCCATGTTGTTTTTTATCAAAATCTTATGAAGAAAGGAAGAAGACAAACGATAGACAGAGCAAAAGCACTTTTCACAAGGCGGATGGGTGATGGCTAAAAGTTTTCCCTCTTTTTTATATTTTTTTAATCTGTATACATGCAATTCCCTCGACACTAGAAGATATTTTCCCACGGATCAAGATCAAATTCCTTTACATAGGAAAGGAAGAAGCTTCGAAGCTCAGTCCTCTATTCGGTCATTCCTGGGCATTCTTTGCTGGTACTGGTATGAGATTCTCTGGGTGGCTTATGACTCTTATAGTTCGAACTCTTCTCATAACTCTTCCCTTTTTCTTTTTCCCCGACCTCACCAAGTTTCTTTCTTTTCTGAGTCTGAAACTACAATAGATGGATCCACTCAAACTCCTAATAGAGAACCTGGTGGAAAATGCCAATTTTGATCCCATATCCGGTGAAAGAAAGGCCAAGGTGAGCGAAGTGAGGACCAGGCGCAAGGCCAAAGGAAGCATAGTAGAGAAAAGTACTCCCCCCTTTATGTCCCCCTTTAGAGTAATACCTGATGGTGTTGTTCTCTTTCATAAATTTATGAAGGAGGGGACTGGGTAGTGGCACTTAGAAAATCCCAAAAAGGATAGAAGATGGACTATAAAATGATATAAGTCATCTCTATTCAATGCCGTTCTCTAGCTGTATGTTGCATCGGATCGCTGGCCGAGAACCTCTCATAGCTGGAGTTGTCCACCCATCATCTCGGTCTGACGCGCTTTCTATGCTATCGCTCTTCCATCGTCAACCTCCTTTACTCTTTCAAACTTGCCAGCGGTCTCTCCATCAATTTCCGTAATCCAGAGATCAACCAGAAAAGCGTCTCGATTGGAGCAAGAAGTGTCGCTATAAGCAGTTCTTTTTTTGCGTAAACAAATCAAAAATGAGATGAAGAAGCGAATGCACCGAGGACGCACCGCTTTTCAGTGGAAAGGGAGATAGTTAGCATAGATAGGAGTCTATCTCCAGTAAGCACCGGAGTAGATCTCCACTAAAAAAAAGACAAAGAACACCAGACATGAAAACAAATGTCTACAGACACTTATTTAATTGAAACCTTCTCAAACTAAAAAGAGTCGACGGACTATTTTAGTTTTCTCGGGCACCAAGGCATATTGCCTCCACGATCAGTGTCTGCTGCTTCTGGCGTAGTCTCTTTAGTCTTTCTTTTAGTTCCCGAATTCTTAGACGGCTTGCTCCCATTCGGGCTTCAATACGTGAAGTGCTCGTAGGGCGAGCCATCTTCCTAAAAGGAGTGACCTTTCTTCCAGAACCTTTGAATGAAACTGAGTGAGCAGCAAGCGTAGGCAATAGTGTCCGTAGGGGTGGGGCGCGCTAGCTAGCTAGCGGAGCCTGAAAACACTTGCTAGCTAGCGTACTCTTCTGCTATTAATGAAACCGAAAGAAAAGAAAAACCAGTGACGTATAGATCGAGATGCAGTACTTTTTCTTGACTTATTCCATTCCATAAACGGAAGAATGGAAGGCGCGTAGCGTTCGATAACACTTCTTCCTATTTCTCAATGATATTCGACGCCCATGGAAACTCTTTCATTTCATAGAAGTTCATTATTATTCTCATATGTTATGTTGAAGCAAATAGCATTTCCTATTGATTTGTCCCCAGGACTGGACCTATGTTGATTCTGAATTATCCGTCGCTACGCTCTTCCCAAGGACTAGCAGAATCGAAATAGCAAAATTCTTGGGTCATCACAATGGGTTCAGAAACCACACGTTTCTCTGGATCATCATAGCGTACTTCCATATATCCACTCAGAGGAAAGTCTTTTCGTAATGGATGACCCTCGAAACCATGATCTGTTGATATACGACGTAAATTCGGATGATTGATGAAAGAAACACCAGACATATCCCATACTTCTCGCTCCCACCGGCCGGCTGATGGAAATGGACCGACTACCGGAGATATTCGTGTTACTTCGTCTGCACTTGTTTGTCCACGAATGCGTGAGTTATACCGAGTACTCAGTAAATTATGGACAACTTCAAATCTTCGTTTTCGAGAGGGATGATCAACTCCGCGTATCCCTATCTTTCCTGCTATAAGAGAGCGGCCTGCCTCTCTTCCTTCCTTTAGTTTAGTAAGTACTAGAGTAGTAGATGCGCTTAGTTACCAGTCACTATTCCTAAATAAAGATAAGGAACTTTTTCCCGATCTGGCTTTCCTGGGTCACTCTGTAAAGATGAAAGATTTCCTATTCTGAATTAATGGAAAAGTCAAGTGCTTTCTTTCATTGTCTATCTCGCCTAAGGTTTATGTTTTGTCTCGCCTTGAGCTTGCGCCTGGTATTCATTCTTTTATGCCTTTCGCGATTAGTTCCACGAATCTCACTGCACTGACCATAGTAAACTCCTTCTCGTTGTACCGAAATGGAGGCCTGATTTGAACGACCAGGTACAACATCACATTTGACACCTGAGGAAGGTACAGCCCAACTATGAGGTACATCAGCAGGTGTTACAATCATACGTAGATGAGTTTTGGCTGGTACAACCACTCTATTGTCCACTTCTAATAAACGTGATTGACCCAATTCTGGATCATCTTCTGGAATCGTATAACTGTCAAAAGTGAGTGACTGATCATCAAAATTGTTATAGTTCGAATACTCATAAGGTTGGGTCGACGCCCGCCTCCCCCCAAACTTGACTTGCAAGTTTCCCCGCAAAGTCTTTCCAGCTCGGAATAGAATTTCCCGGATAACCTACTCATTAATATAATAGGAAGACCACTCACTATGTGACCTATTCCAATCCTCGTCAGCACTATCATCATCCTCGCTACTCTCCTCGATGCTACGCGCCTCGTCGTCACTGACGAGGATTGGAGTGGGGAGAGCGACGCGAGCGAAGTGAATCGAAGTGAGGCGAGCGACAGTGAGGTGACCGATAGGGTGCAAGAAGAACATATGACTTCGAGATAGTCGACTCCGTCGTGTTTTCTGTGGTTTTCCCATGTTACAACTTTCGTACCAGTTCGATCGATCCGGAATGGATCGGTTAAACATTCTATTAGAGAGCTCGGTCTTGACTCTTCTGTGTGGTATTCATTCTCGTTTGGCTCTTGGAGGAGAGTATCGAAGGGAGAAGGACAAAGATAGAGGGAAATAGACGAAGGAAAAGGCCGCTTACTAATAGGGCAAGAGTTGCCAGTTCCGATTCAAAATACGAGGCGACCGGAGGTGCCCTACGGAAGGGAAGCAAGGCGAGATATATCGAAGTGAGGCTAACGCAGTGAGAAGGCGATCATGCCGGGAGGTGATAGAAGTGAGTACAGAAAAGAGAATAATAATGACCAAAGCGAGAGACTATAAACGATAGACCTGAGGCGCCCTACGGAAGGGACGAGAGGGGAAGAGGAATAAGAGTAAGTAGGAAGAAAAGCATTCGGACTAAGAATAATGACAAAATAGCAAACAGACTAAGCAATCGAAAAGTCAGTACAGTAAGCCAGCCATAACTCACGTCGCAAGCCCCTTTGTTGGTTTCTGCAGGGTTCTAATGAAGATCCCGTACCAAAGAATTTGTGGAAAAAAATGCTTTGGTATAAAAGAAGATTTATAGCTTTATCGAGGTATATCGACTTATGTCAAGGTTGAATGACGAGAAATATAGTAGGAAGTCAAACCGATAAACCATCTTTTCGCTTTTTTATGAGAAATAAACCGGCCCTACCGAACCAAAGGCTTTGCCTGGCATTTCCTAGTTCTCTCAAAACAAACAACATAAGAAGGAGAGGTTGTTACCCCTTTGCAATAGCGAAGAACTGACTTCGCTTCGTTGAAATAAGCGAATCAAGGGCTCTGGCTCCAGTGCCCATCTGTGAGGAAAGACCAAACAACATCCTCATCCGACTTCCCACTACTCTCTTCCACCACACAGACCACTGCTCCCCCTACATCTACTGCTCCACCAGCTCCTAGACCTCTTATGCTGCTGTACTCAACCCAGCTCTGGCTACATCCTCTAGTTCCATGCAACCTCCTCTCATGAAGGACAAAATAACCTCCACTCCTTCCCCAACTCCTGGGCCAGGTTGGACAGAGAGGATTTGGCCCGAACTGTTTGGCAGATTCCCACGCCTTACGCACCCGTTCGCCACTTTGTTATCAACTATTCTGATTCCAGCAAAAAGAGGCTGAAAAAAAAGTCGCTAGCGCCCTATAGCTTTGAAGCAGGGCGAGACTGAAGTGTTGAGCATCTTTTCCTTCTGACCAGCTCCAAGAAAATAACGTTCGACTTGCATGTATTGAGAAATCCACTAAGATTGGCGCATTTGCACTCGCAGATTAACCAAGCCAACAGGAATGTCTTTCTTCCATCCTAAAGAACAGGAGAATCTTCCTTCCGAGCTTGAGCAGGATTTAGTTATCGCTTAGGAAATGGCTCTCTCCAATCAGCCTTAAGCTCATTGACGAGAGGGTGGGTGGGTCCTACTATTAGGGTAGGGCTCTTTCTGTTCTAACTGGCCGCCGGGACTTTTCCCTATTCGGCAGTCAAAGAATTAAGATGAAGCAAAGAATCCACACATGATGATAGGAGTGAAACCTCTATTGCATCAAATTCCTATAAAGCTGCCTTGTTGGATGGGGAAGAACCTCTTTTCGTTGATCGAAAATCATGTATTGGCTGGAGACAGATATAGAAAGTGTGCTGTGAAGCATCTTTATAGGCAGCCAGGTTTTACTTCACAAGCGAGAAAGTCTTGATTGGTCGCAGCTACTTGGAGAGGCAAAAGACTGACTACTAACGATACATGGGGTACGCGCACTCCCACCAGCCATTCGATCTGGACTGGTTCATCAACAAGGTCGAGGTAAACAACAGGATCAGTCGGTTAGCGCTGCTGTCTATGCCGCTATCTCTACCACTGGTGCCTTTTTTGCTAATGGTGCTCCCCTCGATGCTCCTGCACCTGGTGGACAGAAAGACCTTTCTTCAGGCAGGCCCGGGTTGTCTGCAACTCGCTCGAATGCGAAAGGAATTAGATTATCCCTGGCTTCAAAGAAACTCCCTTGATCTTTCAATGACTCTTCTAAGACTGGAGAGCTCACTTCACTTTTTGGCAGGAACTTCGAATATTTCTTTTTTCTTTGCCTTACACAGGATACTGGCTAGCCCCATATTATTGCTTGACTGACTTGATAAGAGGAAGCTAATAGACCAGGAAAGGACTTGATTTGGTTCATTCAAGGCATCTAGCTTCTCTCTTAAGGAGCTAGTTTGAGATCTTTTATTTCACTCTCTGTCGCCAAGGGCTCACAGCCTGTTCTCAAACCGGCTTGCTTTGATTGCTTGGACGGATCCTGCGCTTCCTTGGAAGATGCTGCTTTCAGGGCTTTCTTCCTTATATTATAGTTATCTATTAAATAAAGGACTGACTTTCAAAAAAAGCAATTCTCCCAAGAAGCCAGTTCCTTAGTCTCTTCCCTTTCTTCTGACTTAGGAATGAGTGTACGATTCCGGTCTTCTTTCCGGTTCAATTGACGGCTGGCCTTCACATCGGCTTTGGCTTCTGCGCTTTCGCCTTGTTAAGCTGACACCTATTGACTGAAGAAAATGGCAAAAACTCACTTCGCTCGCCTCGACTCGAGTAGGTAAATTCTGTAAGATATTTCTTTCAATCCTGCCTGCTACCCAATAGGGTCTGGATCACTAGACTGAAGCCTTCTTTCATGCCCATCTCATTACCCTACCCTTGTTCTAGCTAACAAGTGATCTATCTCTCTCTCTCATCCTGATCTCACCTCAAACCTCTCTCATTCTTCCTATGGTCAAGTTAGGCACTGTCAGAAGCGGAGCTTTGCCAGTGGGGAAGGGGAAGTCCGAAGCCGGTCGTGCGTGGTATGTTCGCGATTCGTACAAATGGAACGCATCGCGTACGTGAACCTTCTGGGTCCATCAAAGATTTGAGAAGGGGCCCAATCTCGTATTTGATGGTCGGCGTGGCAATAGGCTTCACTTCGTAGACTGGTTTCCCAGTCGTTGTAAAGACTTCGCGAGAACGGTCAGAGGCGGCACGGGGATGCGATTCGCCAAGCTGGGGCAAACAAAGTTGGAGCGAAGGCATCACTAGCACCCCCAATAGTGTCAGAGTAAGGCACATAGTTCACAGAGGCTAAGGCATAGGTAGCATCTCGTACAGATAGATATATCTTGTGAAACCCGCAAATTCTAATTATGTTTTTATAATGCGTGTTTGTTATTAAGTAATTTTCATATTATTATTATTAGTTAAATAGAAAAAAATTCTTTTCAAAGTTAAATAATTTGGACTTTTAATTTCCAGGCCCAGACCCGAACTCAATTTTGAATCTAAATATATTTTTATAATTTTTGGAATTCTAAATTATTAGTTACAAATTCTTCCTAAAGAAAATGATATCTTTAATTCATTTATCCTCATTTAGCCATTAACCTTTTTAAAGCCCAATCACCATTAAGACCATCAACCATTTTGTTTCTTATAGCCCAAAGACCATTTTAATTTTATCAACATAGCCCATACCATTGAAGCCCATTTCCTTTGCAACCCAATAACCCTTTAAGCATAGGTTATAAACCCATTAAAACCATTCTCTTAAGAAAACCCATTTTCTACTCTAACCCATTAATAAATCCAACCCAATAGGCCCAAACCCTTAACTCTTAAAGAGATGAAAACTCTTTACTCATCCATCTCTCTTTCTCATTACTGTTCTGATGAAGAACCGAAGAGAACTTCGGTTCTCTTGGTCGCTTCCTCTCCCGAACGGCTCCGAACCCCCTCCGTTTACCTCCCGAACGGCCATGGCCGATCAACTCCGGTAACTCCCCATCCTCCTCCCTATAAAAGTCTCTCCATCCTCACAACTCTCTCACCATCCCACTTCTTTTCCCCAAATTTTTCCAAATCCCTAGCCCCATTCCCAGCTCCACCCCCGAGATCCTCGGCGCCCGACCCTAGGCGAACCCGACCCAGCCCGGCCGCCCCTCCCGAGGCCGACGCCCCACCGGCGACCCAGCCTCCGCCGCTGCCGTCCCTGACCGTCGGGGCCACCCCGTGCGGCCCCCGTCAGCTCGGCTCCATCTCGCGGCACTCCGCTGCTGTCGTTCCGTGCCCCGTCGGTTTCCGTTCCCGATCTGGTCTGCGGTTGCGCAGCCGAACTCCGGCGAGGCACTGTTCCGAGCCGATCCGTTGTCCGTAGAATTCTTTTCTCTATTTAACATCTGAGAGCTCTAGCCGAGCAACCCAAGGTATACTTCGTTTTCCCGTTTCCATTTTCGGTAGTCGATGATGATTTTTGGTCCCTGATCCCGTTCCGGGATTCGGATTTGTGATTACGACTTTTGGTTTCGGAATTTTCGAACTTCCTTTCGGAGAAGTTCTGTAATTTTGGTTATGCTTTTGTTTCTCGGAATTTCCGAGTTAACTCCGAAAAAGTTTCTGTGACTTTTGATGTCTGTTTAATTTCGGATTTTTTCGACAACTATTATTCTGGTTCTGTGGGTTTGATTGTTGGTTTCGGAAATTCGAAGCCACGTTAAGCTCCTGTGAAGTTTGGTTGTGTGATTTTCGGGATTTTTCTTATATATCTTTGACTGGTGAATATTAAGGTTTTATTGGGTTTTCGGAAAATTCCGAAAATGTTTTGGGTTTTCCGAATAATATTTCGGAAAGAATTCCGTGGGTTGGTTTCAATATTATTATGTGGTTTTTATGGTTTGGGATGATTTTGTTGGAGTGGCTTAGCATTTTTCCAGTATTGGGTTGTCCCGAATATAGAGGGAATGCTGCCCAAATTTTTTTTATAAAGTTTTATAATTGAATTTTAAATCAGTTTTCGAAAAATAATTTATTAATTGGATTTTTGGGCAACGACCGTACCGGTCTATGGGCCCTAGCTAATGTTTGGACTTGTAGCCTGCCGACGAGTAGGGCACATTTCCAGTCCACTGTTATGTGGGGCACCCGCCATTGTCACTTAAATGATTGTACTCTATTGTCACTCTAATGTATTGTACTCTCTAAATTGTCACTATAATGATTGCCTGGATAACCTGGATAGCTGTAGGGCCTGTGACTACTTGGAGCATCTCATTGCATCTTGCTAGTAACTAGGATTGTGATAACCCTAGTTAGTTAATGTAGAAAGCCGTAGGCAATGATTGGCCGTGATTGAATGGATGAAGTCTAGTCCAGTATAGTATTGTCTAGAATTGATTGATTGCAAGATTGTACCAGAATGATTGAATGATTGTCACTCCAGATTGTCACTATAATGATTGTCACTCTAGATTGTTACTATAACGATTGTACTCTATTGTCACTCTAGCGTATTGCACTCTTCATTGTCACTTTTATCATTGTACTCTCTCCTTTTCACCTTAATGATTGCCACCTTTAGCAATAAATGATCAGAGACTAAGTTCTGTTCATGCGAAGGGTTACAATCTCGGTCCTTGTTTGGTTTAAGGATTATAACCTGGCTTCCGGAACAGTGCCTTCGTCCTCTCTTCGTATATTGCCTGGCTCTATTTATTTAACATGTTCTCCAGTTTACCTTATGTCAAATGATGCTTTACTTACAGTCTCTCTATGTTCGGGATAAGTGCATTGGTACTGCACGAATCTCGATCCTCCTTTACTTATTGCTTTCTCTTCTTGTTGAATGCTAATGATTGCTGGTTTTAAGTTCATAGTTCGGCCTCCTTTGTGGTACTTGCTATTTGGGGTCTGACCCCACTGGTTTTGCATGGCCAGGTTCTAATAGAAGAGCCCGAAGGATCTACCGCACCATCTACTCGACGGTGACCAGCCGGAGCACCAGAGTGCCTCAGTGGGTTCTTCTTCATTCTCCCACTGATATGTAAATTCTCTTCTTGTAACGTTTAGCCCCGAGCACGTGTTTAGCTCGTGTTTTGGTATTTTTCTTGATATTGTAGCCTACGGGCATAAACATGATATGTGTATTCTAGACTATAGCTAGTCCTTATCATGTACGACTAATACTCTAGCTAGTCCTTATCATGTACGACTAATACTCTAGCTAGTCCTCAGTTCTGTGGTACTGGCTTCATGATCATTCATGTATATATGGTTCGGGACGCCTTACTATTGTATGTATGATGATCGTACTCTTTGCTCTTGTATAATTGTCTGTGATTGAGATACCTAGGATTGTTAAACTATAGGATTGACTGATGGCTTGTAGAGTAACCCCCATGTCTTGACAGCTTATACGTGATTTCAGAGTATTAACGTACTTTGGGATTACGTAGCTGGCTATGTTCGCCCCCGCTCTCCAGTATTCTGGTTCTGGGGCGTGACAGACCATGCCTTTAAATTTCGAGGACGAAATTTTCTAAGGAGGGAAGGTTGTGAAACCCGCAAATTCCAATTATGTTTTTATAATGCGTGTTTGTTATTAAGTAATTTTCAGATTATTATTATTAGTTAAATAGAAAAAAAAATTCAAAGTTAAATAATTTGGACTTTTAATTTCCTGGCCCAGACCCGAACTCAATTTTGAATCTAAATATATTTTTATAATTTTTGGAATTCTAAATTATTAGTTACAAATTCTTCCTAAAGAAAATGATATCTTTAATTCATTTATCCTCATTTAGCCATTAACCTTTTTAAAGCCCAATCACCATTAAGACCATCAACCATTTTGTTTCTTATAGCCCAAAGACCATTTTAATTTTATCAACATAGCCCATACCATTGAAGCCCATTTCCTTTGCAACCCAATAACCCTTTAAGCATAGGTTATAAACCCATTAAAACCATTCTCTTAAGAAAACCCATTTTCTACTCTAACCCATTAATAAATCCAACCCAATAGGCCCAAACCCTTAACTCTTAAAGAGATGAAAACTCTTTACTCATCCATCTCTCTTTCTCATTACTGTTCTGATGAAGAACCGAAGAGAACTCCGGTTCTCTTAGTCGCTTCCTCTCCCGAACGGCTCCGAACCCCCTCCGTTTACCTCCCGAACGGCCATGGCCGATCAACTCCGGTAACTCCCCATCCTCCTCCCTATAAAAGTCTCTCCATCCTCACAACTCTCTCACCATCCCACTTCTTTTCCCCAAATTTTTCCAAATCCCTAGCCCCATTCCCAGCTCCACCCCCGAGATCCTCGGCGCCCGACCCTAGGCGAACCCGACCCAGCCCGGCCGCCCCTCCCGAGGCCGACGCCCCACCGGCGACCCAGCCTCCGCCGCTGCCGTCCCTGACCGCCGGGGCCACCCCGTGCGGCCCCCGTCAGCTCGGCTCCATCTCGCGGCACTCCGCTGCTGTCGTTCCGTGCCCCGTCGGTTTCCGTTCCTGATCTGGTCTGCGGTTGCGCAGCCGAACTCCGGCGAGGCACTGTTCCGAGCCGATCCGTTGTCCGTGGAATTCTTTTCTCTATTTAACATCCGAGAGCTCTAGCCGAGCAACCCAAGGTATACTTCGTTTTCCCGTTTCCATTTTCGGTAGTCGATGATGATTTTTGGTCCCCGATCCCATTCCGGGATTCGGATTTGTGATTACGACTTTTGGTTTCGGAATTTCCGAACTTCCTTTCGGAGAAGTTTTGTAATTTTGGTTATGCTTTGGTTTCTCGGAATTTCCGAGTTAACTCCGGAAAAGTTTCTGTGACTTTGATGTCTGTTTAGTTTCGGATTTTTCCGAAAACTATTATTCTGGTTCTGTGGGTTTGATTGTTGGTTTCGGAAATTCGAAGCCACGTTAAGCTCCTGTGAAGTTTGGTTGTGTGATTTTCGGAATTTTTCTTATATATCTTTGACTGGTAAATATTAAGGTTCTATTGGGTTTTCGAAAAATTTCGGAAAAGTTTTGGGTTTTCCGAATAATATTTCGGAAAGAATTCTGTGGGATGGTTTCAATATTATTATGTGGTTTTTATGGTTTGGGATGATTTTGTTGGAGTGGCTTAGCATTTTTCCAGTATTGGTTTGTCCCGAATATAGAGGGAATGCTGCCCAAATTTTTTTTATAAAGTTTTATAATTGAATTTTAAATCGGTTTTCGAAAAATAATTTAATAATTGGATTTTTGGACAACAACCGTACCGGTCCATGGGCCCTAGCTAAATGCAAACGAAACCGGGATTTCCGGACGTTGAGGCATTAGCTATTTTTGTGACGATTGGACCAAGTCTGAGACTCGTAATTTAATTTAATTTAATTTAATAGTTTTATTTTGTAATTAAATTGTAGGACAATTTTAAGAGCTAACAAATATTTCTTCTTATTTCAATTTATGTAAAATAATTTGTAAGGGCATAAGTCCAGCTTTTCTATTTCTTTCTCTGTGGCCTGTAATTATTGTAGCATAGCTTTTTCTTTCTTTTTCTGGTTTTGCTGGTTTTAGCGTAGACGCGTAGAATTAAAATAAATATTATTTGATATAAAAAAATTAATGAGATTTTCTCACATTAAATTACAAATTGGTAGTTTAACAAACTCATGATTTCTCATTTAAAAGAAAGTCTAGTTTTATATATATATTATCAAAAATACAAAGTTTTGCCAAATAACCGGTAATTGCTATTTTTCTCCAACTAAACCAGTAACATGTTTATTCCATATAAATGACAACGAACGCATCTTATGACATTAGACGGTTTTTCTGGTAATTAATTATTAAACTAAAACTTGATTAGGATCAATTCTAGAGATTGCAACTAGCACACCTAGATATGGTTCAACTTTGGTTCTAAGTCTGGAATCTCAAATGTAGGATTTCGAGGAAGTGTTTGACCTAGTTCCCCGGTACAGACTCTCGATCCAGTCACAATAACAAAGGCAAGTACAGTTATGTCTATTCGGTAAATTATCTAGTAATTGTTTTATTGCAATTTTAAACCACATTGCTACACGGAACTCTCTCCTAGAGTATTGATTGTGGAACTCTTTACTAGAGTTCGAATATTGACTCATTGATTGAATCTGATTGACTCGGGATATTGGGGGAGTAGTGTAGCGTCTATGATCAATACCCCCATATTGCATTGATTGTGCGAGCTGATTCCTCCTATACACGAGGATAGGCCGGACCGTATCATTAGGATATAATTGAATCATCCCAAGCCGGTCATAGTTCGTTGCCTATTCAAATCACATTGTTTTGATTGTAGAATTGTTGGAAAATATTGCTCAAGTATTTCAAATTGTTTAATATTGCAAATTTTAAATTATTATTTGAATTGTTGAATATTCATAATTGTACTTTGCTTCCTCCTGACTGGAGACCAACATTTTTAGGTGATTGCGTCGTCGAGGATCTGATGTCTAACTCTGGTCCCGCAGAACTTGGAACCTCAGAATCTTAAGAGCTGGATTAGTATTTTTTTTTTTTGGAAACAAGTGTAATAATTGAATGCTGTATTAATGTTTGTTGTATTTCAGGCTTTTCAAATTGAATAAAATATTTTTATATTTCGTTAGAATTTTATCTGCATGTGTTTCACTGTTTGATACAGCTTACTGCCGCCGTCTCAACAACGGTGCAGGCTGGGCATGATCCGATTCGACCCAAGAAATTGGGACCGGGTCGTGACACATCTCACTAGCACCACTTTCTTACCCATAAGCATAAGCAGGAGTAGGGACAATTTCAACTGCTTCATCTGTACCCGCTCCTGTATCTTGGTCAACAGAATCCAAAACTTTTGCAGGATATACTGCTACTGCATCAACCGACTCCACTTCTCTTGCGACTGCTACTGAACCGACTAGCAAAGCTACCTATGAAGCTACCGTCTCTGCTGCTGGTGCTGGTGATGAAGGTAGTGGTGGATAAGCTTAGACGGGAAGGGATGTTACTGATGGCTGGCTTTGGTAGTAGTAGTGCTGTGGGCTAGCTTGGCTCTTTATGGCTTTGCTGCTTTCTCTCCGGCTTCTGCTTCTGGTAGTACCTTGACTTCTTCCTCTCCCGCTCCCACCTACGCCTTCTTAGCTTTTCTTTTAGTTGTTCCATATAGCGCAAGATTTGGAGAGGCAAAAGACTGACTACTAACGATACATGGGGTACGCGCACTCCCACCAGCCATTCGATCTGGACTGGTTCATCAACAAGGTCGAGGTAAACAACATGTCCCTGATACCAATAAAGGTTAAGGGGATGGGACTACTACTGCAAAAGCATAAGCTCGCTCTACGACTTCGAAGACAGAAAGAAAGATAAAGCATAGAACGATTGGCCCAAGAATTGCTATAGTTGACTCCTTGACACCGAAAAGGCTTTCACGTGAGCAATTGTTAAAGGAAGAGAGAGATGGGCGTCTTGCCGGGTCTTTCTCGCTTTGAGCCGGGTCTGGTAAGTAAGGACTTTGCCTAGTATTGACGGATTGCGTCTTGTCCGGGATAGAAAGATTCAAGTTCTCCTTCTTATTCTAGTTTTCGGGCCAATAGTTGAGAGCGAAAGAACTTCCGCCTGACTCGTTTCACAAAGAAATGTTGGGATTGCCGTAAACAGGAACGCTTGACTTCCTCATTTTGTTATTTACTATATGACATACTCTTGTCCCGTACTCCACGCTACTAAATGAAGGGACTAGCCTAACTATTTCAGGGGGAAGCTCCTAACCTGTCAGTATGAGCACGTTATACGCATCGTATGTTCCCCCCTCACCCCGCAACTTCAATCCCTATATGCGCCTATTACACAAGTACTATCTCTCTTATAAAAAAAATTGGATACCAAATTATGCATAATAGTTTAACTTAAATTTGACAAATATATAAGATAACAAATTTTATATTTACCTTTAAAAAATAGATAAATTGCACCAAGATATGAATCATGTATTTTTTTACTATCAACTATATATTACATCGAGCATAAGGCTAGTTTTAGTGCTAAAGAGCACCTTTTTAGCTGAATATTGAGATTACTCATATTGACAGCATTTATACCCTTGGTGTTTTAGACTCGAACAGTTGAGACGAAGTCAGACTGACCAGGATTGACGAATGAACATAAAGGTCCGATGTGATTTTGGTATTTTTATTTTTACAGAAGTGCTGCTCCTAAAAATGAAACTAATGTAGGACTAAATGCTATTTTAACCTCCCAAGGAGGCGCAAAATAAATGTTGATATACCAAGAACAACATACAAATGAGTATACTACTGACCAAGTTCGTAGAAAGAATCGGCCTTACAATGTTTGAATCATTCAGACACATGGTAATCCACTTTCTCAGCCAAGTAATCAGCGATCAGATTCCAGCTCATCTACAGCAGATTTACAGAGTTGAAGAGAGCTCCGGCAATCTCAAGATCGACATAACATGATTTCCAAGACGAGCATCACTTTGTAAAATGACAGGAAGAGCTTAAGATGGACAGCGGCAGTTTGATGTAGTCAGTAAATTACTCCCACAACCTGCTACCCATACTAATTAAATCACAACAAGGAACTACTGAACTCAATCACTTGTTGCCGTTACTCAACAGTTTTCTGTTGAGGTCTATCCCGTAGAGGTATTCAAATTGGATCAGTGATCAATCACAACAAGGAACTACTGAACTCAATCACTTGTTGCCGTTACTAACAGTTTTTTGTTGAGATCTATCCCGTAGAGGTACTCAAATTGGATCAGTAATCGATTTCTAGGTTTCGTTGTAAACCTTTTTTTTTTTTTTTTTTTTTTTTGTAAACCTAATTGGTTACTTCCAAACACAAATATGCTAATTCCAGACCGGTTACTATATGTAATGATCCGCATTTTCACGATAAATATAAATAAAAAGAAAAAGGCCATTTCGACAAAAGACCATACTCGAGCTCAATAGCTTTGCGTCTGCTATCCCGATCATGATTTTCGCTCGTTGGGAGCTCGCTACATTAGCAGCCCCCTCTCAGTCGCCGGGGCGAGGCTCACTGCATTAACTCATTTTTCAAGCGGGGGCTCGGGTCGATAATGTCGCTTCGCTCCTTCCGTCCCGTCGCTTGTCGTCGACTACAGGTAGGCCGCATAATAATCATCAAATTTTGTACGCTTACTAGTGTGCCACAAATAGCAAGCAAAGCGTTGTATGACAAATGTCGACCGTGCCAAAAAGAGAGCCCCAAAGGTCAGTATGAAATTAAACCAACCTCAAACATATCATGCCTGCTGCCTAATGGTTGTAAAGGCTCATCAGCTCTATAACAATCATACAAGCATGTAATATCATCGGCGTATTGCTTATAACAATTCACTATAATATGAAACCTTCATCAGTAAAGCAATTGTTTCAAAACATATCTTTCTGTCTTTAGAATTTTGATCTCCAAAAAACAGATTTCGAGTACACAATTACATATCTATAGTGATTTACTGAGGATCAAATATCTCCTTCAACACAGGACAAACTGCATAATTTACATATATATGAGAACCAACTATATACCCATCAAAAGCTCACCCACAAAAAAGGGGATATTTAAACCTGTACAGTAGTAGTGCGCTTATAACCACTTGCCAGTGACGATTCATACCAACATCACACATTTTTGGACATCATACATGGCCAATGGTAATGTGAGGCACAAAGCCCTTCATCTGATGACTGCTCAATTAACAGTTGCCGCCTGAATTTTGTTACACACAGCAATAGGTATGATCACATGTATTATGTTAACACAACTTTATTCATCATTTTGATTTAACCCTGCAATTTTGCAGATGTTTAGATGCGAAGATGGAGATATTTGCAAGAACACATAGCAAACAGTTCAAGTGGTTTACTTACAAGAATGTGTCATCCCCAGCTTGAAGGGCGTTGTTAGCGCAGACTGTTTTGGCATCCTCTACATTAGCATCATATGAAGCGAGCAACTTTCTCTACAAGATCAAATATAATTTCCTCATATGTTAGGTTTTGCTCTACAAAAGTCGACCAACCAACTATTCCTTCATTACATTCACATTTGTGTTTTGAAGAGATTGTTTGGGAATAAAAAACTACCAAGTACCTAACTGGACATTGTATTTGTACTTTTGTATAGTACTATAATAAAGCTACAAGTATATCCTAGTTATATCCCAAGTATATCAGTAGTCATCCTCATAATGGATATATTCTCTCTATATATGTTCAATCCAAGAATTTGGACTAACTAGTAACTGACAGACCAAATATAATTTAATATAATCATCCAATGAACAAATAATATATCCTGCTATTTAAACACGCTATGAGTGAGTGCTCATGTATGTTGAGCATAAAACAGACGGAGTCGATAACACCTCGGTAAGTTTGTTAATAGGTCCTCCGAGAGATTTTTTGCTTTGGCCTCATTGGCAAGAGTTTGCTTACCCATCTCTTTGTTCCCTTGTCTTTAAAACCAACTTATCCCTGGTCATGATAATGAATTATCTGATATAGGACAATTTGGTACAAGGATGCCAGATCGGAAACCACATGACAGAGCAGTGATATTTTTATCATAACTTCCTCATCAGATGGCAGAATCATGCAAAATAAGATGTCTTGGACAGCTGACTTTGAGCCCTACAACTTGCCTATTCGAAGATTTCCTTAGTGCAGTCATTTCAGGAAAGATGCAGTTGAAGTCGGGATACAAATTTGGACAGATTTGTTGAAACTTGGTCTTCGTCAAAATTGAGTACATCTCTTTGTATCTTAAATTGGGTTTGGATTATATTAGGATTGATTTACTTACTTCAAATAAATCTAAATCCTTTTAGGATTGTAACTTCTTCTAATCTTATATTTGAGACGATTGTACTTGGAAAAGTAACTTGATATTTCATTATCTATAAAATTAACCATGGTGGCTTCTAGTTATCCTTCATTTATTGGAACTTAGTTTGTGGTTTCTACCGTCTTTGAGGGTTCAAGCAACTAACGACAAGCACTCATTTCAATTGTAATGATTTACACATCTACAGCTTGCCAAGTGGTATAGCGGATACATTTTAATATTGATATTTCACACATCTGCAACTTCCATACTCCAAGTGGTACTGGAGCATTCCTTCCACGACGCCAAGTGGTATCGAGCCACTACTTCCAGATGGACGATGACATAAGTCTAGTCACCAGTGCAAAGATTACGACCGACATCTGGCAGTTGTATCAGAATACCGATGCCCTAACCGAGCATTTGGTACATAACGAAGATAAAAAAGTCACACCATGCAGCTTTGAGATGATCCAATTTTAAGTAATTGATATATGGCTACATGTTTCATTATCTCAATACCCGATTTCTAGAAGCTGTCAAGATGTTCTAGAAATGGTACCAGTTATTAAAGAAGAAACCAATATTGTAGACCAGTTCACAAGTCCAGAAAGAATTCAAGATGTTTAAGTCACGATAGAAAAAGAGAGCAAAAATATCCAAGAGAAAACTGAGCAATACGTAGTGCAAGAAAATAAGAACAACTCCCTTGTGAAGGGTAAAGCAACTTTATATACAGTAGAGAAGAAAGCTAAGGTCTTTACTTTGATGGTGGACTAAGAGGTGCTGAAAAACCAATAATCAAAATCAACACTGATGAGATCGTAGAGAAAAGTCTGAAAGAAACCCTCTGAGATGAAAATATACTCCAAGTATCTCTTTACATGGAAGGGATGCCTTCAATTTGGTGATCTGAACTCTATACTAGGGGCGATTTCAATTTGGAGATCTGAAATCAATCATCTCAACTCGAGGACGAGTTCTTTATGATAGTCACACGATTGGCAGTGATTAAAAGATGATAGAAGTCTGCAACGTTTTTCACTTTTCAAAACCAGCAGTTGGGGACAAACTAGAATACAATTGACAAAAACTAACATAAGCCCAACCATTTTTCACTAGTAATGATGATCTACCATTAGTTGTCAACATCACATGACCAGATTTAGGTGAACATATGCCGGTGCTAATTTTTTGAATCAGCATAAACTAGCTGCCAACATATGTAAATAAATTGGTCTAAATGTTGCAGAAAAGGTTTTCTAAACTACAGTGTAAATCCTTGCGGAGTGCTGAATGCTAATAAGTAACCCATACGATCTTTCAACAAATTCATGACATTATTTTTGAACGAGTAAAAGGATGAAGCACTCACATGGTCCTCAAAATCAGGGCTTGTCAAATTGACGGAGAGATTTCTCATCAACAATAATACCTGAAAAGCAATCACTTGAGTCACTAATCTTTTGATATGAATCTAAATAGTAATAATAACTAAGCATGCATAAATAATTGATAGTTCACATTAAAAATTGGTTTTATGGCAAGAGCAATATATTGCATGGTGTCTCAAACAAATGCAAGTGAAAGTTCCAATCCAACGGAAAAATCTTGGGTACTGTAATTGGGGTAAGAAATTATAGTCTACTATTTTTGGACGCCCACAAAATATGTTTCTCCTGTAGCCTAATATCGAAGATTCTAGGGCCAAGGCAAGAATTGGAGAACCGAGCTCCTAATTCAAGAGGAAAAGAAAAAGAAAATAAGAATTAACATCATAAATTTCTGGTTCTCAAATTTTTGTAGGAGGTAGTTGAAAATTTCAGGATTCCAGGAATTAGGCCTAATATCTTCTCTCAGGCATTACAAATTCCTGGATCCTCCAATCCAAGTAATTAGCTAATTCCTTAAGCCCAGATTCCAATCCCACATCCAAAAATGGTGCCATAGCACATATACCTTGTGCCTGAATAGTTTGCATAAGACACACTTATATCCTTTAAAATCAGGTGAAACAACAAAGGTAGGTCTCTACTCACCTTACCTTTTAGCTTTGGGGTTTTTATGGCAAACATCCTCTTGCTACTAGCCTCCTTGTCTAGGAACTTCGCACCAACTCAAAGAGAGATGTCATCAGGCTAAAAGTCTGTCAGAAAAATGGTGAATTATTTTATTCTTCTTTCTCAATGCTGTGTTCACACTGAGATATTAAACAGTTGGTTTTCGCGATGTCGATTGCAATGTTAAATAAGTGATTTCATTATGCCTTGATACCAGGTTGATTACTGATTAACCAAACTATTTGGCTAATTAATCAGAAATACAAGTCTATCCAAGTCTATCCAGGAATTACGCTTAATTAATCCTCTTAGATTATTTGAATGATTGCTCGATATATTAATCCTGCTTAATCCAACTTTTACAACAATGGTTGTGTGATTCACAGCTAACAATGTTCAATGGGAGAAAATCTGGATGGTGACAATAGAAGCAAAAATATGTCAATCAAGCTGATATCATTCAAATAGGGAAAAGATTTGGATGGTGTAATTGACACAAAAAATTCATATGATTGCATATTATCAAGAAATAAAATCTTCTTCGAGTTATAATTCATGCAAGCAAACAGGAAGTGATCCTGTCCACTAAAGATTAGAAGATGTTAACCATCCATTATTTCCAGCACTAAGCTCTTGCACTTCTCTTCATCGTTAGAAAGCATAATTGATAACACTAAAATATATATTAAGGTTTAAAGACATACTGTTTCAACATCAATTGGATCCATCTCCTTCAGTTTTTGCAAATGACCGCTGGTATTTGGGTCAAATACGCTTCCAATGAAACTGTATACTTCAGCAAAGTCTGGCATAACTTCATGAAACAGAAAACAACAGTAAAAAAACAGATAGTAAGTGAACAACTGATTGCTCCACGGATGCTTATAGACTACAATAACACCAAGTACAAGACCAAAATAGACAAGCTTTATTACTTTATGAACTTGATTAATAAAATCAAGAAAAACGAATTCTGCAGGTCTTTCTTATGACACTTTGTGTGAGACATACACATGCTAGTAAAATAATGTGGATAATGATCTGCATGCTATAATAAACTCGTAAAATATTCTACCATTTAGCCTATGGGTCAATGCTGTATATTATATGTTGTTTCAAATGTACTAGCCTATGATGAGTGACACAGGATGTAACAAAAGCCAACATAAAAATGAATGAGTGCAGATACCTTCCTCACTGAATGCCCGAATATGGTTTTCTACTATAGCAAAGTCATCCTCACAAAGATAATCTAGTATAGTAGCAAGAAAATCAAACCCTATTTGTTTTCGACCGTGCTACATGGACCGCGGTCTGTGACCGCAGTCCTGGCCTGCAGCCACGTGTCGGTCCCCTATTGGAGGGGGTCAGAAATTTTCGGAGGTGGGCCCGATGTGGTGCGGGGGGATCGGCGCAGGCACAGCTGTGGTCACCCCTCCCGCGGGCAAATTAGCATTTTCCCTTTGTTTTTTTATAGAACAATTTTGGTAAGAGTTGTAAGAAAATACATTGATGTAGTCTTGTATGCATGGGAGAGAAATGGAACATCGGTAAAAATGGAGAAATGTTGATGGGGACCATATATTTTAGTTTTACTTTTAGGTCTGTTTCTGATTTTGTAATTTGGTAGTTTGCTACTTGCCTTTCCACTTAAATTTCTACTTGGATAGATTAGGAAATTTATCTGAACTAGGACTATTATCTTGCATTCCTACTACTCTTAACTCTTTGTATCTTGAAATCTGATCTCATAATTTCTGTTACAACACAGAAAAGTCCTCAGAAAAACCCTAAAAATATAATTATCATCCCAAATTAGGATATTTTGGAGCATTGATTTGGTTGCTTAGCTGTCCTACATCAACTGTCTTCCAACTTCTTTGATAGTGATGCAAACTTTTAGAGTTTTAGGTCCTCACAGAGCATAACGGCAAAAATTTGGTGTTCAAAATGTCAGACACCATGCAAGTACTATCAGAACATTAATAGAATAGGATTTTCGGTTAAGTGATCACTGTCTGAAGTCTGAACTGCATAGATGAGTTTAGCTCCAAAT
The DNA here is from genome assembly GCA_029216955.1 of Iris pallida. Taxonomy (NCBI): domain Eukaryota; kingdom Viridiplantae; phylum Streptophyta; class Magnoliopsida; order Asparagales; family Iridaceae; genus Iris; species Iris pallida. The sequence continues at coordinate 3,065,160 of JANAVB010038617.1, forward strand.
TTCCAAATCTTTCTATATAACACGCTCCGTCTTTGAACAGAGACATCATAGCAGAAAATTTGATTAAAAAAGACTCCAAAGCATATGCTTTGGTCTTTGTGCTTCCTATTACTATAAAGCAAAGAATCCATGATCCCATTGTATAATCTAGATGCAAAAAACAACTGTCATTTCATAATAACAAATGGTATTCTCATTAGTTTACATGAAGTTAAGACCACCTTCTCAACATAAACCAGTGCATTATGGGACAAATGACTTTATGATGACAAGCGTGCTTGCAGTTACGCACATGTAACAGTGTGAGCACACTAGCTTAACTTTTTAAAAGTGAAACATGTGAAATAATTTCAATCAGCTACGGAACTCATCAGCCAAAGCCATATAGTCAAGCAGGAACTTTGTTATTCTCCACGTAATTAGCCCTAAGAAGTCATGTACAAGCATAGGCATAAATTAGCTGTTTTGGGTTTCATTTCCTTAAAAAGCCTTTGGTTGCAGGATTTGCATATATATTCTATACCTATGTAACCACAGGCTATGCAGCGGTTTGTTTTGAATTTTTCACCTTTGAAGAAAACATCTGAACTGACTTAAAGGTTTCACTGCTGCAACTCCTGAAAGCTTCAATCAGATTCTTGGGGTTACAATCTTGTTTAGGAAGATATGTTATACACTTATTGCTTCATTCAGTTTTATGACACGTAATACAGCATTGTACCATAACGTGCCATGCATAACATAACAGTACTGGTATATAGCAATACAGCATAACGGCCCCTATATTTCAGGTGGACGACTTAGTTTAGCCGTCTAAGTTATATTATTATAAATAGTATCCTCTTTAAATGTCCAAACTAGAAGTTTGCGCTTTATTACTAAATCGCCTACTGATTATAAAAAAATTCACTTTTAAATAAAATATTCACGTAGTTTCTCCTCCATATCAAAAGGCTCAAAGTATAATGATGCAAAACGAAATAGATTTCTACCACGAAGTGACGGAACATTATTTCCTTGATCATTTGCCTCGCAAGTTGGCCATGCCCTAGGAGGGCTCTCAGTACTGCTGCAACAATTATTAGTCAGTATAGCTCCGGACGGCCCTATATTCTCTGGAGACGGAAAAAAACCATTATCACACTCAAGTTGATCAAATGTGAGAAACAAATAAGTTTGTCACAAGAGAGAGATCCATAAAGCTAAACCTTTTGTCATGTTTGATGCACTACGAGGATGAACAGAACTGTGTGCCCAGGAAGACAATGTTCCACTTGTACTAGAGTTTCTGAGCACTGATGTTGACTCCGATATTGGAGCATAACCTGGCTCAAGAAGACTGGAGGAAACTTGAAATGGTGTGGCAGGTTGAGATAACATGGGAACTGCAAAGTTGTCACAATCTCAGCTCAACATAATCCCATACCATCAGATGAAATATTGAAGTTAAGACTAGCAGAAAATTGCTAAAATGTTCTCACCATTTTTTGAGGCTTTCTGCGGATATGGATGAGCTGCTTTGCGCTTGGGCCGAGGAGGAGGAACATGTTCACTTGTTCCATTCTTTTGGACCTTCAGAAAGTATTTTTGCGCATGGCTCCTTATCTGGAAGGATAGGATGTTAGAATCTGGAGTCTGTTATAGATAGAACTCCTACAATGCATTAGTGGAAAATGAATTTCAATGTAACTTAAACCTTTACAGGATGAATTCATCTAGGCTCTTAGGCTCCTTAAGATAGCAAATAAAAAGACATATCTACTGCAATAAATAATCTTCTAAAATACAATACAATATGTTTCTAGTAGTGTTAAAGTTCATTGTGGCTACTTAGCTTAATATTTGTAACCTCATGCACACTTACAGACCCACACACAGACACTCCAACACACTTACATACACACAGAAAAACAGACACACAACTTACACAGAGCGAGGTGCTAGCTACACTCTCGAGGGGGAGAGAGTGACCAATTTCCAAATAAATCACATCGAATGATCCAAGGTTTTGCGTTCCGCAGCTGAACCTATTCAATTATAAAATTCTTCTAACGTATAAAATATTCAGTTTGTCAAATTCATTATCAACTTGCTCATTTGATGAGCATTTTCAATGTTGTTTACTGAGAGGACCCAAACCTCTGCACAATTCCTAATGAGTGTGGTTCATCTGATAAGAGGTCTATTTCTGGAGAAACTGTACAGAGAAGAGATCAAAGGTTGATAGAATGACTCATTCTGAATGAGGCATACAGTAGAAGCTATTTCTGTATCTTCCAGGAAGCAATATTCTGTGAAGTTTGTATATATACACATAGATGTTAAATTGAAAGAAAAGAATCTATCATTGGCCACAACAATCTCAGACAAATTTATGACAGATATGACTCTCTCGTTATGTGCAATCACAATCACTAAATCAGGTTCGGTCATGGAATATATTAATGTAACAGACACCCATTCTTAATTCATAATTTCATAGAGGATGAAGGACATTTGTTTCAATAGTTAAAGCCCACAGTATTTCAAGTCATCAAACTAGATCAAACTAGTCATCGCAATCCTCAAAATCATTCAATATTGTTGGTTTTACATCATGAAAATTTGATCGTGGTTTTGTTCCATCACAAACTAGTCATCACAATCCTCAAAATGCCTCCTGAACAGCCTCAAACCTTATATACCTTGAGCCACATTAAATCCCAACCATGAAGCGTAGATTATGATTTGAAAACCACATCTTTCCATCCCCTAAAGCCCGCCTATGCGCTACAATTCATCAACTCCTTTCTTCCATTAAAATCCCGAAATTTACACTCAAATCAATTTCCCTCGGTCTGTCTGAGTTGATATCCCTAGTTTCTGCAGTACCCATAACTAAAATTTCTAAATTACCCAATATTCATTTTCAAATATAAGACTGAACCTAATATCTTCTCAAATTGAAAGATCGCCATCTGTTGTTTTGTTTTGTCCAGCATTAAAATCACAATTCCAAATTTGGGTTTTAAAATATGCTCACCCTTATTATTCAATGGCTATAGGATAATGGACTCTCTAGGACCAGCAAACTAACTCTTCTTAGAGAAATTTGTCCTCGATTGCCAATATGAGAATATCTACTAGAAGACAAATGTATTTTCATTCCGCAAATTCACACTCTTTAAATTTTATATAGAAAAATATACATAGGACTTACCTAGAAAAGTAATACATATGTGCACCAGATTCGGGTTGGGGCTGGGCACCAATACCTTAGCCAAATGCTGACCCAAACATAAGTCGATTTGAGATTTGCTAACTCAATATGATCTGAGATATAAATATCTCTGCAAAAATGCATTCAGGATGTCAGGACAATCTCAACCAGCGAAGGTTGCAGCCTTACCATATGGAGAAAATGACAATAAAACTTGCACCAAGGAGTTATATAATAGGTCCATTCTTACTGGTTAATAACTAGGAAATGAATGAACTCTCTGGAAGTAACTAATGAACTCTTCCAAGAAAAAGTAATTATTGTGGACAAAATGGTGCTGTCATGAAGTACCGACACCAATATCAACATAATATTAAAAAACAATGTGGTCTTCTAACATAAAAAGATTAAAGGGTGGTTTTTATACCGAAGATAGTTTCACATAGGTATTTAGTTTAAATCTTAGCAACTGTATAGTTTTGGATTACTAGCAGCTTATCAGTTCAATGTTAATAAACTTTTAAAAGGTCTGGCCTTGGACCTTGAATCTATTACAAACTGATTACCTGATCAAATTCCTTGAAGGCAAATTCACTGTATAACAGGCAGGTTTAATTCTTATGCATTTAGGAGTAAACCAGAATAACTTCACCTGTTTTGGTTTCCACTATAAGAATTCAATATGCAAAAGTGTTATATTGTTAAAGGTATATACTAAAATCAGCATATTAATATCCTATAATCAATAATAAGTTTATGCAATTGTTTGCAGCCTAACTTTCCCACGGAAGATACCTGGATAACTGTCTTGGACCCAACAAATGCCTCTATTTTTTTCCAATCTCGATCAAAACTATAATAATCAAAAGAAGAGTTAGCAACAAATGATTTAGAAATAAATAATAGTTTAAAACATTTACTGAATTGTCCAAGAACAGATCAGATAAAATATTTTCAAGTTCACTAGACAAAGAACTAATAGAGGAAAAAGAGGCTTTCAGTATGTTTCACCCGCATGACGAAGTCTTAGCCACTCTAATCAGGGTTCTAAATGGTCTATGCCGGGTTCATGGGGGGTAGTGGGTGCAAACCCAAATAAACAATTGTGTCATAAGAACATAGCGACAAGTCCAGACTCCAAATAAATGGCTTCCAAGAGTCCAAGACCTTAATTTACAATGTCACTAATGCAATTGAAAATGACTACGGCAGCAGATACAATTACCCAGCCCAATCCAAGCATCATATACATATTATAATCACCACATTTAAATGTTTCGATCCAAGAGTGCAAATAATCCTCTGGTTTCATCAAGGAGTTGTTTTCAGGCTCATGTCTCATGATCTTTCTTCTGTATCATCTCAGAACTTTGTGGAAAGTGGGAGAGAAGCTCCCCAAGTTTTTTATAATAGAATAATTTCCAAACTTCAAGTCATGTATGCCACCTTTACTTAATATCAGATTATAAATTAAACCTCATGAAGCGGCATGAGCTCATAGTCAGAAACCAGCTACTAATTTGTGACCATCAGACCCAATTTATAGTTTTCTTTAGAAGAATATAATTATATAACCCACGAAAGAAAAAAGATTTGAGTTTCAGGTTTATAATCTGAGACTGCCCTGAGTCAAAGGATACCTTTGAGTTCTAACTACATCAAGTAGTTGATATCTGGACGTCCCTTTCTCCTAGTTCCACTCTACCGCCTACAAGCTTTCTACCTGCCTCAATTAATGACAAATAAAAGACACTTAGCATCAAAGGTGTGTGGTGGGCCGGGGCCGGGCCGACCTAGACCGAGTTTGAACGGTTTCTGGGCCGGGCTAGTCCGATCAAACTATCTGGACGGAGCCCGCCTTTGATCGAAATAACCGAGCCCAGCCCTGACCCCCAACAAGGGTAGATATAATTATTTTTTAATCTACAAATTATAATTACACATAACATAGAATAAATAGATATAAATATACAAAATTGGTACTCGATAAAATATTAATTAAACGTAACATAACTTGCAGTCTTGAATGCAGTCACTGAGAACTCATACATATAAAGGCATAAAAACAGAAAATTGATATTGATAATTACGACTTCCTAGTACTAATAGCTAAATAATTTTTTTTTAAAAACTTTTTCGTCAAGATACAAATTTCGCATATCTCATCATCATGCCCATGGTCATCGTCTTACTCAAAATGGTTGATACAACGATCTAGATACCTAAATAGCATTCATGTGCCACTTTTTGCTACCAAGTTTATTTGAGTTCTACATATCATATACTCAACAATAGTTACACCCCTGACTACTATAACATTCTCCTCATAAATTCCGCTGAAGTATTGGCAAATATTGGTTGGACTAAGACGGCAAGGCCCTCCACCTCAGTAGCCTTGTACCCTCTACGATTGTGTTGGTTGGGGTTGCAGACTTTGTAGTTGTTGCGCTAGTTGTTGTTTATTGTCCATAGCCTTTAGACTGAATAGTGTATACTGACACTAGAGCCTAGAGGTGAAGTGCATAATAGAGTATCAAAAGATTTAAGTTGTGAATTTGTGATAGAAATAGATGAAATAAACTATATTTATATAGTTTTGAGGATTAAAATAACCAAAATAACCTTATAATGTAGTCGTTTATTGTTATTATGGGCGTCTTTTGATCATTTCAGCAAAATGACCCAAATGTCCTTGTCTAACATCCATAAACTGCTAAAATATGAGGTATTTTGACCAAAATATCCTCCAAATGACCATATTATCCCTTAAATATGACTTTTAGGAAAAAAATCAAACAATCAAATACGGGGAATAAAATGGTAAAAACAACCCCAATGATCACATGGCATGGGGGATTATTATTGAGGGTCCGGACCCGAACCGATCCTTTGGTCGACCCAGGCCACCGGATTTTGAAGGCTAAAGCCAGTCCGACACGGTAGTAGCACCGAAGCACTAAACTGGTTTTGCATCTAACCGCTTCTGACCGAATTCGGGTTGGACAGGGCCAGCCCTGGCCTAGGGCAGCCAGGACGACCGCCAGAGCCCACAGATTAGTAGGACCCAAAAAAATCAGTTTGAAAATAAATATATTAATAATTTTGTATCTAAAATAAAACTAATATGTATCATGGGCCTCTCTTAACACAAAACAATTGTGGTGTAGTGGTTATTATGTTAAACTTGCACATTAGAAATCCTTAGTTCAATTCTTGGTGGCAACATTTTATTTAAATTTTCTTTTATTTTAGTTTTTTTTTTAAAATTTTACATTATGTATGGGGGCCCATTTTGAAAGTTCGCCTCAACCTCCCATGAGCTCAGAGCCGGCCCTAGGGTTGGGTTGATGGGTTCGGACTTTGACCTAGCCTGGCCCAACCTAGGTTTGACTGGGCCCGCATGTCGCCAGTTTAAAACTATTCGGACTATTACACACCTTGAACTTGGCATCATTGGCGTACTCGTCATCATCCACATATTTTTTTCCACTAGAATGATGTCCCCTATGGAACATAAAGCAATTCGTAGGAAGCATGGACACTACCAGAACCTGGGCCTTGTCATATCGTACGTGTATCAGACATACCACGAACACTCCAAAATACATTACGGAACACCATAGTAGGTGTTGTGTCCTTGGCTTCATGTCCTTATTGTTTCATGTCTTGTAAGTGTTCGTGCACACATGATTTGACAAAAAAAATATTATGACCGAACGTCAACTTTTTGTCAACCCTCTACATTTGTGCTAAATTCCTAGACAACGTAGCTATAAACATAAGAAGACCGTGCGATAAAATCTAAACAACTAGTTGGCAAGTAGGTAGGCCTACATTTAGGATATGCAGTTTAAGCTCAAGAAACCAAGGAGTACCCTCTAAGTTTCCTGGACTAATGTGTCTAAACAAAGAGGTGAGACGGTGCAATTCCATATAGAAAATTTCATTCATCTCTATGAGATATCATCCTAAAAAAGTGAAAAAGGAATGGCAATCCAACTAACACACAGGTAGCATGCCAACTAAATGACATTTTGTTGACGATAAATTATTAGAAAAATACCTTCAAATTTTACACACACATGCACACACACACATACACACACTAAATTATATATATATATATATATATATATATATATATATATATATATATATATAACAAGATTTCATTAAGGTTCCATCAAATTGGACAAATTTACCCTAAGAGCAAAGTAAAAGACAATTGGATTTACACAAACCCAACTAATATATTGCAACTTAATAATATAGTACAACCTAGAGAGCAATCCCACTCCTGTAGGACATGGCAGCCACAAATCCATCTCTCTTGGCCGTGAAATTGGCAACACTACCCCCGTCCTCTACAGAAATGACATCCTTGACGTCACCTATTTCCCCAGCACCATGAATGTCACCATAAGATCTCTCCCCCCCTGCCGCCCACAGCACCCACAACCCTATCCCTCTCGTCCTCTTCCATGGCATCAACAACACCATCTCCCTTCTTGCCAGTAGCTGTGACGCAGCCACCCCCCTCACTGACCCTAGTACCCGCGACCCCACCTCCGCCCTCCACAAAGATCATCTCCTCGTCTCTCCCAACGTATCCTACTCCTTTGCGCCTATTGCCCGCTTCTGCTGCCTCCCCTGAATCCTCTGCCTCATCACATCCGACCGCTGCCACGACCCACCTCTTAATCGCTTCCCGTTCTCTCGACACAGTCCACAAACTCCTAATTGGGTATATAGACTTTGCTAATTAATTTAAGGATACAAACTCCAGTATACGTGCAAAAGTTCTGCTCTACCATTCGAAAGTCCCGTGTTCCCACATGAATCCATTTCATCTCCAACAGACGAACCCCCTTTTTTTCCCTCCACAACAGAATCAATTACACTTTTCTTAACAAGCAATCCTTCCTTCTGTTCTTTGAAGAAATACTTTCATATGAACGCACCAACAACAACAAAGTAGCACACGATAACAAACCCTAATTTCTAAGAGACTCCACATAACCCCCAAATCCGTATAGGAAAAAGAACAATCAAAACTATTCATATTAGCCAGAGAAACAAAAAAGAAATACTCACAGCTGGAGGGCCTCGAGGAACTTGTCGTGCTCCTGCTCGGTCCAGCTCTCCCGCGACTTGGTTATGGTGTAAGGCTTCCGGATCTTCTTGCTCGGGTCCTCCGCCGAAGAAGACAAGGCCCCACCGCCGGTCACCGCGGCTGCCAAAGAGACCATCGTCCCCGGAAGAGCCGCCGCCGTACTCTGCTGCTCTTTCTGCTGCTGCTCGGCCATAAAAAAATTGAAACCCCCTCCTCTCCTTCAATTCTTTCTTTCTTTCTTCTTTATTTTCCTTATTTTGTTTGTTTTGTTGGTGGCTGTGAGAAAGCTTCTGATCAGTAGCCACTGTTGGGTGTTAGGGGGGTGGGGAAGAGCGAGTGTGTGGCCTGCCTGCGCTGCTGCGAGTTTCAACGCTATGTGCACCGCACAAATAAGACGGACACCTAAGCAATTGTTGGGTTTTATTTGGGTTTTTTTTAGGGGCACCTCCACATTTACTAAGGGACAATCCAAAATTTTTTTGAAAAAATTACAAGTTTGCCATTGAATTTTTTTACTAGGGGGGCAGTCCAAAAAACACTATATAAGCCAACTTGATTTTAGATTTCATCTCTCTCTTTCTTCCTCCCTCTACTACTTCTCTTCCTCCACTCTTTTTTTCTCCTCCTCATATAAACCTATAATTAACCCTAGGTAGGTGAAATTGTCCCCCAACCTAAAATTTTTGGTAGAATACAGTGTCAATCACTTCTCCCATTAATTTGTAAGTCGTCGAATTTATTTTTGTGTAATATTTTAAGTTTTAACCTAAATTTTACATATAAAAGTTGAATTTTGTGTTTAATGTAGAAAAAAATAGAAAATGGAACAACCCGGACCATCAAATGCTGGATACTCTCCTCCCACAACTTCCGAAGAACACTTTGACGCATCGGAAACCCTCGTGGTAACTACACTTGAACTTTACTTCGGGTCAAAAATTGGACTTTGACACAGAGGACTGCCACAAATGCGGCAGTCCCTCACATATATAGGACTGCCAGGCAGTCCTATAAATATGAAGGACTGTCACATTTGTGGCAGTCCTATATATGTGAAGGACTGCCACATTTGTGGCAGTCCTATAAATATGAAGGACTGTCACATTTGTGGCAGTCCTCTGTGTCCAAGAAAATATGACAAGGAAATATGAAAATTTCAATTAAGACAAGAGGATAAATGTGTGACAAACAACAGAGAACACCTAGTAATCAAGCATGTTCCTTCCAAATCTCAACTTGTGACCAAGTACAGACTCCTCTATAAATAATAATACGCTTTATGTAGTTGTTTAGTTTTGACTTTTAACTTCTATTGTAGGACTTGTGATCTTCCGGGGTTGCGGTACATGCTCCAATTGCAATCGATGTAGGGCATTTATTTTGGACCGATCTTTCGTTTCAATCAAGCGACGATGCGGTACAATGGTGTCGAGAAGTTGGACGGGAAAACAAGTTGGTTCTAGTGATATCCAGATCGGCCCGAAATCGCCCGGGACGACAAAGTCTGATGGTTGGCTGTGAAAGAGGTGGTGTGTTCAGATCGCACAAGAAAGACACAGTTATCCAAAATAAAGTTCCAAGAAAGAAAGCTGGAACGAGGAAATGTGGTTGTCCATTCACGATCCAGATTAGAAAAGAAGAAGAAGGGAAGTGGTCAGTACAAGTGAAGAATGGAACCCACAATCATGAGATTTCCGAGACACTATTGGGTCATCCGTATGTCGGACGGTTGAACCCTACGGAGAAGAAGATAGCCGAAGACTTGTCCATTTCCGGTGTTGCACCGAGACAAATATATTCAGTCATACGGCATGAAGATGAGAAGAACTTGTCTACGATGAGGTCAATATACAACGCCCTATCTTCTTCGAACGCTGTCCGGACCAAATCAAGAATGGCGATGCAAGAAGTGCTGAAGTTGCTTGCCGATAATCATTACGTTGAGTTCCATAGAACACATCCCCAGAGTAAGGAAGTAATTTCAATCTTTTGGGCTCATCCAGATTGCACAAGTCTGGCCCGGTCATTTGCCGACGTGTTAGTCCTTGATTGCACGTACAAGACCAACAAGTTCAAGATGCCTCTCCTTCATATTGTCGGATTCACCTCTACTCGGAAAACATTCCCGGTGGCATTTTGCTTCATGAAGAGTAAAAAACTTGAAGACTACACATGGGCATTGGAGAAACTGAAAACACTCTACAGCGGTCATACAGAGCCGTCAGTTCTTGTGACCGACAGAGAGTATGCCCTAATTAATGCTATTCGCATTATTTTTTCTCAAGCGGATACATTGCTATGCACTTGGCATGTCAATCGGAATATTGAAGTCCAATGTAAGTTGAAGTTTCAGAAGGAGGAAGGTAAAATTGACATGCAAAATTTTCAAGAATTCTTCAATGACTGGAATTGTATGTGGCGAGCCTCTACGATTGACAGTTACGACGCCGCATGGTACATGTTCAAGGAAAAGTGGGACGCGAGGGAGCCGGCATGTATTTCATACATCAAAGATACATGGCTTGAACCGCACAAAGAACACTTCGTCTTAGCATGGACGAATTTGGTGAAGCATTACGGCACGACAACTACCAACCGTGTCGAAGGAGCACACTCTGTAGTGAAGAGACAACTAAAATCATCTCTCGGCAACTTTGTCTCTGTTTGGCAAGCTATACATCTTATGGTAGACCGGACGGTGAATGAAATTAAGGCATCATTTGAGATGAGCTTAAATATAGTCAAGCATGAGCATAGAAAGAATGTACTGTTAGATGCTTTAGTTCGCGTGGTATCACACACGGCATTGACATTAATATGTGATGAGATTGAAAGGTCGAAGGATGTCGGATTTGATCCCCAAGTTTGCGGGTGTGTACATCGACATACACTGGGCCTCCCTTGTGCACATCAGATTAATGAATATCGCCGTGAATCCATTCCTATTCCAGTAGAAGTAGTCGATCAACGTTGCAGGCAGTTGTCTATGATGCATGTGGTGAAGACGGACGATGATTTCTTCTCTTTGCCACAACTGAAACTTCTCCATGCAAGGTGGTTAGCCTCAGTAGCAGCGGAGCGGCAGTCCATTGAGCTTAAAATGCAAGAAATTGCATGTCCGGTCACTACTACAATGCATGAGCCGACCGTTGTTTCCAATCCTAAAGACAGGCCTCAAACAAGACTGACTATTTCACAGAAGAGAAGGTTGGAGTCAACTAGGAGAGATCCATCGCACTTTGAGAATGTTGAACGAAGCTTACAGCAAGCTCCGCCCGCACGGAAGGACAAGCTTGTCATTCGCCGAAAAATGGAGAAAATGGACCGCCCAAGAGAAGATACCGTTGCAAGCCAAACACTGAGTTTGTATATTGATAAATTCCAACTTGAGCTTCACCGATACATTTGGTCTATTGTCGATGTCCCCGGTGATGGCCATTGTGGATTCTATGTGCTTGCAAGACATCTTGGTTATGATGTCAAAGACGGATGGAGACGGGTGAGGCAGGAGCTGTACGAGGAGTTAGAGACTCGTCTTCCATTCTACTCTCGTCTCCTAAGCGAAGAAACGGTTGCAAGTTTGTTGTTAAGTATCCCTTGTACCGACAGTGTTACCGGGACAGACCACTACATGTCAGTCCCGTCTGCCGACTATTTATTTGCCAATAGGTACATGATACCTCTCGTAATTTTCTCGATGGGTATTAGAGAAACATTCTTTCCGATGTGCGCACCTCCGCCGGACCACGGACATTCTAACCTATGTACTATAGGTCACATCGGTGATCACTTCGTCATACTAAAGATGATCGGTCATTCTCCGATTCCTCCACCTTCAACAGTTTGGTACAAAAGAGCACCGGTCGAAGCCAGAGCTTGGACCACACCTTTCGATCATCAAATCGACCATTGTAAGAAGTTGTTGAAGTTTGAGGAGCCAAGAGACTTACCTGCAGACCACTGTGACGTCGAAATCGACTGAGTATCAATGTGTTATATGGAGGACCACTTTTGTATACTTTTTGGCATTTTGGTTATAGAGTACCACTTTTGTATACATTAAACTATGAAATATGAAGTCCAATATATGTTTCTTACTTTTATCCATGTGTTATATGTCTTTTATCTGGGTGTTATACATGTGTGTTTTGTGTGTTTTGGGTGTTATACATGTGTGTCATACATGTGTGTTACTTTTATCCAGGTATTGTCTTTTCTAGGACTGCCACACCCAGGGCAGTCCTTCACATGTGTTGGACTGCCCTGTGTGTGGCAATCCTAGATGAAATGTTCTGTGATTTGATCACAGAACATTTTAGCAAGGACTGCCACACACAGGGCAGTCCAACACATGTGAAGGACTGCCATAGGTGTGGCAGTCCTAGATAAATTGTTCTGTGATCAGATCACAGAATATTTTAGCAAGGACTGCCACACACAGGGCAGTCCTTCACTGAAGGACTGCCCTGTGTGTGGCAGTCCTAGATGAAATGTTCTGTGATTTGATCACAGAACATTTCATCTAGGACTGCCAGACACAGGGCAGTCCAACACATGTGAAGGACTGCCCTGGGTGTGGCAGTCCTAGATGAATTGTTCTGTGAATTAGGACTGCCACCCTCTGGCAGTCCTACATTGAATTAGGACTGCCAGGGTGCTGACAGTCCTAATTGAAACTTGTTGTTATATAAATGGCCATTCTCCTGTGTTTTAGCACGGAGAATGGCCATTCTCCGTGTAATTTAGCACGGAGAATAGTCATTACAATGTTAAAACGCAGGAGAATGACCATTCTCCGTGTAAATTAACACGGAGAATGGCATTCTCCGTGTTTCTAACACGGAGAATGGAATTCTCCGTGTAAATTAACACGGAGAATGGCCATTCTCCGTGTTAGAAACACGGAGAATGACCATTCTTCGTGCTAAATTACACGGAGAATGACCATTCTCCGTGCTAAATTACACGGAGAATGGCCATTCTCCGTGTAAGTTAAGACGGAGAATGGTCATTCTCCTGTATTTTAACACTGGAAAGACCATTCTCCGTGTAAATTAAGACGGAGAATGTCCATTCTCCGTGTTAAAAATACGGAGAATGCCATTCTCCGTGTTAATTTACACGGAGAATGGTCATTCTCCTGCATTTTATGGTCAGTTGAAACTTTGGAGGGCCATAACTTTTGACTGGGAGGTCGAAACGAGGTCCCGTTTGTCGCAAAAGGAGCGTATCTTCGAGGAGGCTGAAAGTAACCGCTTCACAGTTAGACGGCCTTTCGGAATTTTAGAATCACAAAAAAATGATGTTTGGACCCCCGTTTTAGCAGTTTTGTCGAAATTTTAGAATCGCAAACAAATATTAATTCAATGACTCACAAATAGGACTGCCACCCCCCTGGCAGTCCTACGCTTATGAAGGACTGCCAGCACCCTGGCAGTCCTTCTTTTGTATAGGACTGTCAGGGGGGTGGCAGTCCTAATTGAAACTCTCTGTGCCAGGGGGTGGCATATCCAACAGAAGTATTTCAACACAAGTATCCAGCACATAACCAACACAAGTATTTCAACACAAGTATCCAACAACATGTTCGACACCCAAAAATATCAACATCCAAAAATATTTTAACACAAGGATCCAACAACATGTTCGATACCCAAAAATATCAACATCCAAAATACCCAACTTCAGACAATCAGACAATCATACTACATATCATGGCGGACCTTCGAACGAGACTCCGCATTACGCATGAATGGGAACTCAACCTCGTCGTCGATGCGCTCAAGCTCGTTGGCGACCAAGGCACTAGTGTCGACCAAGACACTAGTGTCACTTTGGCAAGCGCTCCGAAGTGTCTTGGCCAGTTCCTTCGCCCTTCTAGACTGTAAATGAAAGTATAATTGAATTTAGTCCACAAACATGAAAATCTCAAACTAATTGCTAATGCGAAACTCACCATCTTCACCAATGAAGCATACAAGATGTTTTTCGAAGGAAGATTTCCAACAGCTACTACGGCCTCGGGACCCGGGTTTGTTGGGTACAACAACTTAGATGTCCGACCCGTCGAAAGTACGACATGTAGTCCTCGCTGCAGTCGGCCATCTGGGTGACCGGTTGACTCTCATCTTTCCCAAGCAGGTGTCTTTGCCACTCGGAGTAGAAGTCGGTCACCCAGTCGAAATATGCCGGTTTGTAGTTCAATGGTTGGGTCCCGCGGGAAGGTTCCAACAGCTGTAGTGTGCGCTTCAGCACACTTTGCACGAAGCCAAACTGCCGAAGTACACGATCAGGCATGTACGGCTCCTTGATATCATAGCATGTGATCATGCCATGAAATAAAGAAACTGGTTGGATGGCACGACTCCCCTCGCGAAAATCCCGGTATGGATCCCAAAATATCTGTAGGAAAACAGTTAACAGCAAAAAAAACTTAACATGAAAAAATAAGGTTAGTCCCAATTTATTACCTCTCCTGGTACCAAATTGTCAAGTACTTCACGAATGGAAGCCGGGATTTGCCAATCTTTGGTTTCCACCTGGGCCGGCCTCCATCGAGCCACTCTAGGAAGGTGTTCAAAATAGATTGGGTTCTGGTCACCCCGCCTGAGCATCGGAAAGTGCTCGTATATCCATGCCTATTCAATTACTAAGTTAATAGTCACAAAATATAAACAACAAAATAAAGTATACGAGATTAAATCGTTGAAATTTTTCTTACATGTAGCAGAGTCTGGCATCCAGCAATTGTCTTAGTCCCGACACGGGATGCGATGCCGAGCTCGCGGTAAAGATAGGCGAGAATACCGCTACCCCACGATATATCGATGAAGTCATCCACGGACAATAAATTGAGCATGTACCTCGCATGTATTGAGGTTCCAGACTTGTCCGAAATGCCCACCGTTCCAAGGACGAACAGCATGTAAGCACGGGCCATCGCGTCGACCAACTCATCATCATCCTCATCCAATTCCATATTCCTGAAGTGCTCCACCAGAAATGAAAGAGGAATTCCATATGATTTCTTGAAGCCCGGGAGAGTTGTAAAACTAGTTTTCTCAAGTCCAAGGTTACTTGAGACAAACTTGACGATCTTCGAGTACCATTTTGTCGATTTTTCATCTCTGTAATATTCTTTGGTCATGACGCGACCGGTAACTGGTAGCTCCAGTATCTGGTACACGTCGTCAAGTGTAATGGTCATCTCCCCGCATGGGAGATGAAACGTATTAGTCTCCGGGTGCCATCTCTCCACAAAGGCGGATATCAGGGCACTATCCATTGTCCTATAGGCATAATCAGCCAAATTATGCAAACCGCTCGGTACGATTTTCTCCTGGACGGCCTCCGGTAAGCTTCTAAACGGCCAAGACATGGTTTTCTTCCCGTGACTCACAGCCCTAAGCATACGATATGTCCTCTGTATATCAAACAACATATAAAAACATAAAACATATGAGATACATATAGATATCATATACTAAACTGCTAGCTTACAAAAGTAATGTACATACCAGGTCCTTCGATATTGCATATGCAATATGGTTCTCAAATGAAGCCAACATTGAGCAACCTGGCGGGCGGACAGGCGACTCAGAAGGACCGGCCTCCTCAGATGGAGCAGAACCAACTTGACGGGGTGGCAGGAGTTGGCTAATTGGCACGTCGTCGTCATCACTGGAAGAAGGAGAAGGAGTACGAGCTCGTTGCTTTGACCGAGCTTGTGCAACCGGTGGGGATCTCCGTGTCCCGGCCCGACCTTGCCGCTCCGGTTCAGAAATTGTAATCGGACGCTCAAGAGGACGTTCCGCGCGTTCCTTCCGCTTTGACGCGGTGGGGCGTATTCTTTTTGGTGCGTCGGGAGGACTGTTACCCCTATAGAACATTGGATTGTGCGACCGTACAATTAATAACTAATGCAAACTAAAATAGAACTCTTACCCCCTATCCTCCACCCCCAGAACTGAGTACAGTAGGACTGCCAAGCATGTGGCAGTCCTCATGTAAACAAGGACTGCCACAGTCCTGGCAGTCCTCTATTGAAAGAGGACTGCCAGGCCTGTGGCAGTCCTTGTTTACATGAGGACTGCCACATGCTTGGCAGTCCTACTGTACTCGGCCAACAGACAAACGACTCGCTAGTTTGTCGTTTTCTAGGGTTAGGGTTTTAAGAGAAATTATGGCTTTGTTGTGTTCGAAAATGGCATTCATAAACCCTAAAGACATTCTAAACCTAAATTATCAAAAGTTTTTAGACAATTAAAACTATTCTAGGATTTCGAATAAAATGTAGAAAATTATAGAAAAATTAGGGAAGAACGTACCGAGAATCCGATTTCTTCGACTTGCGTGTCATCTCGTCGAATGTGGGAGTGTTCTTCAAAGAAATTTGGTGGAGGAATTAGGATTAGAGTAGTGGAGGAAAATTTTCTAGGGTTTAGGGAGAGGGAGAGAGCTCTTCTTCTTTTTCTTTTGGAGGAGAGAGAGAGGAAATGATGAAATGAATAGGAAATTTGAGTTTGGGGGGTTGGGCTGCCCCCTAGTAGAATTTGGGCTGCCCCCTAGTAGAATCTCCACCAAATGGGCTGCCCCCTAAGTAAGGGCTGCCCCTTAGTAATTGTGGGGGTGCCCCTAAAAAAAACCTTTATTTGTGAGTCATAAAGTATTGTTGGTGTTGTGTGGCCGACCTCCTTCCTCTAGGAATGGCTTGCGCGCGTTGGACTTGGGAGGAGAGGGGTTTCTATCCAATGGAGGTTTCTATCTTTCCTATTTCTATGGTAAGAAATCCATTTTAGAAAGAAAAAAAATCTTCCAATGGTATTATTTCTATCCTAGGTGGCAATAATATAGGATGAAAACTTTCTAGGAAAGTTTCTACATGTAGAAACTCTCATAAAATTTTCCTATCTCTCATGACAATTATTATTGGGTCTCACACCATTAAATTGGTCATTTTACTATATGACACATAGGATAGAAATGGAGAACCATTGGAGAGTATTTTTGTATGTCTACAATTTCTATGTAGAAACTCTTCTAACTAGGATAGAAATCTCCTTAAAGTACAATGCCAAGTAGGATAAGAACTCAATTTTAGAAATCACCATTGGAGATGGTCTAACTTTCTATTGGAATGTTGGATTTTTCTTTTCGGTGGGGTGTTCCGGTGGGTATGTATAGATAATCAGCTTTGATATGCCTACAACCAATGCTTACTGTAGGAACGAAATCGTAAAGCAGAATACTCTAGAGGGGGGGTGAATAGAGTAGGCAGCGGAATATTGTTAATTAAAAATCTCGTTAGCAGTTAGATCACAGATATAAAAATAATCACAAAGTAAATGACAGTAATAAAAAAGTGATCAGAAGGCAAACGCAAACACCGAGATTTATATTGGTTTTCCTCTTGCGAGGACTAGTCCAGTCGAAAGAACTCTAGCTTCCAATTGAATCTACTATTGGAAAATCTCGCAAGTTTTCATACGAAGTCCTTGCAACTTCTACAGACACGAGCTTTGATACGAAGAACTCGACCAACTTCAATTGTGAAGAGTTGTTTCTTCAATCAAACCTCTGATTACAACCGCTCTGAAACTTCTAGACCGTACTGCACTGGCAAATCGACTAGAGGATTGTAACTGGCTTGGGATTTGAAGATGAAAGCTTTTGAGAACTCTTTGGAGAAAATGTAAGCTTTAGAAGAGAAGAGATTAAAAGTAAATTGGTGATTTGAAATGATCGAAATCCTTCTCTATTTATAGTTTTTCCAAAGACCGAATTCTGGCAGAATTCGGACAGAACTCTGACAGAGCTCTTTGTAACAAACCGCAACTGAAGGGTGACCAAGTTCAAAATTAAACGTTCACATAACGTTCAACTTGGCCGAACTCTGGCCGAGTTCTGCTAGGGTTCTGTCAGTTGATTTTGAGAAAAATCATTTTGGCTTTTTGAAAAGTCCTTCAGAAGCTTTTTGTAAAATAGGATGTTTTTCAAAAATATAGGTCATTTTTAAAAGAATAAGGTGATTTTGAAAAACGATTCCGGATAGCCTATTTGCCAGTACGACTTGGTGTACAATGTATTCCTAGACTCAATAAAATGAAAAATTACATTACTTTGAAGGAAATACATTCTGAATGGCAAACAGCTTCAGTCTTGAACAAGGTAGATATCCATCGTTGAGCAGTATCCAAAACGTCGTAGGTAAACATCTGAATTGTCTTGCATTTAAATCGAGACAGAGTTTGATCAGTTATTAAAATCAGGTTTGACCATGACCAATGAGCCAACAATCTCTCCCATTTTGATAATTGACAAATCTTGCCGATATAACATCTAAGTTTGGATCAAATCAAAAATGTATCAAAAAAAATTGTTCATAACCTGTATGCATGAAGATGTTAGATCCCATTTCTCCCCCGTTGTCACTTAGCAAAATAATTACAAAAGAGAAAGCTCCCCCGCAATAAATCCATAAGTAACAAACAGTGAAGAAACACAAGAAATATATATAAAACATTCATCACAGGCATGGTATAAACAGTTAGAAAAGATATTAAATAAAGAACACAGGCATGGTATTGTAACTGGCTTAGGATTTGAAAATGAATAGCTCAGAATACTTTGGAAAAAGTAGTAGGTGTAAAACCCCTAAATTTCTACTATATTTTTATCGATTTTGGTACTGATTTAAAATTTTGTATTGTACGTCGCGTAGTCGTATTGTACGTCGCGCACGAAATTTATTTTCTTGCTCGTCGAATGCGAATATGTGCGAGCGTACATATTTTTTTGAAAAATATTTTTTCTATTTTATAGTTCAAATAATATATATAATAATTATTGTATTTGTATTTTGCTTAAAGTTGTCTATTGAGAGGACCAAAATCTTATTACTTTATTTATTTATTATTTTGTGGTAATTTAGAAAACTATTTTATATTCCTTGCATATGAGGTACATTAAATTAAATTTATATATTTTTATTTTCGAAATTTTTAAATATAAATATTTTATTATTCGAAAAGATATTTAAAAATATTTATTATTTTTGAAATTAATATTATTAGTATTTAGAAAAATATTTTAAAATTATTGTGGCATTTAAATCTTGATTTAAATTTATGGATTTATTTAAATAGTTAAATATTTGCAATTTGATTTATCCTATTTGATTTTTAAACTAAAATTTAATTAGATTTAAATTTGATTTGTATTGGATTTGGATTGATTGATTTTAAATTAAATTATGAAGTATCTAAATTGGGTTTTAAATAAATCCTAATCCTATCTAATTGGAAATTTCCACATCCTATAAATAGGCAGGTACTCCTCCAAATTTTTATCATTTACCAAATTCTCCATAAATAATTCTCAACCCCCGTGCACCGTGTTCCCTCCCGTCCATCTTATTCCAATATTTTACATATACATTATTTTCTTCCGTGTCGACAACTCCGACACAATACATCACAAATTCCTATTCCTAATCCTATTCTAAACCATGTCCACCATCGCCCCGGCGAGAACCCGTCTTCCGACCAAGGCCATTGCCACCAACAAACTCCATCTTCTCTACCTACACCCCACCGCGTCCGGCCACCAGCAAACAACGCCAACAGCCCATCACCACCACAGTGCCATCAACACCGTCACCACTGCCGTCGTCCGAAATACTGAACCCCCGCCACCATCCCGATCCACCTTCAACCTCATCACCGACATCCCCGCTACGGTCAACACATTGTCGGCCTAGCCCACCAACCACCGACACCACCGCACCATCAGGAACCACTCAACCTTCTCCGACCAGGACACCCCATGGCCGTCCCGTCTCTATCACCACCTCACCAAAATTTTTTGCCGCCCCGGCCATCGTCGAAATCCCAACCCAAAATCCTAAATCCGCAAATAGTACCACCACCACACACCCGGGAAAAGAACGAAAAACCCGTACCTGCCTTCCGCTCGCTACCCCGACCTCCGTGACAGCACCAGGCCGCTCCCGTCGCTGTGCATCCGGCGAACGCCGCTTCACGGAGGTGCCAGATCTGTTCAGGGGGCGTCGTGCCACCTCCCTCGCCGCGCCACCGCGGATCCGCCACCGGTATCTGAGCCGCGAGCGAGCCCCTCCGCGTGCGGGGAGCCGCCGTCCTTCAGGTGGCCGCCGTGCGCGAGTCGCCTCTCGCCGCCGAGCTGGGCGCTGACCCCATCATACTCACCACCGGCGCCAGTGTGCCGATCGACCGCGCCATCGCCGCGCCTGAGCCCCCTTCCACCGCCGTGGCCGAAGTCTCCGCCTCCTTGTGTCGCCCGCCGCCGTCGGCCCTCATGTCGGCGTCCAGCCTTCCTCGAGCCCTCGCGACTAGGCGCCTCCGCGGTCGAGCTCCTCCGGCGAAGATCGTCCAACAACGCGTCCTCTCGCCGGAGAACCGCCCATGACCCCTCTGTAAGCCCTCTCCTCACTTTCCCCTCTCCCTCTACTTCTCTCTCTCTCTCTTCTGTATAAATTGGGGATAGAGTTAAGGGATTATTATTATTATTATTATTATTATTATTATTATTATTATTATTATTATCTTGATAAGTATTATTTTACTTTATCATTATTATTTTATTATCATTATTATTTTATTATCATTAAAATTATTATTTTTGTTATGTTTAATGTAGTATATTGATAGCATATGTAGAAAAATACCATATTTTTAGTATTATTATTCTTATCATTTATTATTATAGCAGTATCATTATAGTTATTAAAATTATTATTGTGCCTTAAAAATCAATATACGTTATTAAAATTTATTTAGTCGAATATCTAAATTATATAATTATATATTTTCGTTAAAAATTTATTTACAAACTATCATAGAATTACAGTGTTACCTAAAGATTATTTTTATTTATAAATATAGTTCAAAAATATAGGACTGTAATACCTTCTAAAAATTTGGGTTTTAACCCCGTAATAATTTTCAAGGTTTTCATAATAATTTATTAAAAAATATTAAAATTTTAGTTTACAAATTTACTTGATATTTTGACTATGTAACATATATTTCAAGTATTTATCAAACATTATTTTTACTAATAAAATATAGTTTCCAATATTAAGAATAGTTTTCTAAAATCGTATAGATATTTTTATCTAATTTCTTCGATTATTTCTCCCTGTCCGTGACCAGTCCTATTCTCTCACCAATTTCGTATAACCTTATGTCGACCCTAACTAACTTGACCGTTCCGGACCCGATGAAATAGACCGTACCTTCATCAGATGTCGTCTTGCGTAGTTGTCGCACCGAAGTTGCAGTTCATGCCAGCTTGATCATTGTAACACACCAGGCGTCCTACCAGGCAAGACACCTTGCCTTTACTGTTTAATTTCTTGCTCAATATCATGCATGCTTTTTCTTTATGTTGTTCTTTCAAAATTATATATATATGCAAATTATTATATTTTTATGCAATTGGCTTAGAGTTAAGGGACCACCGAATGTTTAGTGCATCTCATAAACTGTCACGATGTGCCACGGATTGTGTGTGAGTTGTGAGTCGCATATAGATGCGGACTTGCGTGCTGACTGATCATTGGCGCGTACAGGCCGTGCGTTAGGATATAACTGCCAATAGATTTTTTAGAGGACTTGGCAGTTATTAAGGATTAAAACCGTGTCGTGGAGTCGACACATGTATAGTATCATTGGGGGGAGGGGACAGTTATTAGCGTAGGGGCTACATTTATTTTTACACACATTTTGGGCCGAGGGTGACTCTCATGAGCACTACCTTCTGCCCAGGGCCGATAGCGTCTCGGATGAGCGCTACTTGACGGCCACTCTCTATTACTTGCTTGCGTGAATCCGTTACAGCCCCTGCGTAGAACATTGTCCTCTAAATTGCAATGCACATAGAATGGTTAGGAACCTTTACTCATGCATACTTTTTTGTTGAGCTGTATTTATTCAGTTTATCGGCATGATATTATGTGTCTTGTTACGTCCCTCTGAGGACCTGGTTTTCCCCAGGTGTGTGTGTTCATGTTTTCTGCAGGTGTTCTAGCCAAGGTCGTGATCTTCTCCATTTCTCGAAGATGATTGCTCTTGGTTTGTTTTATCATTTTGTCGATCGCTTTCTTGTACATTTATATCATTGAGATAGTTGGTAGTGGACTTTGTCTCCACCCAACGATTGTACCATAACTATTCAAGTTAATCCTACCTTTATTTTATTTATATTTGTGGATGAGAGTTAGCATGTCTTGGTTCTCTATATTTTATAGCTTATGTATATATACGAGTCGTATATTTACTCGTATGTATACAGCTGGCATGATATGTATCTAGTCTCAAGTATTGGGACTGGGGCGTTACATGTTTTTGTGGTGGCCCATGCAGGTCAGTTTGTCGATTCGGTTACATGACTGTACCGAACGGGCCTGCAATATAGGATTAGAATCTAGGAATCTCATCCACATACTTGATCACCTTCCTTGACCTTCCTTGATTTCCATATTCTGACTCCCGTGGCTTCCCTTGATTTTCGCATCTTGCTTGAACTCTTCTACCAACACCCTATCATCTCGTGCTTAAACATGGTTAGAAAGATGAGTACACTACTATGTACTTATTGGTCAACCCTATGGCTAGAAGGATTATATTGACAATTAATATCCATTGAGATTATATTTGAGTATAAAGGCATTTATTTTTCCTAGAGATTTGATCTTAAGGATTAGTTTATTCCAAGTTGGGTAGTAGTATATTACCGCCATCAAAAGGATAGTTTAAATTTTATTTTAAATTTACAAGGTGGTATACACAAGAGGATAGCTAGATCGAGAAAACAAATTTTTTATGATTTTTGAAATTGTGAAATAGTTATGATTTATTAAGGATATAAAATCAACTTGAGAAATATCTTGAGTTTTTATATTGTGACACTTGAATTACGGTTAACTTTAAGTTTGGATATCTCGAGATTTTAAAGAGTTTAAATTATGATTTTGTAGATGACTAGAGAGACGAAAGTTTAGAAGGGAGAGAACTTGAGGTTTTAAATTGCGCGTACGAATTATAAGTTTATTAAATTTGAAGAGATGATAGAAAAAAAAATTTGTTTAAATTTTTTGGAAGATATCGACTTGAAATTTAAACTTCAAATTTTGTCCTATGATCTATGATTTATAGAGTTATTTAAATTTCAAGTTTAAAAGCCTTGATTATGGATATTTAAATTTTGGTAAAAAAAAGATTTAATTTGGATTACACGATTTGCGAATAATGAAATAGGCCAAGAGATTATCTCGAGGTACATTTGAGAATTGAAAATTTTAAAAAAAGTGATGGCTTATTATGAAAGTCTAGTTGTGCTGCATTAGATATGATGAAGGTTATTGGAATTTATGACTAAATAATTGATGGAGTATCTTGAGATTTTATTTCGAAACTTTTGAGGAACTTGAAATTTGAGATTTGATCATATATTGGTAGAGAACCAAGAAGCAAACAAGTCACCCTAATGGAATACAAGTATTCCTCATTAATTGCCATGATAGTTGTACTCGAGTGTAGTTAAGTCATCTGCCAAACTATGTGAAGATATCACAATCTTGACTCACTCGACATTCCCTCAAACCTAGATTTTATCGTGATTTTTTCATACTCCATCTAAGTGGCTATCATATCTTTAGAAACTGTATTTCTAACTTATTTTACCTTGATTATCATTATTTCATGCCTTAGCTTGGTCATTTATTTTGTGCGTTAATCATTATCTCATGAACTCCCACTTTCTATTTTAAATTCTTTTGTGTCCTTTATCGTGACTTTGATATTTGGAGCACAACACTAGACTTTTCCTTTCAATCAACTTTATATGCAGGACCTAGACGAGCTCACCTTCGTGTAGGTATATTATGTCCCACTAAAACACGTTTTCTTGTACTCTATTTCATGTTACGACTTTCGGGTCAAAAAGACTGGACTCTAATCCCTACCGTGAAACCAATATACTTTTTAAACTATAGATGAGACTCGACCTCGACTCAATTCTTTCGACCCGATATATGATTTTGTTCTACTTAATTCCTTACATGCTTAAATCTTGATTGCTGGACCTATCACACCACTAGTTTAATTCTTGTAAGTTGAGTAGAATACCTCACGACCTAACCAACATTTTTGTGGACCACATTGATAGGTTCACTTGGACCATAGAATTTAGTAGACCCTAACTTATCTAGTCAACCAAGCCGACTGCATAGGCCCAAATTTCGGGCGGAACTTAGATTTTATAAGATCTTGGACTAATTGATTTCTTTCATCATTATCCTTTACTTATTTACCTATGATGCTAAAATAGCTTAGTTTTTCAAGCGTATTCTTTATCAAGCTTGATCATGACATATGTTTTATTGGGTCGCTCCCACTAACATACTGTCAAATCAGAACCGGTGCATGATGGTCTGATCAACCTATTGCACTTTGGTTCGCTTTTATCAATCGTTCTACGTGGATGGAGACATAGCTAAACTTGTCCTTTAGAGTCCCATCCGCGACTGCCTTGAAAATTCCTTTGAAATTATTCGGTCGCCTTTGAATCACGTATTCGTATTCGATAACGCCTCCTTCGAACTCTATATTGCTTTCACCTTCACCTATTTTAGAAGGACGAATGCGTTATACTAGAACCTCCTCTAGCCTTCCTATCGATTATGACCATACCGTATTATTTTTCTATGACTTAGATCACGATTCCTTACGACATGATTTTGTCGAAACATTGCCATTGTTTATTCCCATCGATACTCCCTTGTGTATTCTTACCCCCTACTAATTCTTAATTTCGAGGACAAAATTCTTTTAAGTTGGGTAGGATGTAAAACCCCTAAATTTCTACTATATTTTTATCGATTTTGGTACTGATTTAAAATTTTGTATTGTACGTCGCGTAGTCGTATTGTACATCGCGCACGAAATTTATTTTCTTGCTCGTCGAGTGCGAATATGTGCGAGCGCACATATTTTTTTGAAAAACATTTTTTTCTATTTATAGTTCAAATAATATATATAATAATTATTGTATTTGTATTTTGCTTAAAGTTGTCTATTGAGATGACCAAAATCTTATTACTTTATTTATTTATTATTTTTTGGTAATTTAGAAAACTATTTTATATTCCTTGCATATGAGGTACATTAAATTAAATTTATATATTTTTATTTTCGAAATTTTTAAATATAAATATTTTATTATTCGAAAAGGTATTTAAAAATATTTATTATTTTCGAAATTAATATTATTAGTATTTTAGAAAAATATTTTAAAATTATTGTGGCATTTAAATCTTGATTTAAATTTATGGATTTATTTAAATAGTTAAATATTTGCAATTTGATTTATCCCATTTGATTTTTAAACTAAAATTTAATTAGATTTAAATTTGATTTGTATTGGATTTGGATTGATTGATTTTAAATTAAATTATGAAGTATCTAAATTGGGTTTTAAATAAATCCTAATCCTATCTAATTGGGAATTCCCACATCCTATAAATAGCCAGGTACTCCTCCAAATTTTTATCATTTACCAAATTCTCCACAAATAATTCTCAACCCCCGTGCACCGTGTCCGTGTTCCCTCCCGTCCATCTTATTCCAATATTTTAATATACATTATTTCTCTTCCGTGTCGACAACTCCGACACAATACATCACAAATTCCTATTCCTAATCCTATTCTAAACCATGTCCACCATCGCCCCGGCGAGAACCCGTCTTCCGACCAAGGCCATTGCCACCATCAAACTCTATCTTCTCTACCTACACCCCACCGCGTCCGGCCACCAGCAAACAACGCCAACAGCCCATCACCACCACAGTGCCATCAACACCGTCACCACCGCCGTCATCCGAAATATTGAACCCCCGCCACCATCCCGATCCACCTTCAACCGACATCCCCGCTACGGCCAACACACTGCCGGCCTAGCCCACCAACTACCGACACCACCGCACCATCAGGAACCACTCAACCTTCTCCGACCAGGACACCCCATGGCTGCCCCGTCTCTATCACCACCTCACCGAAATTTTTCGCCGCCCCGGCCATCGCCGAAATCCCAACCCAAAATCCCAAATTCGCAAATAGCACCACCGCCACACACTCGGGAAAAGAACGAAAAACCCGTACCTGCCTTCCGCTCGCTACCCCCGACCTCCGTGACAGCACCAGGCCGCTCCCGCCACTGTGCGTCCGGCGAACGCTGCTTCACGGAGGCGCCAGATCTGTTTAGGGGGCGTCGTGCCGCTCCTCACTTCCCACCAGATCTGGAGCTCCGATCCCCGAGAGCCACCTCCCTCGCCGTGCCGCCGCGGATCCGCCGCCGGGATCCGAGCCGCGAGCGCGCCCCTCCGTGTGCGGGGAGCCGCCGTCCTTCAGGTGGTCGCCGCGCGCGAGTCGCCTCTCGCCGCCGAGCTGGGCGCTGACCCCATCATCCTCACCACCGACGCCAGTGTGCCGATCGACCGCGCCATCGCCGCGCCTGAGCCCCCTTCCATCGCCATGGCCGAAGTCTCCGCCTCCTTGTGCCGCCCGCCGCCGTCGGCCCTCATGTCGGCGTCCAGCCTTCCTCGAGCCCTCGCGACTAGGCGCCTCCGCGGTCGAGCTCCTCCGGCGAAGATCGCCCAACAGCGCGTCCTCTCGCCGGAGAACCGCCCATGACCCCTCCGTAAGCCCTCTCCTCACTTTTCCCTCTCCCTCTACTTCTCTCTCTCTCTCTCTCTCTCTCTCTCTTCTGTATAAATTGGGGATAGAGTTAAGGGATTATTATTATTATTATTATTATTATTATTATTATTATTATTATTAGTACTATTATTATTATCATGATAAGTATTATTTTACTTTATCATTATTATTTTATTATCATTATTATTTTATTATCATTAAAATTATTATTTTTGTTATGTTTAATGTAGTATATTGATAGGCATATGTAGAAAAATACCATATTTTTAATATTATTATAGCAGTATCATTATAGTTATTAAAATTATTATTGTGCCTTAAAAATCAATATACGTTATTAAAATTTATTTAGTCGAATATCTAAATTATATAATTATATATTTTCGTTAAAAATTTATTTACAAACTATCATAGAATTACAGTGTTACCTAAAGATTATTTTTATTTATAAATATAGTTCAAAAATATAGGACTGTAATACCTTCTAAAAATTTGGGTTTTAACCCCGTAATAATTTTCAAGGTTTTCATAATAATTTATTAAAAATTATTAAAATTTTAGTTTACAAATTTACTTGATATTTTGACTATGTAACATATATTTCAAGTATTTATCGAACATTATTTTTACTAATAAAATATAGTTTCCAATATTAAGAATAGTTTTCTAAAATCGTATAGATATTTTTATCTAATTTCTTCGATTATTTCTCCCTGTCCGTGACCAGTCCTATTCTCTCTATCCTCTCACCAATTTCGTATAACCTTATGTCGACCCTAACTAACTTGACCGTTCCGGACCCGATGAAACAGACCGTACCTTCATCAGATGTCGTCTTGCGTAGTTGTCGTACCGAAGTTGCAGTTCATGCCAGCTTGATCATTGCAGCACACCAGGCGTCCTACCAGGCAAGACACCTTGCCTTTACTGTTTAATTTCTTGCTCAATATCATGCATGCTTTTTCTTTCTGTTGTTCTTTCAAAATTATATATATATGCAAATTATTATATTTTTATGCAATTGGCTTAGAGTTAAGGGACCACCGAATGTTTAGTACATCTCATAAACTGTCACGATGTGCCACGGATTGTGTGTGAGTTGTGAGTCGCATATAGATGCGGACTTGCGTGCTGACTGATCATTGGCGCGTACAGGCCGTACGTTAGGATATAACTGCCAATAGATTTTTTAGAAGACTTGGCAGTTATTAAGGATTAAAACAGTGTCGTGGAGTCGACACATGTATAGTATCATTGGGGAGAGGGGACAGTTATTAGCGTAGGGGCTACATTTATTTTTACACACATTTTGGGCCGATGGTGACTCTCATGAGCACTACCTTCTGCCCAGGGCCGATAGCGTCTCGGATGAGCGCTACTTGACGGCCACTCTCTATTACTTGCTTGCGTGAATCCGTTACAACCATTGCGTAGAGCGTTGTCCTCTAAATTGCAATGCACATAGAATGGTTAGGAACCTTTACTCATGCATACTTTTTTGTTGAGCTGTATTTATTCAGTTTATCGGCATGATATTATGTGTCTTGTTACGTCCCTCTGAGGACCTGGTTTTCCCCAGGTGTGTGTGTTCATGTTTTCTGCAGGTGTTCTAGCCAAGGCCGTGATCTTCTCCATTTCTCGAAGATGATTGCTCTTGGTTTGTTTTATCATTTTGTCGATCGCTTTCTTGTACATTTATATCATTGAGATAGTTGGTAGTGGACTTTGTCTCCACCCAACGATTGTACCATAACTATTCAAGTTAATCCTACCTTTATTTTATTTATATTTGTGGATGAGAGTTAGCATGTCTTGGTTCTCTATATTTTACAGCTTATGTATATATACGAGTCGTATATTTACTCGTATGTATACAGCTGGCATGATACGTATCTAGTCTCAAGTATTGGGTCTGGGGCGTTACATGTTTTTGTGGTGGCCCATGCAGGTCAGTTTGTCGATTCGGTTACATGACTGTACCGAACGGGCCTGCAATATAGGATTAGAATCTAGGAATCTCATCCACATACTTGATCACCTTCCTTGACCTTCCTTGATTTCCATATTCTGACTCCCGTGGCTTCCCTTGATTTTCGCATCTTGCTTGAACTCTTCTACCAACACCCTATCATCTCGTGCTTAAACATGGTTAGAAAGATGACTACACTACTATGTACTTATTGGTCAACCCTATGGCTAGAAGGATTATATTGACAATTAATATCCATTGAGATTATATTTGAGTATAAAGGCATTTATTTTTCCTAGAGATTTGATCTTAAGGATTAGTTTATTCCAAGTTGGGTAGTAGTATATTACCGCCATCAAAAGGATAGTTTAAATTTTATTTTAAATTTACAAGGTGGTATACACAAGAGGATAGCTAGATCGAGAAAACAAATTTTTTTTATGATTTTTGAAATTGTGAAATAGTTATGATTTATTAAGGATATAAAATCAACTTGAGAAATATCTTGAGTTTTTATATTGTGACACTTGAATTACGGTTAACTTTAAGTTTGGATATCTCGAGATTTTAAAGAGTTTAAATTATGATTTTAAAGAGTTTAAGTCTGGAAATCTGAATACCTTTCGGGGGCTTCGTCCCCGAACCCCTGACGGGGGGCGCTGCCCCCTCGACCCCTGTCCGCTGACCGGGCAGCGGAACCCCCGATGGTGAGCTGAATAAGTGAACGTAAAGAAACATATACCAAACTGAGGCATAATAAAAACATGTCTATGAAGAGTCACAGATAATAACTAAAATAAGAGTACTGATAAAATCTTGGAATGTCGGAGCATTTTCAAGTAAACATAAGATAAAATATCAGTCTCAATATGTAACATCTCAAAAATCATCATCCTCATCATCATCGTCATCAGCTGCAGTGCCAGCATGTCCAGATGGACCAGCTCCAGAAGTATGAGGTGTGGCACCAGAAGTACGATACCAATCGTAAGCGTTTTCTGGATGGAACAGAGAGTGGACCGCCTCATCATCAATGCGGTTGCCAGAAACAGAAGGGTCTCGAGGTAGAGAGCTAGCAGAGTGACCCGTCTGTGCAAATCTCAGATCAGTGAAGGAGTTGGCAATAGCCTGGAACCGAGTTACGTCACGAAACTCATGTTCCCTGGAAGTGTTAACACAAATGACTGCAGATCTGATAAGTGCTGATGAATACCCTCAAATATCATAGGGTAGGACTGAGGAAGACCAGGTGCTGTGGGAGTAGGTGCAGGAGGAGCAGGTGCAGTAGGTGGAGGAACAGTGGCAATGCTGCGACGAGAGAGTTTGAGGAACTTGGGCTCAGGGTCAACAGCACAAGTGGATAGGTCAATGTCAAATCTCTGAAAGATGCGTGGGATGATCATCGCTTAAGAGAGGTTGCGGTCTCTTCCGCGACATCTACCCATCATCTGAATGATAGTCTTAGGGGCAGAAAAAGGAATCCCCTTAAGAATGTGATATAGAGCAGAAAGCTCAAGTGCAGTGACATCATCTTTGGAAGTGAATTTTGGAAGTAAAGTGGAATAGATGATGCGATATAATTCGTAGTTAAACAAGTTCAAGTTATTGGCCTTGAACTTTCCAGGACGAGCACATGCGGGCGCACAAAGCTCATTCTTGAAACTAACGAGAGTCGTACCATCGGAGAAATTGAAATCAGTGATGTCATCAAACGGGGCACCTTTGTTTGGAATACCAAGGATTTTTGCTAACGTTTCATCAGTAAACTCGATATCTATCATTCCGACACGTGTTCTCGCGGTAAAAGTGTCTAACACGAAATTACAGTAAAATAATCTAATGGCATTAGTAGCTATAGGGAATTGTAAAGAAACAAAGTGTTGTAACCCAAATGCCTCAAAGTAAGGACGGTGGTCGGAAAAGACAGTCCATTTAATCGGTGATCCGGTACAAATAGTACGCATAATGAAATCGGCATACCACAATAGGGCTTGGTCGGGAGTTTTGAAGTAAAACTCGTCAGATGCACCGTCATCCGATTGGACCAGAGAAAAGAGGGAATCCGTATGCAGATCCGAAGACGATGCCTTTTCACTGGCATTGGTCTTCTTCCTCTTGAAAGGATTGAATCCCTTAGGCATTCTATCCCAAAATCTAGAAACCCTAACAATTGGAAAGTGGAGGAGAGAAGGAATAATACCTTCCGAGAGTTGGATATGCTGTAGAGGACGAAATTCTCCGCACGAATCCAAAGTTTGGACGAAGATCTCCACGCGGATTGGAAGAAGAAAGGTGGAGACGAACTAGGGTTTAGGGGGCACGGCTGCTGCTGTGTTGATGATGTTTGGAAGAATGAAGAAGAGGGGGCCTCGGGTTCTGACTGGTACATATATATACCCAGCCGAACTCTGGCCGAATTCGGACCGAACTCGGGCCGAATTCGCCAAGGGTTGCCTGGCTATATATGTGTAAGAAAAATAACAATGTGCCACATCTTTTTCATTAATTCATTTCAAATGTTTAATTCAGAGTTTAGTAATTTTAAATCTCAATCATAATTAATATTATTTTATAAATTAATATTCTTTACTCGGCATCTGTCTCAGATTAGCTGTAGGAGTACTGTTCCAGCTAACGGAGGTTCACCGGGGAACTCTTAAGTACCGCTTCGCTTCGTCCGTAGTCGTGGTGACAGACAGACTCTTTTTAGGCTTGTCTCGAAAACAGTTTTTGAGTATCGAATAAATTAATTAATAAAACAAAATTAATTAATATTATTGATATCTAAAATTCCTAATTCTCGACGTAAATAATTGAAACGATCTTTTGCTAGAGGTTTTGTGAGTATGTCAGCTAATTGATTCTGTGTGTCTATGTATACAAGGTCTATATCTCCATTTTGTTGATGATCTCTAAGAAAGTGATGTCTAATCTCGATATGTTTTAGTACGAGAGTGACATACTGGATTCTTAGTCAAATTAATAGAACTAGTGTTGCCACAGAAAACGGGTATGTGTGTAAAATGCAATCCATAGTCTTCTAAAGTTTGCTTCATCCACAAAATTTGTGCACAACAACTTCCTGCGGCGATATACTCAGCCTCGGTTGTTGATAATGCAACAGAATTTTGCTTCTTACTAAACCAAGAGACTAGAGCTTTTCCTAGGAAATGACATGTGCCGCTAGTGCTTTTTCTATCTACTTTGCATCTGTCACGACCCGCTACCCAAATTGTTGGGCCGGGCCGAGTGGTGTCCAGCCTACGCTTGAGATAAAGCACAATAAGCTGTTCTAGAAGTAACAAGATAAGACTAAATGTGCTAACAGTTCTAATAGTAATAAAGAGTCATAAATACTCCAAATACAAAAGTCATCTTATATAGTAATAAGTCCAAGTACATGTCTGAAATGTAAAACTGGATACATGTCCAGTTACAAAATACATAGTCTAATACATGACTACACTAAATATCCCAAGCAACTACGCAAACTAGACGAGTTTCCCCGCAGGTACATCCTCGTAAGGCAAAGCCTGGTCCTCGGCAGTATCTCCATAATATGAGTCGCAGAGCAACTCCTCCTCAGTAAGGATACCTACAACGTTATCCTGTCAGGACGGAAGCAAGTACTGATTCTAACAAACTAGCATATGAAACATGGAAATGAACATAAGAGGAATAACTGGAAACATGGCATCACATAATCTATCATGGCAAGGACACATATGTCATAGAGACAGATGTATATGTAATGTTTAAAACTGTAGTAGGTACGTGATCGTCAATAGGTGTAAAATGTACTGTGGTACAAGTATATAAAATGTACTTCCGTACAAGTAAAACAAGCGATAGATGTACATACGTACAAATACAGCTGGTGCGCATACGACAAGGTATACATAAAATGTCAACCTTATTCGGTACGTACGTACGAGTAAGGGGGCATGATCACGTATGCTACTAACAGTTTCCCCATAACCCAGATTCTAATCATGTGAGAGATACATAAAGACTGTTCTAAGCATGGTAGTAACTGAAAGTATAACATGTGAATATTTAACTTGCTACCCCAAGGATCAGCATTTAACATGGTTGGATTTGCAGTTCATTGATGTAACAGTATATAAAGTTTGTAGAAAGTACTTGCCTCTAGTAAAGCAAAGCTGCGATAAAATGCTATAGATGCCTGGTAACTCGTCACTGTAGAAATAAATACATAAACTTAGTTTTTACACTAAGCTAAAACACTAAGACACTAATTGGTGCAACACGACTTGTGACTGGGCACCTAGCCAAAATGATGACTTTAGCATAGGAGACCAATGTGAGGTGACACACTAATATAACTAACTTTCTAGGATCTTTACACTAGTGAGGGGTGAGGTTCAATACGGCTATAACTCAAACTAACACAAAAAGTTGCAAGTCGTAATTATTCAATAAATAAATCAAATGTACACTGTGTTCCAACAATTTTTGAGATAGACAAAAAGCTTAATTTTACATAAAATAAAGTACCAAAATGATCCTTGTTAATTATAGGAATTTATTATAATTTTTATGGAATTTATTAACCAGTATAAGTATTTTATAAAAATCAGTTTTCATAAGTACACAGAAAGTGAGTTCTGGTTTTATATGCCAAAACAGTAGCAAAACTGTAAATTAAATACTGTAAAAATTATGATAAATTATCTATATTAACATAGTATCTAAATACTATTTTTTCAGAATTTTACCAGTAATTAAAGTATTTTTAGAAATTCAAAAACAGCATGGTACTCAATCTAAAATTAAATAATTAATTATCTGCGTATTTTGTCCATGTACATAATTTGAACCAGAGTTCAAATACAGGACCCAAGACCATGAATCAAGTCCAATATGACTTGTACAGGTCTTGAATGTGTGAAAATATATTTGAGCCCAAATATCCATGCTAGGCTTGGACACCAAATGGTTGCAGTAATTAAAATACACAAAAATACAAAGACGTAAAAATACATAATAAATATTAATATTTTAACTATGTGAAATTATACATAGTAGTCACATAAATATGACAAGTATATGTACATATATTAAAGTATAATATATGTACAATATTACGTAAATTACATAGGCTAAATAGTTATGTATACATATATATACATATATAACATATATAAAATATATAACATATATGTATATATACATATATATACATATAAAACATATATATACATATATAACATATATATATATATATATATATATATATATATATATATATATATCTATATATATATATATATATATATATATATATATATATATATATATATATATAAGTAAATATATATATAAGAATAAATATATAATATATACATATACGTATATACATAACATATATATATAACAGTAAAAATATATATATATAATACAGTAAATATAATATATATATATAATAGTATATACATACATACACTAATACATGTATATATATATATATATATATATATATATATATATATATATATATATATATATATATATATATATAATAAAACAAAACAAAGAAAAGAAAAATAAAAACAAAACACAACAGAGCCTAAGGCTCGAACTCGGGCCACTGAGCGCGCGAGGGGGGGGGGGGTTTAAACTCGCACGCTAACCAGTGGGCCAACTCGGCTCTTTGTTAGGAAAAGGATTTAGTTTAGATTTATGTTGGTTTTAAATTAACTGGTTGTAACCCGATAACATTTCTTCGTGTCCTGACAGTTAAGGACACGAAATACAGTCGAGTCCAAGTGTCCGGGTCGTTTGCGACACGCACGACACGAGTTTGCTGTGTCCACGCTTACCACTAGAGTCGTTGTGTGTTGGCAAGTCCCATACGTGAAAACGAGACACAATAGGACACGAGATACATAAAGACATGTACGTGTCCAAGTCGAGCGGGCTTTCGAGGCGGCGACTGGGTGTAGCTCGTCGCGGTGAATCGATCGGAGGTGGTCGATGTCGACGGCGACTACTGTGGAGGCTGGACGGGGTTCGTCGGAGCTAGGGTTACGGCGACGGGGAAGTGGGGAAGAACGGTGGTCGTGGGTGTCGAAGTAAAATAGGGTTAGGGTTTTGGGGGTCGGGGTAGCTTTATAGAGACGTAGGTCGATCGAATTAGGGGTAGAAATTAGGATTAGGGTTAGGGTTTTGGTGAGGATTGCCGGAGACGACGACAGCGCAAAGGCGGTGGTCGGTTAGGGTTAGGGTTAGGTTTAGCAGAAAACCCCCTAGAGTTTGGGAAATTGCAAAATAGCCCTGCGCCCAATAGTTGCAAATAAAATTTGCACCCCACAATTTAAAACAAATTATTAATTGCAAACTGCTATTATAACAATTCAATAAATTACAGATTGATATAAAAACAATTCTAAATATTACAAAATGATATTAAAACATTTTAATTAATTATAAAATGGTATTTTAGTATTTAAAACTCATTTAAAAATTATTTAAAAATTGTAAAAAAATTCCTAAAATCATATTAAAATATTTTAAGGCTAAATATGACATTAGAAATTAATTATCACTAATTAAGTCAAAATTGAAAATTAGGGGCTGACAAGTCTTCCCTCCTTGAAAAAATTTCGTCCTCGAAATTCATAAGGATTGAAGACCCTACAATATTCTAACATAGCAAGCAATGCAACAAATGACTAAGGCTATGATCGAAACTAACCTCTAAGGTATCAAGCGGGAACGGATGGTTCCCTCGCAGCGGTTGGATCGAACAAGTAAGGGTATCTCTCCCTCATGTCCGACTCCCTCTCCCAAGCAGATTCACCCGGAGAGTGACGGCCCCAAGCTACTCGTACTAAGGGTATAATCTTGTTCCTCAGCCTCTTCTCCCTCCTGTCTAATATCTCCACTGGCTGCTCAGAAACTGTAAGGCTCGGCCCGATCTCCAACTCTGAATGATCTAGCACATGACTGGGGTTTGGAACATATCTCCTCAGCTGAGATACGTGAAAGACATCGTGAACTCCTGCTAGGTTGGGTGGAAGTGCAACCCTGTAAGCTACCTCTCCAATCCTGCCAAGTATCTCGAACGGCCCGATGTATCTGGGGCTCAGCTTCCCTCCTCGTCCAAACCGGATCGTCCCTCTAGTAGGTGATATCTTCACTAGCACCATATCACCGTCTGCGAACTCCATCGGTCTGCGACTAGCATCAGCCCAGTGTTTCTGTCTATCCTGAGCTACTATGAGCCTGTCTCTGATCATCCCGACCTTCTCTGCTGCATCTGTGATCATCTCTGGCCCAAGCATAACTCGGTCCCCAACATCATCCCAAAAGAACGGTGTACGGCATCGTCGTCCATATATCGCCTCGAAAGAAGACATACCGATGCTGGCTTGGTAGCTATTATTGTATAAAACTCTACCAAGTGCAGATGGCTCTCCCATGATCCTCCAAAGTCCAGTACGCAAGTCCTCAGCATATTCTCCAGTGTCTGTATCGTCCTCTCGGACTGCCCTTCTGTCTGCGGGTGGTACGCCGTACTGAACTTGAGCCTACTGTCCAACTCCTCCTGCAAGCTCCTCCAGTAGTGGGATGTGAATCTGCTGTCTCTGTCGGACACGATGCTCACTGGCACTCCGTGTAGGCGAACTATCTGCTGTATGTATAGCTCTGCCAACTTCTCGGTGGAAAGCCCCACCTTGAAGGGTATGAAGTGCGTACACTTCGTCAGCCTGTCCACGATGACCCAAATGGCATCCTTTTCTTCTTGGGAACGAAGAAGCCCTGGGACGAAGTCCATCGTAATGTGTTTTCACTTCCACTCGAGAATGGGTAACGGCTGTAACAGACCAGCTGGCCTCTGGCGCTCCGCCTTGACCTGCTGGCAAACTAGACATCTCGAAATAAAACGTGATACATCTCTCTTCATCCCGTGCCACCAAAGATGTTCCCACAAGTCACGGTACATCTTGTTAGCACCAGGGTGAATAGAATATCTCGATCGGTGCGCCTCCAGCAAGACTGCCTCTACCAGCTCTCCCTTCGGTACGGACAATCGACTGCCATGCCTCAAGGATCCATCCTCTGCTATAGTGAAGTCATCCAGCAATCCAGCTAAAGCCTGGGCTCGAAGTCTGCGAAGGCTCTCATCTGTAGACTGTGCCTCCCTGATCTGCTCCATCAAACCTGACTGGATGTCAAGCGCCATCATCTGTATCACTGATCCTGGCCGAACTAGCTCGATACCGAACTTCTCCAGATCTTTTCGCAAATGCCGATCTATCATCAGATACCATGCCATCGGATGCCTGTTCAGCGCATCCGCCACTACATTTGCCTTTTCGGGATGATACTGTAAATCGATGTCGAATTCTTTCATCAACTCCAACCATCGTCTTTGCCTCATGTTCAGCTCTTTCTGTGTGAACACATACATCAAGCTCTTGTGGTCAGTAAAGATTTCCACATGCTCTCCGTATAAGTAATGTTTTCATAACTTGAGTGCAAAGATCACCGCAGCTAACTCTAGGACATGGGTAGGATAATTTTGCTCATGAGTCCACAATTGCCTAGATGCATAAGCAATCACTTTCCCATGATGCTGTAGGACACATCCTAGCCCCTTTCCTGAAGCATCGCTATATATGGTGAAACCTCCAGAACCTGAAGGTAAAGTCAGAACTGGAGCGGTCGTCAGCCTCCTCTTCAACTCCTTAAATGCTGTCTGGCAGTCCTCTGACCAGATGTACTCTGCGTCCTTCCGTGTTAGCTTCGTCATGGGTTCAGCTATCCTAGCAAAGTCCTGGACGAACTTTCTATAATAGCCTGCTAAACCTAGAAAGCTCCTGATCTCTGAAACTGACGTCGGAACCTTCCATGTCTCAACTGCAGTAATCTTCCTGGGATCCACCGAGATTCCCTCTCCAGTAACTACATGGCCGAGAAACTCCACTTGGTCTAAAAAGAACTCGTACTTCGGCAATTTGGCAAACAATCTCTCCTGCCTCAGAATCTCCAAAAATGTCCGCAAGTGCTCTGCATGCTCCTCCGGCGTCTTCGAGTATATCAGGATGTCGTCGATGAACACTACGACGAACTTATCCAGATACTGGTGAAATGTCTTATTCATCAAATTCATAAAGACAGCTGGCGTATTTGTGAGACCAAATGGCATCACCAGAAACTCGTACTGCCCATACTTCGTGTTGAACGCCGTCTTCTGGATGTCTGCTGCCCTGACCTTCACCTGGTGGTACCCGGATCTCAAGTCTATCCTGGAAAATACTTTCGCCCTATTCAACTGGTCGAACAAATCATCTATCCTGGGCAGAGGATATTTGTTCTTGATGGTGATGGCATTCAAGGCCCGGTAGTCAATACACAACCGAACTGTACCATCCTTCTTAGGCACAAAGAGTACTGGCGCTCCCCATGGAGAAGCACTAGATCGAATGAAACCCTTTTCAATAGGTCATCAATCTGCTCTTTCATCTCTACGGCCTCCTTGGGGTTCACTCTATAGCAAGCCCGGTATACTGGCGATGAACCCGGTACTAAATCTATGGTGA
This sequence comes from Iris pallida, assembly GCA_029216955.1. Lineage (NCBI taxonomy): Eukaryota > Viridiplantae > Streptophyta > Magnoliopsida > Asparagales > Iridaceae > Iris > Iris pallida. Next base: position 3,103,766 of record JANAVB010038617.1, read on the forward strand.
ACTCCACATCTCTGTCAGGCGGAAGTCCTGGAAGATCCTCTGGGAATACATCCATAAACTCCCTAATAATAGGGTGTGGCGGTGCTACGTCCCCAACTATCGTACAACAGTTCGGCTCTAGGCTGATCTCCAGCCCGGTCCTCCTGACACTGAATGGTGCTGTGCCTGGGGGACTGAACAGAATACTACCCTCATGACAGTCTATAGCTGCATGGGCATAGCTAAGCCAGTCCATCCCCAATATGATATCATAACCGGGGAGTGGCATCACAAAGAATCGTCCCCTGAACTCTCTCCCGGCTATAAAAATAGAGCATCTATAGATAGCTCTAATAGGCACTGGTCCTCCTCCCGTCATCACTCTACTAATCTCCACAGTAGGTGTAGCTACTAAATGGTGTTTATGCAAAAACTCTAATGACAGGAAGCTATAAGATGCACCAGAATCAAACAAGCATAGAGCTAGAAAAGTATGCAAATAAACATGACCTGTGATGACGCCAGCTAAGTAATCTGGCTCCGACACCTGCTCCGACTCCGGCTCAAGGGCTAGGCTATAAGCTTTCCCCTGGTGTCCCTTCTGCTGCTGTAGATGTTGCCCAAACCTCTGCTGCTGAGTCGGGAGCGGCCCTCTAGGTCCCTTAGCTACTGGGCATTCCCGAATCATATGGGTGGCAGACCCACAAACTAAGCACTGCTTCAACCTCTTTCTGCAGATGGAGTAATCATGCCCTGGTCTTCCGCAGAAAGAACATATAGCTTCCTTCTGCTGTTGCTGCTGATGTCGGGGTCCCGGGGCTCTAACTGGCGGGGTCGGGTGATGTGATGTAGGGGGACGGTATATCTGCTGGTGCAGCGTCGGTGCTCTCTGCTGGAAAGCCTGACGCTTGGACGGTCCCTCGGGGTGTACAGAAGCCGGCCTCTTGCAAGACAGAAGACGCTCCTCAATGCTTCGGGCCAACTCTAGGTTCTGGTAGTAGTCAGTCGTACCGTTTGCCACTATAAGAATGCCAATGTCTGGAACTAGACCATGGCAAAACCTACGGGTCATCTCCTCTGGGTCTGCAACCAGACTAGGAGCAAAACGGCTCAGGCGACTAAACTCTGCCGCATACTCGTCAACAGAACGGTTCCCCTGCTGGATGTTCTGGAATCGTAGTCCCATGGCTACTCTAGCGGTGTTCAAAAAGAATTTCTTCTTGAACTGGGTCTTGAACTGATCCCAAGTGGCCCTCCCTCTCGTAAATAACGGCTCATTCCGGAACCAAACTCCTGCCAAGTCTATCAGCAGAAATCTCGCAGCCTCGACCTAGAGGTCACCCGGCATCCTAACTCCAAGGAGCTTTCTCTCTACCGAGTCTAGCCAGTCATCTGCTACTACTATGCCCTCAGTCCCTGAGAACTCCTTGGGGTTCAGACCCATGAGGTCCTTGATCGTCCCCGCTCTCTGCCGTAGCTCTACAGGTGGTGGGACCACGGTACGTTCCTCAGAACGCTCAATGCTCTAGCGGAGTAGGGTAGTCTGCTCCTGATGGGTTGTTAGAAACCCTGGATCAGAGTGAGCAGTTGGTTCTCGTCGAGTGTGACGGAAGCCTGGGTAGGAATAGTGATAGGGGGTGGTGGAAGTATCGGGTCCCGCTGGGACTGTGATGTGGAAGGTGGTGGAGGCATCTGGGTTGGTGGATTTGTGGAGTGGGGGAGTATGGTAGGTGGAGGTGGGGGTGTATAAGTCAACTGGTCAGTTGACTGGATATGGAGTGCGCCATTTTCAGGTGTGACGTACTGGGATGAACGAGTAAGCACCATCTAATTATAATAAAAAGGACTTATAAGGACTTGTTATAGTAAGCAATCATAGACAAAAAATTTAATTATAATAGCAAGCATGTGATGTATTTCCTATGTTGCAATCCTAGTATTCCTCTAGGTCTTCTAAGCGTCATTCCTAATGTTGTCTAATTACCTTAAGTTCCTTATTGCAGGCATGCTTGGTACAATAACGTAACCAAACAATTTAGTCAGAGACCTGCATGGGCCACCACTAAAAACATGTCACGACCCGCTACCCAAATTGTTGGGCCGGGCCGAGTCATGTCCAGCCTACGCTTAAGATAAAGTGCAGTAAGCTGTTCTAGAAGTAACAAGATAAGACTAAATGTGCTAACAGTTCTAATAGTAATAAAGAGTCATAAATGCTCCAAACACAAAAGTCATCTCATATAGTAATAAGTCCAAGTACATGTCTAAAATGTAAAACTGGATACATGTCCAGTTACAAAATACATAGTCTAATACATGACTACACTAAATATCCCAAGCAACTACGCAAACTAGACGAGTTTTCCCGTAGGTATATCATCGTAAGGCAAAGCCTGGTCCTCGGCAGTATCTCCATAATATGAGTCGCAGAGCAACTCCTCCTCAGTAAGGATACCTACAACGTTATCATGTCAGGACGAGAGCAAGTACTGATTCTAACAAACTAGCATATGAAACATGGAAATGAACATAAGAGGAATAGCTGGAAACATGGCATCACATAATCTATCATGGCAAGAACACATATGTCATAGAGACAGATGTATATGTAATGTTTAAAGCTGTAGCAGGTACGTGATCGTCAATAGGTGTAAAATGTACTGTGGTACAAGTATATAAAATGTACTTCCGTATAAGTAAAACAAGCGATAGATGTACATACGTACAAATACAGCTGGTGCGTCTACGACAAGGTATACATAAAATGTCAACCTTGCTCGGTACGTACGTACGAGTAAGGGGGCATGATCACGTACGCTACTAACAGTTTCCCTATAACCCAGATTCTAATTATGTGAGAGATACATAAAGTCTGTTCTAAGCATGGTAGTAACTGAAAGTATAACATGTGAATATTTAACTTGCTACCCCAAGGATCAGCATTTAATATGGTTGGATTTGTAGTTCATTGATGTAACAGTATATAAAGTTTGTAGAAAGTACTTGCCTCTAGCAAAGCAAAGCTACGATAAAATGCTATAGATGCCTGGTAACTCGTCACTGTAGAAATAAATACATAAACTTAGTTTTTACACTAAGCTAAAACACTAGGATACTAACTGGTGCAACACGACTTGTGACTGGGCACCTAGCCAAAATGATGACTTTAGCATAGGAGACCAATGTGGGGTGACACACTACTATAACTAACTTTCTAGGGTCTTTACACTAGTGAGGGGTGAGGTTCAATACGGCTATAACTCAAACTAACACAAAAAGTTGTAAGTCATAATTATTCAATAAATAAATCAAATGTACACTGTATTCCAACAATTTTTGAGATAGACAAAAAGCTCAATTTTACATAAAATAAAGTACCAAAATGATCCTTGTTAATTATAGGAATTTATTATAATTTTCTGGAATTTATTAACCACTATAAGTATTTTATAAAAATCAGTTTTAATAAGTACACAGAAAGTGAGTTCTGCTTTCATATGCCAAAACAGTGGCAAAACTATAAATTAAATACTGTAAAAATTATGATAAGTTAGCTATATTTACATAATATCTAAATACTATTTTTCCAGAATTTTAACAGTAATTAAAGTATTTTTAGAAATTCAAAAACAGCATGGTACTCAATCTAAAATTAAATAATTAATTATCTGCGTATTTTGTCCCTGTACATAATTTGAACCAGAGTTCAAATACAGGATCCAAGGCCATGAATCAAGTCCAATATGACTTTTACAGGTCTTGAATGTGTGAAAACATATTTGAGCCCAAATACCCATGCTAGGCTTGGACACCAAATGGTTGCAGTAATTAAAATACACAAAAATACAAAGACGTAAAAATACATAATAAATATTAATATTTTAACTATGTAAAATTATACATAGTAGTCACATAAATATGACAAGTATATGTACATATATTAAAGTATAATATATGTACAATATTACGTAAATTACATAGGCTAAATAGTTATGTATACATATATATACATATATAACATATATAAAATATATATATTATATATATATATATATATATATATATATATATATATATATATATATATATATATATATATATATATATATATATATTATATATATATATATATATATATATATATATATATATATATATATATATTTAAAAAATAAATATATAATATATACATATACGTATATACATAACATATATATATATATATATATATATATATATATATATATATATATATATATAATATATATATATATATATATATATATATATATATAGAGCCTAAGGCTCGAACTCGGGCCACTGAGTGCGCGGGGGGGGGGGGGGGGGGGTTTAAACTCGCGCGCTGACCAGTGGGCCAACTCGGCTCTTTGTTAGGAAAATGATTTAGTTTAGATTTATGTTGGTTTTAAATTAACGGGTTGTAACCGATAACATTTCTTCGTGTCCTGACAGTTAAGGACACGAAATACAGTCGAGTCCAAGTGTCCGGGTCGTTTGTGACACGCACGACACGAGTTTGCTATGTCCATGCTTACCACTAGAGTCGTCGTGTGTTGGCGAGTCCCATACGTGAAAACGAGACACAATAGGACACGAGATACATAAAGACACGTACGTGTCCAAGTCGAGCGGGCTTTCGAGGCGGCGACTGGGCGGAGGACGCGTCGGGGCGGTGGCGCACTGGTGGCGCTGGGCGTAGCTCGTCGCGGCGAATCGATCGAAGGCGGTCGATGTCGACAGCGACTACTGTGGAGGCTGGACGGGGTTCGTCGGAGCTAGGGTTACGGCGACGGGGAAGTGGGGAAGAACGGTGGTCGTGGGGGTCGAAGTAAAATAGGGTTAGGGTTTTGGCGGTCGGGGTAGCTTTATAGAGACGTAGGTCGGTCGAATTAGGGGTAGAAATTAGGATTAGGGTTAGGGTTTTGGTGAGGATTGCCCAAGACGACGACAGCGCAAAGGCGGTGGTCGGTTAGGGTTAGGGTTAGGTTTAGCAGAAAACTCCCTAGAGTTTGGAAAATTGCAAAATAGCCCTGCGCCCAATAGTTGCAAATAAATTTGCACCCCGCAATTTAAAACAAATTATTAATTGCAAACTGCTATTATAACAATTCAATAAATTGCAGATTAATATAAAAATAATTCTAAATATTACAAAATGATATTAAAACATTTTAATTAATTGTAAAATGGTATTTAGTATTTAAAACTCATTTAAAAATTATTTAAAAATTGTAGAAAAATTCCTAAATCATATTAAAATATTTTAAGGCTAAATATGACATTAGAAATTAATTATCACTAATTAAGTCAAAATTAAAAATCAGGGGCTGACAGCATTCGACAAAATTAGCATCAGAATAACCGGTCAGGTCAAACGACGTGGTTTTGGGAAATCATAAGCCGACAGAAGAAGTACCTTTAAGGTATCGAAAGATACGCTTAACTGCGCACAAATGTGATTCCTTAGGATTAGCTTGAAAGCGTGCACATAAGTAAACACTAAACATAATGTCTGGTCGACTAGCAGTTAAATATAGCAAGCTACCGATCATACCTCGATACTTACGTATGTCGACGGGTTTGCATTGTTCATCAATATCAAGCTTGGTTGAGGTCGCCATTGGAGTGCTAAGTGGCTTTGCTGCTTCCATGTCGAACTTCTTTAACAGATCCTTTGTGTACTTTGCTTGATTTATGAACGTCCCATTATTGGTTTATTTGATTTGCAGTCCGAGAAAGAATTTCAGCTCTCTCATCATGCTCATCTCAAACTCATTCTGCATACACTTTGAAAATTCTTGACAAAGAGATTCATCAGTAGATCCAAAAATAATATCATCTACATAGACTTGAATCAAAAGAATATTATTATTCAAAGATTTTATAAATAATGTAGTGTCAACCTTTTCCTTTAAAAAATCGTTATCAAGTAGAAAAGAGCTTAGATGATCGAACCAAGCACGAGGGGCTTGTTTCAAACCGTATAAGGCTTTCTTCAACTTGAAAACATATTCAGAAAATTTAAAATCAGTAAAACCGGGAGGTTGAGCTACATAAACTTCTTCTTTTATAAAACTATTTAAAAATGCACTTTTGACATCCATTTAAAATAATTTAAAATTACGAAAATATGCAAATGCACATAACATGCGAATGGATTCTAATCTCGTAACTGGGGCATAAGTCTCATCGTAGTCGATACCTTCTTTTTGATTGAATCCTTGAGCTACGAGTCGAGCCTTATTACGAGTCACTAAACCATTCTCGTTCAGTTTATTTCGGAATACCTATCGGGTGCCAATGACCGGATGATCAATGGACTTGGGAACAAGTTCCCAAACTTGATTCTGTTCAAATTGGTTTAATTCCTCTTGCATAGCAACTATCCAAAAATTATCACTACATGCTTCATCAATATTTTTTGGTTCAAACTGCGAAACAAAAGCAACACAAGAAGCTATATCTTTATTCGAGGAACGAGTACTTACACCTTTGGTAATCTTACCAATTACCAAGTCCTTTGGATGATTAGCCAAGAATCTTATCTCTTTTGGTGTAGTCTCAAGATTGCTAGTTCCGACTTTTTTGCTTGGAGGTTCATCTGATGCCTTATGTGATGGTTCTGCATCTTTGTGTGAAGGTTTCGCAGTAGCTGTACTTGGTGTGATTATGTCTTCATTTTCATAATCGCCAAAGTATTGATTTAGCTCATCAAACTTGACATTGATAGATTCTTCGATGATCATGGTTCTTTTGTTGAAGACGCTGTATCCTTTGCTCTTTGCTGCATAACTTAAAAATATAACTTCATCGGCGTTTTCATCAAATTTACTCAAATTATCTTTAGTATTAAGAATAAAATATTTACAACCAAAGATCTGGAAATATGAAACATTTGGTGTTCTATCAAACCATAGTTCATAGGGAGTGTTCTTCGATATAGGTCGAATTAGAACCCTATTGAGAATATAGCATGCTGTATTTACATCTTCAGCCCATAAGTATCTAGGTAGACTAAACTGGTTTAACATTACTCTAGCTATTTCAGATAGAGTTCTGTTCTTACGTTCCACAACTCCATTTTGTTGCGGAGTCCTAGGGCAAGAGAATTCATGCAAATAACCGTGTATGTCACAAAATTGCTTGAATTCTGCATTCTCAAGTTCGCCGCCCTGATCACTACGAATGCGAGTAATCATGAACCCTTTTTCATTCTGTACTTTCTTGCAAAAGGTGACGAATTCAGATAATGCATCGTTCTTGCATGCAAGAAAATAAACCCATGTATATCTAGAAAATCATCTACAATCACAAATACATATAACTTACCACCTAGACTAGCAATTCTACTTGGTCCAAATAAGTCCATATGCAACAATTGTAAAGGTCTAGTGGTACTTACAGCGTTCTTGGATTTGAATGCGGATTTGGTAGCTTTATTTTTTTCACATTCACTATATACCGTATCCTTCTTGAAAGAAATATCTGGTAAGTCGCGTACCAACTTCTTTGTAGATAGTCTTGAAATTGTCTCCATGTTTGCATGACCGAGTCTCATATGCCATAGTTGACTCTCAACGCTTTTGGCCATCAAACATCTACCTGCTTTGTTAACATCTTCCAACAAATAGAAAAAATATATGTTGTCTTCCCTAATACCTTCAAATATAGTACTACCAGTTGAACTATCAACTATAGTACATTTATCTTTTACGAAGTTAATACCATAACTGTGATCAGCTAAATGGCTTATACTGAGCAGATTATGTTTTAACTCGGTAACTAGACAAACATCTTAAATCAATGGATAGGGAGCCTTACCAATGTCACTGTAACGCCCCAGTCCCAAAATACGTAGGACTAAGTACGTGAACATGTCAGCTGCACATATACAAAGAATACTCCAATATATGGAATCCTCATATACGCACATAAGCTGTAAATAAAAATAATCACAGGCCAGAGTAACAAATCTAATCTCATCACAGCTCAACACAGAAGATAATAGAGTCCAAATAAATAAAAGAGAGTATCAAAAGATAGCCGGGTGAACATACTCACTCCAAACAGCTATGAAAAATAGTCTCACAAGATCGAAGTCCGACCTTCGCAAAATAGAAAGAAAGGAGATGTAAAATAATGTCCACTAATGTCTCAAATATAGAATAGACTAGAAATCAGTAGTGACTGCCTCGTCATCTATGTAAGATAGCTCCAACGCCGCTCCGTACTCCTGTGGAAAATCGTCTAAACCTGGAGAGATAACCAGGTCCTCAGGGGACATAGCAAGATACAAGAAAATACCATGCCATATAAACTGTGATAATATAATAAGGAAAAAGGTATGCATGCAATCGGGTTCCTGACCATTCTACTGTGAATATGCAGTTGAGATACATTCCTTCGACGCATAAGCCCTGGCTGAATATAGGATCCGGTATAGTCTCCTCTTGGGCACCAGCGACCAAGCGCATGACGTTCAAAAACGACAGTGGCCAACCTGAGAGGCTCATACCCGTATCTCCAGCGGAGCTTCTGGGTTACAAGGGAAGTGCAATCGAAGCCCATACGTCAGGTAATGTTCTTCCCACCCAATGCCTAGTATCATCATCTCCATGACTGACCTGTACCTCTAGTAACCGCCAAGTCTTCTAGCATGCAATTCTATTGGCAGTTACCTCTATCCGTCGCACGCTCTATACGTATCGGTGGCCAGCCGACTACGCAGGTACGTGTCCTACATGTGACTCACATCATGTGATACAACAAGTGTCAAGGCCGTATGAGATATACCAATACCTCAACATCAATGGGTGGTCACTAGACTAAGTCAATACAAGAGAAATAAATAAGGCAAAAAAAATGACCGATAGAGTCGCTTGCACCCAAGTGTGACTTGGACGCACAGTTTAAATATCAAGAAATAAGAAATGCTGAAAATAACAACTAAAAATAAGAAATATAATAATCACAGAGTAAGGTGGCAAGGTATCTTGCCTGATGGTGCAAAGTGGCAAGTCCAAGTAATCACAATGTCAGCCAAAAAATGTCACAATCTCCAAACAACTTCGGACGCTGAAATAAATATAAAAAATACACTCGGTGTAAAAGATATACCTAGGAAACGCCTGTCCAAAAGTCTAATTCTGGAACAAGGGCAAAATCATAATTTTGGGTCAAAACGATGTCCGTCGTTGGACCCGCTTTGCACCGAAATGCATGCCGAAGTCTATGGTCTCTAAAGTCGTCAACTACATGTCTACAGATTCAGTTTGAGGAGAGGAACTCAACGGTATGTCTAGTTTTGGATTCCGATGAGCCGTGTACAAAATCGTCCGTTTGAGTGGGTCGCAGGCCCGCCAAAAATAGGTTCCGATTCGACCTTCTCAGAATCGAACCAAACTTGGCATACAGGACCCGAATTTCGATCCGGACATATTGGCGTAAGTTTCGTCTCGAATCGACGACTGTACACGAAGTTATGGGCAAGTTTGCAAAACGCCGATATGGGGGTATCTCGACGGATACGCGTTGGTTTCGTCGCGCACACGCGACGAAACTGAGTTTCGTCAGTTCCCACACGTCCGCAACGTCCATACGTACCTTTCGATGCATATAGCGCACGACCACGTCACCCGGTTTGTCGGGACACACGCCATATCGGACAAATTTTAGAAAATTAATCTAATTAAACACAAATTTTTCCTCAACTTCAACATCAATCTACTTTTTACACACAAATCGAAACGACGATCCAGAAGATGCGTTGCGATCTCGGTTATATTGTCTATTACTTTTTTAATTGGTTCCTACATTACTTTACTGTACAGCAAAAAAATTGGCCGACAAGTTGTCGTTTTAAAACAGTTTTTAGCGTTACAGAAAACAGATTTTTGTTCAACTTCGTCTCGATTTTTCGAGCAAGTCGATGGGTTGTTTTGAAATCCATCAGGAGGACCTCGAAGAGGGTCAAGTCTACTTTCCATAAAATCTTTCGGATCGAAAATCGGTGCTACGAGTAAAAAGTTACGTCGTAGGGAAATAGGGTACCTTGAGTGGGAAAACTGCTCCGTGGGTGACGCGGGGCTGACTTCCAATGCTCCGTTCGTCGGGCACAAAACTCCATCGCTGGTAAAACGAACTCGTAGGCGAAGGGGGTATGATCAGCCTCAACTTTCGTTTTGGAAGATTAGGGTTTTGAGGTCTAGAGAAAAAGTTATATTTATAACAACTCGTAGCCAAAACCTAATACTAATAGGTTTAATATACATAAACCCCACGGTTTTTTTTTTCTTTATTTTGCTTACTACATGAGCTTCCTGCAGCAAGCATGCAAGAGTGGGGTCCGCCCACGTGGGTGGGTTTGCTATTAATTCTTTTTTTTTCCCTTTTCTTTTCCCTTTTCCTTTTCTCTTCTGCTGCAGTGGTCGGTCCCCCCTTGGGCGGACCACCCGAGTATATATATATATATATATATATATATATATATATATATATATATATATATATATATATAAATTAATATATATATATATATATATATATATATATATATATATATATATATATATATATATATATATATATTTTAATTATATATATATATATATATATATATATATATATGAAACAAATCACACAAAAATCCTATAATTTGTAAATAAGTAACAAAAAATCTTTTATAATAATTGAAGTCTATATTTATTAGCACTTTAAAATATCAAGCACACAATCACACACATAATATATATATTTATATATCTATAAATACACCCATATATACCAACTAACTCTTTAATGCCAAATAATATATAAAAATAAAATTTTAAATCACAAAAATAATTAGAAAATCTTGGGGGTTTACATCCTACCCAACTTAAAGAAAATTTTGTCCTCGAAATTAAATTAAGGTCGGGGTCTGAATGCAATGCAAGAAAAATTGATAATAATTTAAAAACTTAAATGCAAGACATACCTTCATCTTCGAACAAATGCGGGTAGCGGGTTCGAATGTCGTCCTCGCGCTCCCAAGTTGACTCCTCTGGCGAGTGATGCTTCCATGCCACGCGAACCAATAGAATAGATTGATTCCGCAACACCTTCACTCGGCGATCGAGGATACCTACTGGTTGCTCTTCGTACGACAAACTCGGTCCAACTGTGATCTCGGAGTGATCAAGCACATGATTGCTGTCCGCCACGTACCTCCTCAACTGAGATACATGGAATACGTCATGCACGCCCTCTAGTGACGGTGGCAATGCCAATCTGTAGGCAACCTCACCAACACGTTCCAAGACATCGAAAGGGCCGATGTACCTTGGACTCAACTTGCCACGTCCTCCGAATCGAATTGTGCCTCTAGTGGAGGATATTTTCAAGAACACATGGTCACCCTCTTTGAACTCCAAGGGTCGACGACGATTATCTGCCCACTGCTTCTGATGATCCTGTGCTGCTCGCAGGTGGTCCTGAATCTTCTTTACTGTCTCCACTGTGCTCAAGACCAACTCGGGACCCAATAGCTGTCGCTCTCCTATATCGCTCCAACAAACAGGAGGTCGACACTTCCTACCATACAATGCTTCAAACGGAACCATCTGAATGCTCGCTTGATAGCTATTATTGTAGAAAAACTCAACAAGATGGAGATGGTCCTCCCATGAACCGCCAAAGTCAAGCATACACGCTCTCAACATATCCTCTAGTGTCTGAATGGTACGCTCCGACTGACCGTCTGTCTGCGGATGGTATGATGTGCTAAACTTCAATCGAGTGCCTAAACTCTCTTGCATGCTCCTCCAAAAGTGTGAGATAAATCTTGAGTCACGGTCCGACACAATACTAACAGTCACACCGTGTAATCTCGCAATCTTCTCCATATACATCTCTGCCAATACCTCTGTCGACTAGCCCACTCTAAAAGGTAAGAAATGGGCTGACTCGGTAAGTCTATCAACAATCACCCATACTGCGTCACGTCCCCTAGGACTCCGAGGAAAATCTGTGATGAAATCTATAGTAATGTGCTCCCACTTCCACTCGAGAATGGGTAGCGGCTGTAATAATCCGACCGTCCTCTGGTGCTCCGCCTTCACTTGTTGACATACCAAGCACTTGGCAACGAAACGAGCTATCTTCCGCTTCATTCCGTGCCACCAATAATACTGTCATAAGTCACGATACATCTTGGTTCCTCCGGGATGAATAGAGTAAGTCGAACTGTGAGCCTCTGCCATCAGCTCCTGCCGTAGCTCTCCATTGGGAACATAAATGCGATCACCACATCGCAATGTCCCATCGGTGTGGATCCTCAATCCTGTCTGCTCTCCGGCTTTAGTCCTCTTCTTGAGCCGTCGAAATCTAGCGTCATTGGGCAATGCTGCCTTGATGCGCTCTACCAATGATGATTGCACTTGGAGGTTGGCTAATACGCCATCTGCTCCCGGTAATACTACCTCAATACCAAGCTGCTCTAAGTCTCTAATCAACTCCTTTTGTGTGGTCAAAAAGTGTGCCATGGGCTTGCGGGTCAATGCGTCTGCCACGACATTAGCCTTGCCCGGATGATAATGTAGCTCGATCTCATAATCCTTCATCAACTTCAACTAACGTTGTTGTCGCATATTCAACTCTTTTTGTGTAAACACGTACTTGAGGCTCTTATGATCAGTGTAGATATCAACTTTCTTGCCGTGCAAGTAGTGTCTCCATAACTTCAAAGTAAAGGTAACCGCTACAAGCTCTAGATCGTGGGTCGGATAATTCTTCTCATGCACTCTCAACTGTCGCAATGCATATGCTACTACCCGACCGTGCTGCATCAATACACATCCTAATCCCTTCTCGGATGCGTCGCTGTAGATCACAAATCCTCCTGGGCCCGATGGTAGTGTCAAGATCGGTGTTGTGGTCAATCGCTTTTTCAACTCGTCAAAAGCGGCTTGATACTCGTCTGTCCATACAAACTCCTGATCCTTGCAAGTCAATCGAGTCATAGGCCCCGCTATTCGAGAGAAATCTTCTACGAACCGTCGGTAGTAACCCGCAAGTCCGAGGAAACTTCTCACTTCAGAAGCTGATGTGGGAGCGGGCCATGATTTGACTGCTGTGATCTTCTCTGGGTCCACTGATATACCATCACCCGTAATAATATGACCAAGGAATGATACCTCCTTGAGAAAGAAATCACACTTGCTAAGCTTCGCGAAAAGTCGTTCATTCCTCAATGTTCCCAAAACTATCCGTAGATGCTGCTCGTGCTCCTCTTGACTCTTGGAGTAAATCAAGATATCGTCTATAAAGACTACTACAAATTTGTCCAAGTACTGGTGAAAGATCTTGTTCATTAAATTCATGAAAACTGTGGAAGCGTTGGTCAAACCGAAAGACATGACCAAGAACTCGTAGTGTCCATACATCGATCGAAAGGCCGTCTTTGCAATGGTCTTCCATCCGAACCTTCAATTGGTGATAGCCCGATCGTAAGTCAATCTTGGAGAATACTTTTGCTCCACTCAGCTGATCAAATAGATCGTCTATACGCGGCAAAGGGTACTTGTTCTTCACCGTCACCGCATTCAATACTCTGTAGTCGATGCACATGCGCACTGTCCCGTCTTTCTTAGGCACAAAAAGAAAGGGTACTCCCCATGGTGACGCACTGGCACGAATATATCCCTTCTCTAATAAGTCATCAATCTACGTCTTCATCTCTACCAACTCCTTGGGTGCCAGACGATGTACTCGAGATGAAATAGGCTCGGCTCCGGGGATAAGCTCAATGGAAAACTCAATATCTCGGTCAGGTGGCAGTCCTGGCAATTCGTCGGGGAATACATCCTCGAACTCGGTGATAATAGGGTGCTGAGGGGTGTCATACATCATCATATGAGTCCCCGATGTGGGTGTATCATAACTCTCTCCGTCTTCTTTGGTGAACTCAAACTCTGCCACATTCGATGGTCTAAAGATAATACTGCTCTTATGGCAGTCTATGAGAGCGAAATGCTGGCTCAACCAGTCCATTCCAAGAACCACATCGAATGTCGGCATAGGGAATACGAGGAGTCATACCATCATCTCTCTGCCACTTATTACTACAGGACAAAGTCTACAAACGCCACTAACAGGTACAACTCCTCCTCCAGTAAGAATTTTAACATTTTTAGCTAAGGGTGTGATGGGAATACTGTGTCTAGTGGCAAAACTAGTGGCTATGAATGAATGAGTGGCTCCAGTATCAAATAAGGTAATAACAGAAAAGGATGCAACTAAAACCATACCTGCTATGACCTCTGCCTCTGTCTCTACATTCTCAACAGCTAGAGAGAATGCCTTTCCATTGTTCTGCCCTGGGCCTTGAGCTCTGGCCTTTTGGTACTGTGCTGTCTGTGGTGGTAATGGTGGACGAGGTGCTGGGGCTGTAGGCCTCTGGGCATGATGTACCTGAACTAGAGCCTGCTGCTCAGGACAATCTGTGGCCAAGTGCTGTCCTGATCCACATCTCATACATAAGCCCAAACGAAGTCGACAGTCATCTCTGATATCCCTATGCTTCCCGCAAAAGTTGCAGGTGGGCTTCTGATAAGGTGTGTGCCTCTGCTGGTACTGTCCTGTAGTCCTCCTGATTGGTCCACCCTGAGTAGCTCGGGCTGGTGTAACTGCTGGTGTATGACGTCTCGATGTCTGCTGCTGTTCCTTGCGAAGAATCTCCTGAGCACGAGTTTCTTCCAAGACAGCTGAATGGAAGACTCGAGACTGGTAGTCGTATAAGACTTGAGCTCTGGTGCAAGCCCCTGGTGAAATCTCCTCGCCTTTTCTAACTCCGTCGGAATCAATCTCGCACCAAATCGATTCAGGCGATTGAACTCCGAGTCATACTCATCAACTGTCATATTCCCTTGCTTCAGATGAAGGAACTGGTCGTAGAGACCATCTCTGACATGAATAGGGAAGAATCTCTCATAAAATGCATCATAGAACTGCTTCCAGGTGATCCCAGTGCTTAGTCGTCTCTCTTCCGCCTTCCACCAGTGGTGAGCATTGTCTTCCAACAGTAGGTCCACTGCTGTCATCCAATCTCGAGCTGGCAACTGGGATGCCTTCAGTAGCTTCTCGGTACTAATAAGACACTGTGACACCTCTAATGGCTTCTCTGTTCCTCTAAAGGCCTTGGGGTTCATACCTGTGAAATTTTTGATAGAGCCTTCATAAGGATGCAGAGCCGGTGCTGGTGCTGGTACTGGAGGTGGTGGTGGAGGTCTAGCCATGGCTGCCATCATCGTCTGTCTCATCAGCTCAGTCTGCTGCCACTGAGCCTGCATCATGGCATACATAAACTGAGTAGTAGGGCTCCCATCAGTCGGTGGTGGAGGCATCTGAGGTCCCGACTGTGGGGGAAACTGCTGAGGAAATGGTGGTGGTGGAGGCAGTGGTACATTCCCTCCCGGTGGCATTGTAGTAGTCTGTCCTGCCTGGCTGCCTGGGGGTGCTGCGATCTCTGGGTACTCCGTTGTCGGTGTCGTAGTAGGCTGCGACAGTCCTGGCTGGTAGGGTGTCGCTGGAGTCATGGGAGGATTCTGTCCCTCCGAAGTAGTCTCCTCACCAGATGTGAGGGCCAAGGCAGAAGTGCGTCCGCTTCGTGGATTCATACTGTTGGCACGAGGAAGATAAGTTAATATTAGGAAAGATTAGATATGAAGTAAATCGAATAATCAAGGAAGTTTCGAAAAGATTGGAAGTCAAGAGATAGTAGTAGTTCTGGATGAGATATTCCTATTCCTATATACAGGCTTGTTGGGCACAGTCATGTAACCCAATAATATTAAAGTAGACCTGCATAGGCCACCACAAAAACATGTAACGCCCCAGTTCCAAAATACGTAGGACCAAGTACGTGAACATGCCAGCTGCACATATACGAAGAATACTCCAATATATGGAATCCTCATATACGCACATAAGCTGTAAATAAAAATAATCACAGGCCAGAGTAACATATCTAATCTCATCACAGCTCAACACAGAAGATAATAGAGTCCAAATAAATAAAAGAGAGTATCAAAAGATAGCCGGGTGAACATACTCACTCCAAACAGCTATGAAAAATAGTCTCACAAGATCGGAGTCCGACCTCCGCAAAATAGAAAGAAAGGAGATGTAAAATAATGTCCACTAATGTCTCAAATATAGAATAGACTAGAAATCAGTAGTGACTGCCTCGTCATCTATGTAAGATAGCTCCAACGCCGCTCCGTACTCTTGTGGAAAATTGTCTAAACCTGGAGAGATAACCAGGTCCTCAGGGGACATAGCAAGATACAAGAAAATACCATGCCATATAAACTATGATAATATAATAAGGAAAAAGGTATGCATGCAATCGGGTTCCTGACCATTCTACTGTGAATATGCAGTTGAGATACATTCCTTCGACGCATGAGCCCTGGCTGAATATAGGATCCGATATAGTCCCTTCTTGGGCACCAGTGACCAAGCGCATGATGTTCAAAAACGACAGTGGCCAACCTGAGAGGCTCATACCCGTATCTCCAGCGGAGCTTCGGGTTACAAGGGAAGTACAATCGAAGCCCATACGTCAGGTAATGTTCTCCCCATCCAATACCTACTATCATCATCTCTATGACTGACCTGTACCTCTAGTAACTGCCAAGTCTTCTAGCATGCAATTCTATTGGCAGTTACCCCTATCCGTCGCACGCTCTATACGTATCGGTAGCCAGCCGACTACGCGGGTACGTATCATATATGTGACTCACATCACGTGATACAATAAGTGTCAAGGCCGTATGAGATATACCAATACTTCAACATCAATGGGTGGTCACTAGACTAAGTCAATGTAAGAGAAATAAATAAGGCGAGAAAAACGACCGATAGAGTCGCTTGCACCCAAGTGTGACTTGGACGCACAGTTTAAATATCAAGAAATAAGAAATACTGAAAATAACAACTGAAAATAAGAAATATAATAATCACAGAGTAAGGTGGCAAGGTATCTTGCCTGATGGTGCAAAGTGGCAAGTCCAAGTAATCACAATGTCAGCCAAGAAACGTCACAATCTCCAAACAACTTCGGACGCTGCTAAAAACATCAAAAATGCACTCGGTGTAAAAGATATACCTAGGAAACACCTGTCCAAAATTCTAATTCTAGAACAAGGGCAAAATCGTAATTTCGGGTCAAAACGATGTCCGCCGTTGGACCCGCTTTACACCGAAATGCGTGCCGAAGTCTATGATCTCTAAAGTCGTCAACTACATGTCTACGGATTCAATTTGAGGAGAGGAACTCAAAGGTATGTCCAGTTTTGGATTCCGATGAGCCGTGTACAAAATCGCCCGTTTGAGTGGGTCGCGGGCCCGCTAAAAATAGGTTCCGATTCGACCTTCTCAGAATCGAACCAAACTTGGCATACAGGACCAGAATTTTGATCCGGACCTGTTGCCGCAAGTTTTGTCTTAAATCGACGACTGTACATGAAGTTATGGGCAAGTTTGCAAAATGCCGATACGGGGGTATCTCGACGAATACGCGTTGGTTTCGTCGCGCACACACGACGAAACTGAGTTCCGTCGCGCACACATGACGAAACTGAGTTCCGTCAGTTCCCACACGTCCGTAACGTCCATACGCGCCTTTCCATGCGTATAGCGCACGACCACGTCGCCCGGTTTGTCGGGGCACACGCCATATCGGACAAATTTCAGAAAATTAATCTAATTAAACACAGATTTTCCTCAACTTCAACATCAATCTACTTTTTACACACAAATCGAAACAATGATCCAGAAGATGCGTTGCGATCTCGGTTATGTTGTCTTTTACTGTTTTTAATTAGTTCCTACATTACTTTACTGTACAGCAAGAAAATTGGCCGACAAGTTGTCATTTTAAAACAGTTTTTAGCGTTACAGAAAACAGATTTTTGTTCAACTTTGTCTCGATTTTTCGAGCAAGTCGATGTGTTGTTTTGAAATCCATCAAGAGGATCTCGAAGAGGGTCAAGTCTACTTTCCAGAAAATCTTACGGATCGAAAATTGGTGCTACGAGTAAAAAGTTACGTCGTAGGAAAGTAGGGTACCTTGAGTTGGAAAACTGCTCCGTGGGTGACGCGGGGCTGACTTCTAATGCTCCGTTCGTCGCACACAAAACTCCGTCACTGGTAAAACGAACTCGTAGGCGAAGGGGGTATGATCAGCCTCAACTTTCGTTTTGGAAGATTAGGGTTTTGAGGTCTAGAGAAAAAGTTATATTTATAACAACTCGTAGCCAAAACCTAATACTAATAGGTTTAATATACATAAACCCCACGGGTTTTTTTTTCTTTCTTTTGCTTACTACGTGAGCTTCCTGCAGCAAGCATGCAAGAGTGGGGTCCGCCCACATGGGTGGGTTTGCTATTATTTTTTTTCTTTTTTTTTTCCTTTTCCTTTTCTCTTCTGCTGCAGTGGTCGGTCCCCCCTTGGGCCGACCACCCGAGTATATATATATATATATATATATATATATATATATATATATATATATATATATATATATATATATATATATATATATAATAATATATAACTATATATAACTATATTTAACTATATATATATAGTTATATATAGTTATATAGTTATATATAACTATATATAACTATATAACTATATATAAAAAAAAAAACTATATAACTATATATAACTATATATATATATATATATATATATATATATATATATATATATATATATATATATATATATATATATATATATATATATATATATATACACATACTTATATATATGAAAACAAATCACACAAAAATCCTATAATTTGTAAATAAGTAACAAAAAATCTTTTATAATAATTGAAGTCTATATTTAGTAGCACTTTAAAATATCAAGCACACAATCACACACATAATATATATATTTATATATCTATAAATACACCCATATATTCCAACTAACTCTTTAATGCCAAATAATATATAAAAATAAAATTTTAAATCACAAAAATAATTAGAAAATCTTGGGGGTTTACAGTCACCGATACCGATTATGTACCCTCTTAGATTATTACCGAAGGAGACGTATCCTTCTTTATTCCTCTTCGACAGTGTTGCGAATAATGAAGCGTCACCGGTCATGTGCCATGAGCAACCACTGTCGAAGATCCATTTGCTCCTAGCATGTGAAGGGGGTCCCACCTACAAAATAATTTGCAGATGAAATTCTTGGTACCTATTTCTTGTAGGGTCTGACTGGTTAGTTTTTGGTATCCATGCATAAATATTTAAATCTACTAACTTTCTGATTCTACATATAGAAGATATATGACCAATAAGGCCACAATAATGACATTTAGCATGTTGAGTGTTGAAAGTAGTGTGAGGTGCATGATTGGTAGGTTTTGGTTTTCTAGTATAGAAGAATGCATGCCTATTTGTCTTCTTGGGCATAGTTTTGGTATGGTTTGGTCTGACAGTGTTGGGCGTGTTCCGATGATTCGGTAATTGACACGTGTTAGAATAGGAAGCAGCAACTTCAGGCCGTTTTTCTAAACTAATTTCCAACTTTTTAGAAGTGTCATATAATCTAGTATAGTCAGATGTGAGTGATTCTAATCTGACCTGTGCACACTGGAGACTCTTTCTCTCCTTAGATAGGTCTTCCTGGATAATACTTTGGTCTTTTTCTTCGGATAGCTTAACAGTCTCGTGTAACAACAACTTAATAGAAAAAAGCTCACCAGACTCATTTGAAGAGTCATTATCTCTAACATGATCTAGTAGGTCGGTAAGTCTTTCTATTTCACCTTTATACTTTTGAGTACCTTCTTAGAGATTTCATATTTACTACGCAGTTTTCTGTAATCATTTAGCAGGTCACTGAAAGCCTCTCCTAGTTGCTCAAAGGTGAAATCATCATATGGGTCAAATAGAGGATTAGTGATTACCTGATCGCAAGCCATCAAGCATACATTTGTAGCGTCATCTAATTGTTCGTCTTCTGAGTCGCTGGCTTCACTTTCATGTCATATGCTTGTGTTGGCATACTTCCTTGATGTAGATTTCTTCAGGTAGCCTGTATCATATTTGCTACTTTTCTTTGATGATGATGCTGTTGGACAGTCTTTCTTCATGTGTCCTTTCTTCTTGCATCCATAGCAAATAGGATCTTCCTCGTTGTTGTTGTTGTTGTCTTTTGTTCTCCTGTTAAATCTCATGAACTTCTTGAATTTTCTTACCAGAAGAACTTGATCTTCAGAGTCGGAGTCGCTGTCATCAGAGTCGTCTTCGACAGTTCTTCTATGTTGAGCTTTGAGAGCGATCGATTTTTCTGACTTCTCCTTTGGTGTAGCATCTTCAAAGTCTTGAAGTTCTAACTCGTGAGTGAGTAGCTTACCCATGAGTGTTTCCAGAGACATTGTTGAGAGGTCGTTCCCTTTAATGATTGTTGTAGCTTTTGGAATCCAGTTCTTTGTAAGGGCTCGTAGAAGTTTGTGAATCTTCTCATGGTTACTGTAATCCTTGCCTAGTGAAGACAAAGGATTTACAATATCCAAGAACCTTGTAAACATCTGAGTGACTGATTCACTTGGCTTCATTTTGAACGCCTCATACTCCTGAGTAAGTCTGCTAATGTTTGACTCCTTGACTTGTGTTGTTCCTTCGTGGGTTACTTCGAGAAGTTTACACACTTCGTTTGATGTTGTGCAAGTAGACACCCTGTTGAATTCAGTTCTGTCTAAAGCACAAAATAAAGCATTAATAGCACGTGCGTTAAGACTGGCCTTTTTCTTTTCCTCCTCTGTATATTTGTCATGGGGTTTTTCAACTAAAACTCCATCAACATTAATACGAGGGGGCTTTTTATAGCCATCAATAACTACAGACCATAAGTCAAAATCAAGAAATTTTAGAAAGAAACTCATACGTGTTTTCCAATAAGTGTAATTTGTGCCGTCAAACAGTGGAGGTCTGTTTGTGGCTTGGCCTTCACTTGTGAATTTCATAGTTGCCATGTGTAATGTTGTGATATAAATAACAATTGAATGTAACTGCAATTTTACCTTGCTTTACCTGTATAACCCGCTCTGATACCAATTGTAGGAACAATTGGGATCAAAATATAATACCTCTAGATGGAGAGCCTGCTCTGATACCAATTGTAGGAACGAAATCGTAAAGCAGAATACTCTAGAGGGAGGGTGAATAGAGTAGGCAACAGAATATTGCTAATTAAAAATCTCGTTAGCAGTTAGATCACAGATATAAAAATAATCACAAAATAAATGACAGTAATAAAAAAAGTGATCAGAAGGCAAACGTAAACACTGAGATTTATACTGGTTTCCCTCTTGTGAGGACTAGTCCAGTCGGAAGAACTCTAGCTTCCAGTTGAATCCACTATTGAAAAATCCTGCAAGTTTCCATAGGAAGTCCTTGCAACTTCTACAGACGCGAGCTTTGATACGAAAAACTCGACCAACTTCAAATTTGAAGAGTTGTTTCTTCAATCAAGCCTCTGATTACAACCGCTCTAAAACTTCTAGACCGTACCGCACTGGCAAATCGACTAGAGGATTGTAACTGGCTTGGGATTTGAAAATGAAAGCTTTTGAGAACTTTTTGGAGAAAATGTAAGCTTTAGAAGAGAAGAGATTAAAAGTGAATTGGTGATTTAAAATGATCGAAATCCTTCTCTATTTATAGTTTTTCCAAAGACAGAATTCTGGCAGAATTCGGGTAGAACTCTGACAGAGCTCTTTGTAACAAACCGCAACTGAAGGGTGACCAAGTTCAAAATCAAACGTTCACATAACGTTCAACTTGGCCGAACTCTGGCCGAACTCTGGCTGAGTTCTGCTAGGGTTCTGCCAGTTGATTTTGAGAAAAATCATTTTGGCTTTTTGAAAAGTCCTTCAGAAGCTTTTTGTAAAATAGGATATTTTTCAAAAACATAGGTCATTTTTAAAAGGATAAGGTAATTTTGAAAAACGATTCCGGACAGCCTATTTGCCAGTACAACTTGGTGTACAATGTATTCCTAGACTCAATAAAATGAAAAATTACATTGCTTTGAAGGAAATACATTCTAAATGGCAAACAACTTTAGTCTTGAACAAGGTAGATATCCATCGTTGAGCAGTGTCCAAAACGTCGTAGGTAAACATCTGAATTGCCTTGCATTTATATCGAGACAGAGTTTGATCAATTATTAAAATCAGGTTTGACCATGACCAATGGGCCAACACTTACAACCTCCCTACAACCTGCCACGTGTCGGACTTCGATTGGAGGAGGGAAGTAAATGGTGGGGTCAGGTGGAGCCCATGTAGCAGGAGGGTGTGAGGGGTGGTGGAACCCGGTGAGACCCATGTGTAAGGAGTGTAGTGAGTGAGGTTGTAAGAAGGTCGTAAGAATTTGGTAGTAAACTTAGCATTTTTCATAGATAATAGATGTGGAAACTCGGATTATAATGAGAATTCTTGGGTGGTTGTGTGTTCATTCAGGAGTTGTGTTGGTTTTTTAGAGAGTAATCCTATTAGTCTCTCTAAAGTGTTCCTCTAAACTATTTTCGTAGCTAGTGTGACAGCTAATAATAAATTTTAACCAACAAAATTATTACACATTTTTAATCTTAATTTTAATTTTAATGTTAAGGTTAATTGTTATGTCACGTCAGCTATCACAAAAGAATGAATAGTTTGGGAAACTAGATCAGCTGTCTCTGATTGGTGTCTCAACCATGTCCTCCCTCTCCGACATATGAACTTTTTTATTGGTATGGCCCACATGTCATAGGGGGAGGATAGAGTTGGGACACTGGATCAGAGATAGCCGATTCGGTCCCATGGCTTGGAGGCAGGGCCGGTCCTGGGGTAATGTCACGTCCCGCTCCCGTAGGAGCGATCGTCCTCGCTAAGACGTGATGCCGCACGAGCCTAGATTGTGCTTGTGCAAGACGGGTTCCATAACAGCCGATTTCAGTGGCTGCGACGGAGTCGTCGCACAGAAGTCCCAAGCAGAGACATTGAATATGCTAGCAAAAATTTAGAACAAAATACAAGTCATTCAAAAGATACATTTTATTGATATTGAAACAATGATTACAATGGAGCGCAAGGCCAAGATTACAATCACTCAAGCTCACTCTTCTCATATGACAAGTCACTCAGCTCTCTATCATCTCTCGATACATATCTCGAGCCAGCGAATGCTTCAGATAGACGACGTCCATACATTATATCCCGTATAAGTCCATCCTCCACGCGGCCGCACGCCTCGAATCGCCAAGGAACTCCGTGCCTCTACGCATCCAAGCGAGCTCCGCGCCATGAGCTTCTACATGTGCCTGCACATAAACACTGTGTGGGTGTCAGTACTCAACTGTACTGGTGGTGTGAGCTCCTCGCCCACCCATACAAAATTGACACGTTAATTTACTTTGTGCAACATAGTCCCTTCTTTTCAATTGCCTTTCTAGTCTTGCCTTAGGATCAGTTTTAGGACAAACGCCTTAGCCTATTTTGTGTCTCTAAACCATCTCGTCTTGCGACAACAACGTCAACTCATACTTTGCCTCTATTGTCCCTTTTCGTACCGACAATGTTAACCTATCAAGTCGTGCTTGCCTTTCGGCCCATAATCAGAGACGCAACCACGCGATAGTACCCAATTTCCATGTGACTGTGCTTAGGTCCATAATGAGGTCGTGCCTCGCAACTCAGAGAGGCTTAACCATATCGCCGCCTCGCGACCCTTGCTACTTTGATCACCAACTGACCCAATTGAGACTTGTAAACTTAGTGTCACTTAACCAACTTTGTCTTGCGGCGATTCCTGACTTAAACCCGAGACGACTCAAATCCAACTTGTGCAACTCTATGCCAACAACTTAAGACTCGACGCCACAACTCGTGCCGAAACACGTCGCCTATATTGAAGCCAAATCTGTAGCCTCCCGTCCCGAAGAATTTTTAAAATATTTTGGGATTAATTATTTTTATTGAAATGGAGATTTTTAGATTTTTATAAATTATTTTTCTAATTAATTGTTATATATATATATAATATCAATTTACTGATATTGATCGAATATTAAATATAATATATACATTTTTGCTAATTAAACTATCTTGGATATATGTATAAATAAATATATATATGTATTTGTGTATATGCGTATTTATATATAAATATATATTATATAATAGATGGAAATAAATTGATGGAAGGCTTACATTACAGCAATAATGTTCATATATTATTGCAAAATCACATTTTTGATTTTCTTAGTCTATATAAATTTTGGTCATAATTATATACAATAGATACTGTAGGTTAGTATATAGCTTTTATATATAATGATATATATATATGTCATAACTCTCCTGTACTGTTCCTCCTTAGGAACAGTACCAATTATATGAACAAATGCAAGATCAGCTAGGCCGAACCAGTAGCAGCAAACCCATACCAAGCTCTGGCCAATCAGGCCCAAGATCCCAGCCCAGCGTACCCAAGCAGGCCACTGGCCCGACCCCCTTCAAATTTCCCCTGCAGCTGAGCTAAACCCAGAAACCAGGGGAGCCCAACAACCTCTTTTAGCCCGAGCTATTAATTCAATAGCCGAGCTTCCCAACTCTTGGAGACCCGACCCCTCTCGGCTGGTATTTATCGAGGGAGAGGGATCGAAACTAAGAAAACCCTAATACATGCGCCGCTGACACCTTCACTTGGGCGCGCGCCACCGCCGCCTACGCGCGCGGCCACCGGCGGCCGGAGGGCACGCGCGCGCGGCCAGCGCGCAAGAGCGCTGTGTAGACAGCATTAGCAACGTGCAGCGACCCCACTTCGCCGTGGCGGTTCTTCCTCCACAGTTCATCGTTTCTCGAAACGATCGCGCAGGTATAAACCCAATCTAACCCTCTTCAAGCTTATTCATTTAGTTCGTAAGTAATTGCCATGGATAGATCGAGATTTCGACACGAAGTCGAGGGAAAACAGTCCAAAACAGGACTCTAGAACTGAACCAAAACCCCAACTTGAGAGGCTTTTTCCGAACTAAATATTCCGGGTTTTCGAAAACCAACTTCAAACAGTAGAAGACAACATATAGGGGATCGAAACCCTTCTGATAGATTAATTTTTCATTCAGTTTACAGGAAGTTATTCAACCTCGAAAATCATGAAAAATCTGTTTTTTAAAACAATAGAAAAACTGAAAAACACTCCACACGACGTGCGTCACGCCAATCCGGACGACGTGGTCGCGTACCGAAAGGATCGAAAGCTGCGTAACGGCTTCGTGGTCGTGTGGGCTTTGACGGAATTCAAATTGGTCGCGTGTGCGCGACGAATTTGATGCGTATCCGTCGAAATTTCCCGTATCGTGCACGTTGCAAATTTCTCAATTACTTTGTGCACGTTCGTCAGATCGAGATGAAACTTGCGCCAACAGGACCGTATCATTTTTCTGGTCCTGTATGCCAAGTTTGGTCCAATTCTGAGACAGTTGAATCCGACGTCGTTTGGTGGGCCCCACGGTTCCACTCAACGGGCGATTTTGTGCACGGCCCGCCGGAATCCAACTCTGGACATACGGTTGGGTTCGTATCGGAAAATTGAATCCGTAGACATGTAGTTTGAGGACTTTAGAGACCGTTGACCCTGGCACGCTTTTCGGTGCAAAGCGGGTCCAACGGCGGACATCGTTTTTGTCCAAAATTACCGTTTTGCTCCTGTGTCTAGAATTGGACTTAAGGACAGGCAATCCTAGATAATTAGACTATTCTGAGATCATTGGTATTGTTTATTTCAGCTTCCGGGGACTGTTATACGGGTTTTGACTATAGTGGCACATTGAGTAGTTCAGATTGTCGGTTTCACCAGCAAAGGACCACAGGCGAGTACAGTTTATTGTCTGCATTTCGATATTGATTTTTACTATATTTCATTGGTTGGTTTCATTAGTTATGTGATTATTTTCTATTATAAATTGTTGAGTCGGGAATGAGAAGTACCAACGATGTGTGATCTGACCTTAGACCGTGTAGACCGTGTAGACCGTGTTGCATTTATTTCTTGTAGACAGTGTAGACATTGATTTATTTATTGCAAAGTAGACCGTGTAGACCGTGTTTATTATTGCAATTAAACTGTGTAGTTAGTGATTATTATTCTGTAGACAATGTTTCTATACTGCAATATTTTCTGTAGACCGTGTAACTGTAGACCGTGTAATTGTAGATCGTGTAACTGTAGACCGTGTAAAATTGTAGACCGTGTAACTGTAGACCGTGTAACTTTAGACCGTGTAGACCGTGTCGCATAATTGTCCCGAGACCGATCACATATCAAAGGTACTTCTAACAGTCGGGGAGAGTATTTTGTGTCTATTTACTTACTATTGGTTTTTATATTTCATGTTTATTTTCAAACCCATGATTGATGTCTAACCTTTGTTTATAGTCATCTTCTTTATTTGAAATTGCATTCAGTGAATTGTGCTCGTTCCATTCCTGACTGGAAACCAACATTTTCAGGTTAGCCGTGGATTCACTTAGCTTGGGAGTGACGGGGGTACTTGCAGACAAAAGCCTAGAGACTAGCTAGATAGTTGAATTGTAGTCATTCATTCAGTTGTACAAGTTTATATTCTTCTACAAATGTAAAACTTGTAATCTTTGTAAGTTAAATTAATTATGTGAATGACCATTGTTTGTGATTTTGATCTTCATGGCCGTGACAGCGTTCTACCGCCGACACTGCGGCGTAGGCTGGCTTGGACACGTCTCGTATCCGTTTACTATGGAAAAAAAAAACGGGTGCGGGTCGTGACAAAATCTTAGGCCCAAACATTGTGTTCTAACTGTACACACATTCAATTCGACTCAATCCAAAGGTACACACACGGATTGCCGCCCTTGCCGATACATCTATATGAGGTCACTAGCATAACAAGCTATCCTGGACGTATAGTTTTGTTAATCGGGGTCATTTCAACGCGAGTAGCGAGCACCGTGGAAAGTCCCCGCTTAACCTGTGCTAAAACCTTATGCACGACTATACCCTGTTTCCTCCTAGGCCGAGTTGGTCCCGTGGCCCCGGGTTGCTGCTCGAGGAACCATCGCCCTTATCGACAAGTTGTCCATGACCATGCAAGACTCGACTCAAACTGACGTCTCACACAGTCATTCTTCTTCTAATGTTACCATCCTTTCAGGACCAAGCTCAAGGATTCTAACATTTGAGATCCCTCGACGACCCACGGTCACGAGCCTTCTCCCTTGTTGCTCTATCCTTATTACTCAACTCAGGAATGCCTATCGAAAGCCCATTTTTCCAAACTCACTTTAAATCAACCATGGCTCGTGCCTTAAACACTAAGTCCGTGACATCGTGCCTTAAGCCAACTGTGTTCTATGCGACACTACCGCCCAAGTCATACTTTATACGATGGCCCTTAGAATCGTGGGACCCAGTATTTTGACAACCGCAGAAAATATAGGACAGTGCTTAGAACTCCCTCAATCGCCTAGTATAATTTAGCCTAACTCAATCGAGCCTACAACTTAACCCGTGGGACGAGCAAAGGCTATGCCAAGCCTTGCATCGTGAAACCGTGCATGCTTTATCAAACATTTATGCGGGCGACGCCTATGGCTTAGGCTAACTCATAGTTTTGTGTCGAAGACCAACTTTCATTCTTCCAATGTCACGACCCGCTCCCGAATAATCGGATACGAGTCGGACACGCCCAGCCTTCGTCGATGGACACGACGAAGTAAGCTGTATAATACTAATGAAAACTCTAAGTCACAATGTAATGTAAACAAACACAGCTTTTATAACGTTCCCAAAATGATCACCAATATCCATCAAGTCTTTTTAGTACAAAATCAGAAGGAGACAAATCCGGTCAAATAAAATAAAGATACAATAATGAATATTCAAAATACAATCTCCAAAAAATAAATAAAATGAAAGCTGCAATATCCAATGCAATCACATGCTCCATGTGGCCTCCCACTCACCTGCAACGTATCCTGTCAGAAAAAGAGCAAAGTACAACCCTGACAAGAATAATATACAATGTAATCTGTAGTACAGAATACAAGGTGAAACTAGAATACCAGAAATGGAAGTGAAACTACGGTACCAGCAATGAAATGTAAAACTGCAGGCAATGGACGACAATCAATATGCTAGACAATGAACACGGCTATCAATGTACAAGGCAATGAACACGACAATCAATATGCAAGTGTGACAATTTTGAAATATTAAACTAATGTGTGACCGGCTAGGGAGCACAATCAATCAATGAGGTAATGAGTCAATGAGTCAATCAATTCTACAAGGTCCGGCTTCATCGTACGTGAAGTGTACGATTAGGCTATCCACAATTACCTATGTTGGGTGTGGTCACACAAAAGCTAATATTTTCCCCAATCCTCGTAATAAACAATGTCTCACAAGCAATGAACAATGGTACAAGACAATCGTGTGTATCTCGTGTCCGATATGAGAACATGGCACATGAAGGTAAGACAAAAATACAGAGTACAAGTCGAGTCAGTGTACTTGCCTCGCCTTGGAAGCACGTGAGTAGTACTGCATGGTTGTAAATCACCTGTTATTTATACAAGTTTATTAGGGTTTGAACAAGCAAGTTAACTAGAAGCTAATTAGCTAAATTATATATTGGCCAACAATGACCATAAGCTAATTAATGAAAAAATATACATTAGCTAAAAATAATATTCTAGAAAATATATTTTATAGTCTAATCAAAGTGATGTTTTAAGCTATATCTAGTAAAGAATTTATTTTAGAAAATAATAGAACATTTTCTAGCAAAATATTTAGTAAACAAAATTAACAAAATTAAACCAAATATTTACTTAACTATCAACTTGAATAAATACTAATTATTTATATCAAAATATTTTAAAACCATAAATGCTAACCATTCAAATAATAATATCTAAAAATTACTAACTAATTACTATATTAGATAAAATAATTTAATATATTTATAGGAAAATACACTATATGGCATTTTATTATTTAAATGGCATTTAGGCCCAAAACTTTATTAGTAAACTATTTACAGGACAATACTTTAATAATTAACTATTAAGAAATTTCTACCATTAAATAATAACTGGTAATATTATTGACAAATTTAGGTAACAAGAATACACAAACATTTAGAAAATATACTACCAAAATAATTTATACCATAAGAAGTATTATTAGAAAATTATTATAACTATTTTAGGATTCGAAATTATGTTTTAGAATACAATACATATATAGTAGTATAATCAGTACATGATATTAACTATATATATTTGCTTCTACAATAATATGTAACTAATTTACAGTCAAAAATTCCTACCGTATACTACATCCCTTCAGTCCAGCCCAATCCCTAAGGAGCTGACCCGGCCCATAAGTCTGATCCAATAATATAAACCTAAACTTTCAAATTATGAAGGGTCAAGCAGTGACCCTCCAATTCTCGAAGAGACATACAAATGACTCTTCGGTTATGAAGAGTCAACTGACATGCATAATTCCTAAAAATGGAAACCATTACTTCAGTCAACAGTCTTATCTAACCTTTGTAAATTCGAAAAGTCACAGCCTCTCACAAAATTCCCCACTCTTCTCCTTCCATTCATTCACCCTCTCCAAAATCAACAGGAGAACATAAAACTCTCATTCATTCATTCATTCTCTCTCTCAACTCCATTACTCTTCTTCTTCCTCCTATTAGATCAGCCGAGTAATTCTCAGCTCCTCTTCTCATAACCTTCACACTCAGCCGCCTAGCAAAGAAAACCTAATCCCATCTTCACGAGCAAACCCCCTCCCATTTTCCACTTCGTCTTCTTCCTCCCAACTACTCCCAAACCCTAACCCTAAATATTTTTCCTCCATGGCCGCAATTCATCACTCAGCCTACACTCTTCTTCCTTCACTTCGTCTTCTTCCTCCAGTTCTCTAAGTCCGACTTCTCCTTCTAGTAAACCCTAGGTCTCCTCTCTGGCAACTTTGAAGAAAACCCTAGGTTCTTCCTCTAGTTCAGTCTCGATCGAACCCTAATTCTACAGCTTCTATTTCCTTCATCTCCTTCCTCTAAACCATGAAATCGAAACCCTAGAAATACCCCCAAATACAAACCCTAGGTTCTAATCCAGCCCCCAAAAGTCTAAATCCGAGGGGAATAAGAAGAAGAAAGGGGGTCCAGGAAGAAGGGACGAAGGCTTACCAGCCGTGACGGGGACGTCGATCCTCGTGAGCAGATCCGGCGACGGTGGCTCGTCGAACTCGGCGAGGAAACTCCAGCCAGCGGCGATGAGCAGCTTCGGCAGAACGCGGTGGCTCGATGGCCAGATCCGGTCGTCCACGACAGCACGACGGAGCTCTAGTCGGTGAGGCACTGTCGGTCGGTGGGATGGCTCGATCCACAAGGAGTCACACGAGACTCGAGGTGGCCGCACAGAAGTCGAAGGGTCAGCGCATGTCTCGAAGAGACACACGAGAATCGAGGAGGCGCTGTCTTCGAGGTAACAACACTGCAGACGAGGCTCTGCTGCTGATTGATGGTGGCGGTGAACTCTGATGATGATGGCGGTGGAATTGTCGGACTCCGACGAACTTCCACGGTGGCGCACATCGGTACTCGGCCGAGAGGCCACAGGAGAGAGAAAAGAGAGAGAGAAATTGTAGTGAGAGAAAATTGAATAATGTGGACGTGTCAATGATGTGACTGCTGCGTCAGAACCTTGGGGAATGTGCTGTATATTTATAATAAAATATTGTGCGTGTGTGAGTGAGAGCTGGTAATGGCAAAGTGGTAATAAAATATAGATTTGGAGCTAATATCTATAGTGGCAGAAATGTAATAAAAAGTAGATCTGGGTCTTATTAGTAGAATCAATAACAAATTTTCAAAATTCAAAAGTTTAACAGAATTTTAGTTATTCTCTAGCACAGATTTTCAAATTCAAATTCCAAAACAGATTTCTAATAGATTTCAAGTTTCCAACAGTTTTTTTTTAAAACCCAATAAAAACAGATTTAGCTAATTCTAACTAATTAATAATTAGGAATAAAATCAGCAGTAATTCATAGCCATCTACAAATCAGTAATTAATTAACTGTTAACAACTAAAAAACTAATTAACAATAATTGAGTAGTAACTGGCTGGTAAAAACCTAATTAATTACTAGAGCTAAAATAGTGACAATCCTTATAAATAGTATTAAGTATTAATTGAATCTAGTTAACAATGATTTGGTTCAGGCTTTAGTAATTGAGGATTAAATGAGGATCAACTAGTATCTAAATAATATTTAGAAATATGGTCAATAGTAAATAACATTTAGAAATAAAGGTAATTAGAGGGAAATTTAAAATCTTAAAATTTACCAAAATGATCCAGGGAGTTACACCCAAGCCACGGGATGAAGGACCGAGTGTCATTTTCAAAGCACGCCGTGTACCAAATCTAAGCTGACTGTTCGACCTATCCATATTCTAACTCAATCCGGCTCGTCGGGATTATTTCCTTAGTTATGTAGATGCATCTCTTTTATTATCAAGCCTAACTTGTGCATTTGAAAACTTTTATTTTATTAGTGCGAAGGCCAATCTGAGGCAAGTTCACCGAAACCACCCACCTGATTCGAGGAGTCGCCTCGACCGAGCGGGCCTTCATGTAGTCGTTGCATAGCTAATTCCGAATGCCGTTGGCATTTCGATTCCTCCGATTGACTGAGCGGGATAGGACATTACATCATACACCACTCAGAAAAAAATTTGTCCGTAAAACTAACTGAGTACACTTATCGACTTATATCACATTCTTAAGGGAATTCCTTTTTCTGCCCCTAAGACTATCATCCAGATGATGGGTAGATGTCGCGGAAGAGACCGCAATCTCTCTTATGCGATGATCATCCCACGTATCTTTCAGATATTTGACATTGACCTATCTACTTGTGCTGTTGACCCTGAACCCAAGTTCCTCAAACTCTCTCGTCGTAGCATTGCCACTGTTCCTCCACCCACTGTACCTGTTCCTCCTGCACCTACTCCTACTGCACCTGGTCCTCCTCATTCTTACCCTGTAACATTTGAGGGTATTTATCAGCACATGTAAGATCTACAGTCATTTTTTGTTGACACTTTCAGGGAACACGAGTTCCGTGACGTGACTTGGTTCCAGGCTATTGCCAACTCCTTCGTCGATCTGAGATTTACGCAGACGGGTCACTCTGCTAGCTCTCTACCTCGAGACCCTTCTGTTTCTGGCTACCGCATTGATGATGAGGCGGTCCACTCTCTGTTCCAGCCAGGGAACGCTTACGATTGGTATCGTACTACTGGTGCCACTCCTCATACTTCTGGAGCTGGTCCTTCTAGACATGCTGGCGCTGCAGCTGATGACGATGATGATGAGTATGATGACTTTTGAGATGTTATGATTTTTGAGACTGTTATTTTTTGTCTTATGTTTACTTGGAAATGCTCCGACATTCCAAGTTATTATCAGCACCTTTTATTTTAGTTATTATGTGACTCTTCATAGACATGGTTTTTATTATGCCTCAGTTTGGCATATTAGCTTATTATTCAGCACTTTATTTGTTTCAGTTTTATTCTAGCATTATCTCTCTTTTGCTTCATATTAACACTGCCTGTGACAAATAACATGCCTGTGTTGTTTCTATAATATATTTTTATCTGTTTCTACCATGTCTGTGATGAATGTTTTATATATTTTTTTGTGTTTCTTCACTGTTTGTTACTTATGCATTTATTGCGGGGGAGCTTTCTCCTTTGCAATTATTTTACTAAGTGACAACGGGGGAGAAATAGATCTAACATCTTCATGCATTCAGGTTATGAACAATTTTTTGTATACATTTTTGAATTGATCCAAACTTAGATGTTATATCGGCAAGGTTTGTCAATTATCAAAATGGGGGAGATTGTTGGCCCATTGGT
Organism: Iris pallida; assembly: GCA_029216955.1. Taxonomy (NCBI): domain Eukaryota; kingdom Viridiplantae; phylum Streptophyta; class Magnoliopsida; order Asparagales; family Iridaceae; genus Iris; species Iris pallida. The sequence goes on from JANAVB010038617.1 coordinate 3,136,815, forward strand.
CATGGTCAAACCTGATTTTAATAATTGATCAAACTCTGTTTCGATATAAATGCAAGTCAATTCAGATGTTTACCTACGACATTTTGGACACTGCTCACGATGGATATCTACTATGTTCAAGACTGAAGCCGTTTGCCATTCAGAATATATTTTCCTTTGAAGCAATATAATTTTTTATTTTATTGATCATAGGAATACATTGTACACCGAATCGTACTGGCAAATAGGCTATCCGAAATCATTTTTCAAAACCACCATATTCTTTTACAAATGACCAATGTTTTTGAAAAACATCCTTTTTATAAAAAGCTTTTGAAGGACTTTTCAAAAAGCCAAAATGATTTTTTCTCAAAAATGAACTGGCAGAACCCTAGCAGAACTCGGCCCGAGTTCGGCCAGAGTTCGGCCAAGATGAACGTTAGTGAACGTTTGATTTTGAACTTTGTCACCCTTCAGTTGCGGTTTGTTACAAAGAGTTCTGTCTGAATTCTGCCCGAATTCTGTCAGAGTTCTGTCTTTGGAAAAACTATAAATAGAGAAGTATTTCGATCATTTCAAATCACCAATTTACTTTCAATCTCTTCTCTTCTTAAGCTTACTTTCTTCCAAAGATTTCTAAAAAGATTTTATTTTCAAATCTCAAGCCAGTTACAATCCTCTAGTCGATTTGCCAGTACGGTACGGTCTAGAAGTTTCAGAGCGATTGTAATCAGAGGCTTGATAGAAGATACAACTCTTCACAATTGAAGTTGGTCGAGTTCTTCGTATCAAAGCTCGCGTCTGTAGAAGTTACAAGGCTTCGTATGAAAACTTGCAGAATTTTTCAATAGTGGATTCAACTGGAAGCTAGAGTTCTTCCGACTGGACTAGTCCTCACAAGAGGAAAACCAGTATAAATCTCGGTGTTTGCGTTTGCCTTCTGATCACTTTTATTTCTGTCATTTACTTTGTGATTATTTTTTATATCTGTGATCTAACTGCTAATAAGATTTTTAATTAGCAATATTCCGCTGCCTACTCTATTCACCCCCCAAGAGTATTCTGCTTTACGATTTCGTTCCTACAATTAGTATCAGAGCAGGTTCTCCATCTAGAGGTATATCAAAGCAGGTTATACAGGTAATGCAAGGTAAAATTGCAGTTATATTCAATTTTTATATAGATCACAGCATTACACATGGCAACTTTGAAATTCACAAGTGAAGGCCAAGCCACAAACAGACCTCCACTGTTTGACGACACAAACTACACTTATTAGAAAACACGTATGAGTTTCTTTCTGAAATCTCTTGATTTTGACTTATGGTCTGTAGTTATTGATGGTTATAAAAAGCCACCTCGTATTAATGTTGATGGTGTTTTAGTTGAAAAACCCCATGACAAATATACAGAGAAGGAAAAGAAAAAGGCCAGTCTTGACGCATGTGCTATTAACGCTTTATTTTGTGCTTTAGACAGAACTGAATTCAACATGGTGTCTACTTGCACAACATCAAACGATGTATGGAAACTTTTCGAAGTAACCTACGAAGGAACAACACAAGTCAAGGACTCAAAGATCAGCAGACTTACTCAGGAGTACGAGGCGTTCAAAATGAAGCCAAGTGAATCAGTCACTCAGATGTTTACAATATTTTGGATATTGTAAATCCTCTGTCTTCACTAGGCAAGGATTACAGTAACCAGGAGAAGATTCGCAAACTTCTACGAGCCCTTACAAAGAACTGGATTCCAAAGGCAACTGCAATCATAGAAGGGAACGACCTCTCAACAATGTCTCTAGAAACACTCATGGGTAAGCTACTCACGCATGAGTTAGAACTTCAAGACTTTGAAGATGCTACACGAAAGGAGAAGTCAGAGAAGACGATCGCTCTCAGGGATCAACATAGAAGAACCATCGAAGATGATTCTGATGACAACGACTCCGACTCTGAAGATCAAGCTCTTCTAGTAACAAAGTTCAAGAAGTTCATGAGATTTATCAGGAGAACAAAAGACAGCAACAACAACAACAATGAAAAAGATCCTATTTGCTACGGATGCAAGAAGAAATGACACATGAAGAAAGACTGTCCAACAGCATCATCATCAAAGAAAAATAGCAAATATGACAAAGGCTATTTGAAGAAATCTACATCAAGAAAGTACGCTAACACAAGCATATGGCATGAAAGTGAAGCCAGCGACTCAGAAGATGAACAATCAGATGACGCTGCAAAAGTGTGCTTGATGGCTTGCGATCAGGTAATCACTAATCCTCTATTTGATCCTTATGATGATTTCACCTTTGAGCAACTAGAAGAGGCTTTCAGTGAACTGTTAGATGATTACAGGAAACTGCGTAGTAAATATAAAATCTCTAAGAAGGTACTCAAAGAGTACAAAGGTGAAATAGGAAGACTTACCGACCTACTAGATCATGTTAGAGATAATGACTCTTCAAATGAGTCTGGTGAGCTTTTATCTATTAAGTTGTTGTTACACGAGACTGTTAAACTATCCGAAGAAAAAGACCAAACTATTATCCAGTTAAAGGAAGAACTATCTAAGGAGAGGAAGAGTCTCCAGTGTGCACAGGTCAGATTAGAATCACTCACATCTGACAATACTAGATTGTATGACACTTCCAAAAAGTTGGAAATTAGTTTAGGAAAACGGCCTGAAGTTGCTGCTTCCTATTCTAACACGTGTCAATTACCGAATCATCGGAACACGTCCAACACTGTCAGACCAAACCATACCAAAATTATGCCCAAGAAGACTAATAGGCATGCATTCTTCTATACTAGAAAATTAAAACCTACCAATCATGCACCTCACACCTCTTTCAACACTCAACATGCTAAATGTCATTATTGTGGCCTCATTGGTCATATATCTTCTGCATGTAGAATCAGAAAGTTAGTAGATTTAAATGTTTATGCATGGATACCGAAAACTAACCAGTCAGGACCCAACAAGAAATGGGTACCAAGAGTTTCATCTGCAAATTGTTTTGTAGGTGGAACGCCCTTCACATACTTGGAGCAAATAGATCCTCGACAGCGGTTACTCACGGCACATGACCGGTGACGCTTCATTATTGGCAACACTGTCGAAAAGGAATAAAGAAGGATACATCTCCTTCGGTAATAATTTAAGAGGGTACATAATCGGTATCGGTGACATTGATAAGGCTCCCTATCCAGTGATTAAAGATGTTTGTCTAGTTACCGAGTTAAAACATAATCTGCTCAGCATAAGCCATTTAGCTGATCACAGTTATGGTATTAACTTCGTAAAAGATAAATGTACTATAGTTGATAGTTCAACTGGTAGCACTATATTTGAAGGTATTAGGGAAGACAATATAAATGTTTTCTATTTGTTGGAAGATGCTAACACATCGGGTAGATGTTTGATGGCCAAAAGTGTTGAGAGTCAACTATGGCATATGAGACTCGGTCATGCAAACATGGATACAATTTTAAGATTATCTACAAAAAAGTTGGTACACGGCTTACCGGATATTTCTTTCAAGAAGGATACGGTATGTAGTGAATGTGAAAAGAACAAAGCTACCAAATCCGCATTCGAATCCAAGAACGCTGTAAGTACCACTAGACCTTTACAACTGTTACATATGGACTTATTTGGACCAATTAGAATTGCTAGTCTAGGTGGTAAGTTATATGCATTTGTCATTATAGATGATTTTTCTAGATATACATGGGTTTATTTTCTTGCACGCAAGAACGATGCATTATCAGAATTCGTCACCTTTTACAAGAAAGTACAGAATAAAAAATGGTTCATGATTACTCGTATTCGTAGTGATCATGGCGGCGAATTTGAGAATGCAGAATTCAAGCAATTTTGTGACATACACGGATATTTGCATGAATTCTCTTGCCCTAGGACTCCGCAACAAAATGGATTTATGGAACGTAAGAACAGAACTCTATCTGAAATGGCTAGAATTATGTTAAACCAGTTTAGTCTACCTAGATACTTATGGGCTGAAGCTGTAAATACAGCATGCTATATTCTCAATAGGGTTCTAATTCGACCTATATCGAAGAAGACTCCCTATGAATTATGGTTTGATAGAACACAAAATGTTTCATATTTCAAAATCTTTGGTTGTAAATGTTTTATTCTTAATACTAAAGATAATTTGATTAAATTTGATGAAAAGGCCGATGAAGGTATATTTTTAGGTTATGCAGCAAAGAGCAAAGGATATAGAGTCTTCAATAAAAGAACCATGATCATTGAAGAATCTATCAACGTCAAGTTTGATGAGCTAGATCAACACTTAGACGATGATGACAATGAAGACATAATCGCACCAAATACAGCTACTGCAAAACCTTCACACAAAGATACAGAACCATCACATCAGGCATCAGATGAACCTCCAAGCAAAGAAGTCGGAACTAGCAATCTTGAGACTACACCAAAAGAGATGAGATTCTTGGCTAATCATCCAAAGGACTTGGTAATTGGTGAGATTACCAAGGGTGTAAGTACTCATTCCTCTAATAAAGATATAGCTTCTTGTGTTGCTTTTGTCTCACAGTTTGAACCCAAAAATATTGATGAAGCATGTAGTGATAATGTTTGGTTAGATGCTATGCAAGAGGAATTAAACCAATTCGAACAGAATCAAGTTTGGGAACTTGTTCCCAAGCCCATTGATCATCCGGTCATTGGCACCCGATGGGTATTCCAAAATAAACTGAACGAGAATGGTTTAGTGACCCGTAATAAGGCTCGACTCGTAGCTCAAGGATACAATCAAGAAGAAGGTATCGACTACGATGAGACTTATGCCCCAGTTGCGAGATTAGAATTCATTCGCATGTTATGTGCATTTGCATGTTTTCATAATTTTAAATTATTTCAAATGGATGTCAAAAGCACATTTTTAAATGGTTTTATAAAAGAAGAGGTTTATATAGCTCAACCACCCGGTTTTACTGATTTTAAATTTCCTGAATATGTTTTCAAGCTGAAGAAAGCCTTATACGGTTTGAAACAAGTCCCTCGTGCTTGGTACGATCGTCTAAGCTATTTTCTACATGATAACGGTTTTTCAAAGGGAAAGGTTGACACTACTTTGTTTATAAAATCTTTGAATAACAATATTCTTTTGATTCAAGTCTATGTAGATGATATTATCTTTAGATCTACTGATAAATCTCTTTGTCAAGAATTTTCAAAGTGTATGCAGAATGAGTTTGAGATGAGCATGATGGGAGAGCTGAAATTCATTCTCGGACTACAAATCAAACAAACAACAATGGGACGTTCATAAATCAAGCAAAGTACACAAAGGATCTTTTAAAAAAGTTCGCATGGAAGCAGTCAAGCCACTTAGCACTCCAATGGCGACTTCAACCAAGCTTGATATTGATGAACAAGACAAACCTGTCGACATACATAAGTATCGAGGTATGATCGATAGCTTACTATATTTAACTGCTAGTCGACCAGATATTATGTTTAGTGTTTGTTTATGTGCACGCTTTCAAGCTAATCCTAAGGAATCACATCTGTGCGCAGTTAAGCGTATCTTCCGATACCTTAAAGGCACTTCTTCTGTCGGCTTATGGTATCCCAAAACCACGTCATTTGACCTAACCGATTATTCTGATGCTGATTTTGCCGGATGCAAAGTAGATAGAAAAAGTACCAGCGGCACATGTGATTTCCTAGGAAAACCTATAGTCTCTTGGTTTAGTAAAAAGCAAAATTATGTTGCATTATCAACAACCGAGGCTGAATATATCGCCGCAGGACGTTGTTGTGCACAAATTTTGTGGATGAAACAAACTTTAGAAGACTATGGATTGCATTTTACACACATGCCCATTTTCTGTGACAACACTAGTTCTATTAATTTGACTAAGAATCCAGTATGTCACTCTCATACTAAAGATATCGAGATTAGACATCACTTTCTTAGAGATCATCAACAAAATGGAGATATAGACCTTGTATACATAGACACACAGAATCAATTAGCTAACATACTCACAAAACCTCTAGCGGAAGATCGTTTCAATTATTTACGTCGAGAATTAGGAATTTTAGATATAAATAATATTAATTAATTTTGTTTTATTAATTATTTATTTGATACTCGATAACTATTTTCGAGACAAGCCTAAAAAGAGTCTGTCTGTCACCACGACTACGGTCGAAGCGAAGCGGTATTTAAGAGTTTTCCGGTGAACCTCCGTTAGCTGGGACAGTACTCCTACAGCTGATCTGAGACAGATACTGAGTAAAGAATATTAATTTATAAAATAATATTAATTATATTATTTTGAGATTTAAAATTACTAAACTCTGAATTAAACATTTGAAACGAATTAATGAAAAAGATGTGGCCCCATCATTATTATTTTTTAATATATATATATATATATATATATATATATATATATATATATATATATATATATATATATATATATAGCCAGGCAACCCTTGGCGAATTCGGCCCGAGTTCGGTCCGAATTCGACCAGAGTTCGGCTGGGTATATATATATGTACCCGCCAGAACCCGAGGCCCCCATCTTCTTCATTCTTCCAAACATCCTCAAACAGCAGCAGTCGTGCCTCCAAACCCTAGCTCTTCTCCACCCTTGTTCTTCCAATCCGTGTGGAGATCTTCGTCCAAACTTTGGATTCGTGCGGAGAATTTTATCCTCAACAACATATCCAATTCTTGGAAGGTATAATTCATTCTCTCCTCCACTTTTTAATTCTTAGGGTTTCTAGAATTTTAGAAAAGAATACCTAAGTTCAATCCCTTCAAGAGGAAGAAGACCAATGCCAGTGAAGAGGCATCGTCTTCGGATCCGCATACGGATTCCCTCTTTTCTCCGGTCCAATCGGACGACGGTGCATCGGATGAGTTTTACTTTAAAACTTTCGACCAAGCTTTATTGTGGTATGCCGATTTCATTATGCGTACTATTTGCACCGGATCACCGATTAAATGGACTGTCTTTCCGGATCACCACCCTTACTTTGAGGCATTAGGGTTACAATACTTTGTTACCTTACAATTTCCTATTGCTACTAATGCCATTAGATTATTCGATTATAATTTCGTGTTAGACACTTTTACTGCGAGAACACATGTTGGAGGGATCGATATCGAATTCACTGATGACACGTTAGCGGAAATCTTTGGTATTCCAAACGAAGGTGCCCCGTTCGATGACATCACTGATTTTGATTTTTCCGATGGTACGACTCTCGTTAGTTTCAAGAATGAGCTTTGTGCGCCCGCACGCGCTCGTCCTGGAAAGTTCAAGGCCAATAACTTGAACTTGTTTAACTACGAATTACATCGCATCATCTATTCCACTTTACTTCCAAAATCCACTTCCAAAGATGATGTCACTACAGTTGAGCTTTCTGCTCTATACCACATTCTTAAGGGGATTCCTTTTTCTGCCCCTAAGACTATCATCCAGATAATGGGTAGATGTCACGGAAGAGACCGTAATCTCTTTTATGCGATGATCATCCCACGCATCTTTCAGAGATTTGACATTGACCTATCTACTTGTGCTGTTGACCCTGAACCCAAGTTCATCAAACTCTCTTGTTGCAGCATTGCCACTGTTCCTCCACCTACTGCACCTGTTCCTCCTGCACCTACTCCCACTGCACCTGGTCCTCCTCATTCTTACCCTGAGACATTTGAGGGTATTCATCAGCACTTGTCAGATCTACAGTCATTCTTTGTTGACACTTCCAGGGAACACGAGTTCCGTGACGTGACTCGGTTCCAGGCTATTGCCAACTCCTTCGTCGATCTGAGATTTACGCAGACGGGTCACTCTGCTAGCTCTCTACCTCGAGACCCTTCTGTTTCTGGCTACCGCATTGATGATGAGGCGGTCCACTCTCTGTTCCAGCCAGGGAACGCTTACGATTGGTATCGTACTACTGGTGCCACTCTACCACAAGAATACCGATCATTTACGGCACGCGAAACGCGCCATAAATGAGCTTTTACGGCACGCGAAACGTGCCGTAAATGAGCTTTTACGGCATACATTTTGGTGCCGTAAAAGCTCATGCCGTAAATGAGCCTATTATTTACGGCGCATTTTGAATGTCGTAAATGTAAACATATTAACGCCGTAAATGTCTTTTTTACAGAATCTCGACGACCATTTACAATATATTGTGTGTGCCGTAATTGCTCTTTCATGGCATACATGTGCGCGCCGTAATAGATATTTTTCACTGAATTTCGACAACCATTTACGGCATATTTCGTGTGCCGTAATTGCTCTTTCACGGCATACATATGTGCGTCGTAATAGATATTCGTGCTGGGTCAAATACGGCGTATAGATGCACACCGTAATAGTTATTCGCATATGATCAAATATAGCATACATTTTGATGCCGTAAAAGATATTTTTGATATTGCCATTTATGACATATGTAGCGTGCTGTAAATAATATTTTATGAATTATTTTTATCTAATAATAATAATAATAATAATAATCTATTATTATTATTATTATGATTATTATTATTATTATTTCCATACCAATTCGGCCTATTTATTTAAGCAAGGGTATCAATGGTAAACAAAGTATATAACATAACAAACATAAGTTAAAGAAATAGTTGATCACTGGCATATAATCCCAATCAAACTACAAAAGTGAAACGTAATTCAAAAGAACCCAGACACGTGATATCATAAAAATAATCGGATTCAATAGCCAAAATACATTAATAGCAAACAAAAGGCCATGCCAAAGTATCATGCCATATTGTCTCATGAACTACAAAAGTATTTTAGTACTGAATTATAAGAACAATACAATATTTCAATACAAATTGAGCTTGTTTCATAATTTGTCCTACTTTGGGAAAAAAAAATGTAAATTGTCTTCTATGACAAATTTCGGCTCAAATGGTTGCAGAGGTGAAGCTTCAAACACAAAACCCAAATATTTTCATTGATTGATAACCTGCACAAACATAAATTGTATTTTAGTTCATTATATCCAATTTGATGTATATATAAACACAACAATAAAAAATATACATAAATAAATGAGTATTATGGGCACAAATTAATGTATGCATAAACACAACCATTGCTCAGTCAATCGTCCCATTCCGTCCATATTGAAATTGGTAATATGCGCACAAATAAATAAAAATCAGCTGTTGATGGATAACTTTTCTGTCAAGGATTTAATAAATAAATTCAAGATGAGTCTCACTTGTCCATATTGAAACTTTTGCATTCAGGTATAGGAGCTCATTTAAATTCTCCAACAGAACAAAAAATTCCAACTTACTCCTGCTAAGAAAAAGCAGCAATGAACTTTATGAAGGTTTAAGTATAGCAAACCTAGCTTAACATCCAAAATAAAACATCAGAGGTTCAAGATGAGTCACGTGTATGGGCATATCAGCCCTTAGATCTTCGGGTTCTTTTAACTGGAAGGAAGATTAATGTATTCCTTGACTTATCAATTGCTCTAATAATTGCTAACTTGCAAGGCCCCAAGAGGCAAAGTTAAAGGACTAAAGAGACCACAAGAATTGTTTGAATCCTCATAATCCAGTAATGGCAAATCAATTCCTCATTGTGCAGTGTAAAGAAAATTCAGATAATAAACAAGTTGGACAACAATCTTCAATTCATCCAGTGAGTTGACGAGGACAGAACATAGCTTTGGCTGCATATGAGAAAAGGAAGGGACCAATAGTCACAAGTGCCAAGAATATAAAGCTTGCATGTTAATGGGAGGTCTTGAAGATTAGATGCAATAGAAGAGCCAAGTAAGAATGATCTAATGGCAATGAAATTGAACCTGGGAAGCTACAGATGCTCTCATTATGCTTCCTCTAATAAGTGAACCTGGGAAGCTACTCTAGTTGATCTTCCTTGAGTAGATACCTACGATGGATGTGCAGTTCTGTGCAGAACATATTCCCCATCACGACGAACCTGACCTGCAAAAGCAGATGTATGAAACATCAGGAAGAAAACCTCTATCAAGCGAAGTATGTAAGTTCATTGATTTTGTAAAATTAATCGAATTCTATACAAAGATACACTACTAGGATAAGGACTGAATTAATAGCAGTTTTCCAGTTCTTGTGTGGTCATATTATTATTTTTTAGAGAGCAAGAGAGGACCTTAACTTTTTTCCTAGTTTCTTTACGAGCTGTTTGATGAAATGGATTGGGAAGGAAGAGGATCCACAAAGAATAAAATGGAGAGGAAACATACATATGCGTTGATGACAACAAAAATGTACAATAAATATACATAGACATTTGAAGTATGAATGCAGTAGCTCAATACAAAGCAGTAGCAGTAGTACTTACAATAGCAGTATGAATACAGTAGCAGTATATGCAATTCAGTATATCCAGTCTAGGCCTACATTGTCCCTCTCCATATCAAGGGAAAACATAATTTTGTTCTCTGCAGCAGAGCAGAGTGGTATTTAATCTGGTTTTGACATAAAATTTCTTTTTTTTAAAAAGCTCAAGAACTACCAAATGACAAATCTGAACCAAGGTTTTGTTTATAGTTATAAGTTATTAATGAATCAACTAATAGATTGCACATACTGTCTAATATGCTATCATCAGCCTTTAATGAGTAACCAGTACTATTTGTTAGTTCATGATCGAATTCATATACTTGCATATCTATCCTGAAACTAAGCAAACGAGACATTGATATATGCAGGTATTTGTAGGGGTCAAGACATTAAAATGTGTGATGTATTGGTGTCAACCGAACAATTTCACAAACTGATGCACACCTACCAAACTCTAGATTGTTTGATTTCTACGTACAGAAAACTTGCTTGTTAACTTGTTATATATATATATATATATATATATATATATATATATATATATATATATAGACCATGTAAGTCATAACCACCGATACTAAATGTTTAGATACAAGTGTAGGCACAGGCGTATCGGCTTCCTCACACTCCCAGAAATAAAAAAACAGACATACACAACATGTACATTGCAGAACAAGAAAAGCCAGCGAAGGATAGCAAAAAAATTATTTGGCCTAAAAAGCAAACAAACATACACAATTTATTTGGCATAAAAATTTATTTGACATAAACAAACAGACATACACAACATGTACATTAGTGAAACCGTTAGTATTTGTTATAGTGTGTTAGATATATTTTTTTTTTCCTATTTAAGATTATTATTTTTTCTGAAAAAAAAGCGCACAAGTACAAGACCAAATTTATTTGGCATAAATTTGGCGCTTTAATCCCCTCAAATTTCTGTATACATCCTACCACAAACAGCGAGCTCCGACATCCTTCCTACCGTAAGTAGCGACATCCTTCCTACCGCAATCAGGTCCGTCTACCTCTATCTCTCTCTCTCTCTCTAGCTAGCACAATTTTTTTGGATGATTTTGTTATTTTTGTTGTATAGTTATTACAACATGGCTAATATATATTGTTCATCGTCAATACAAAAAAATTGTAGATTGTTGAGTATTCAAAAAAGGGGACATGTAGATTTGTGACAATTTTTTTGTACAAGTATGTATGGCCACCATTACCAAACCCTACCAATGGATTAATTGAAGCTCAATATTACCTTATTTGGGACTGACGGTTAGATTTTTATCCTAAATTTTGTACTTAATAATTAACTAATTTTATTAGATAAATCTTGATACGGATTCCTTTACTGATTTGCGATTTTAGCTCCAAGTGCTAAGGAAATGCCAAGTTTCAAACTGGAATCGAGGAATAAAAATTCATCTTTCATCATACATCTAACTTTATTCTATGATTTCTTAATTTATAGCAATTATCAAAATTAATAAATACTATTTAGGTCTATATCTAATTTATAGCAAGGTCTATATCTTATGCTATCGATTCCTGTGATGTAGTACTTATTCTCTTTCAAATCTATGTTGTTTCATAAAAAATATAGTGTTATCTTAACTTTTGATGGTGTGCCTCATCCAGTGGTTACTTAGGAGTTCATGGTCCATACCTGTAAGGAAAAGTGCCTAGGTTTTGATGGTATGTCCTGAAGGATTTTCAATTATAAGTTGTTGTATTCAGTAAAAGAAGCACCTTGTTCTTTAGAATAAAAATTCAATAGTTCATGTTAGTAATTAATAAATACCATACACATAAAAAAAGCAACATCTGCTAGTACTGTATAACAATTTTTCAGGCAATCAAATTGAGTGTTTGATGTTTCTCCATCATCATGTTCAACACCAAGATGGCCACATTGGATCAAATCAATCCCACCCCACCTGGTTTAACGGATTCAGTTCTGTCCGGTTATCAGCCTGGGAGCCCAATCCAGAACAACTTTTCGATTATATTTGCTAGCTAAAATTCACACCTTATTAGTGTGTTGCAGCTCTCGTATGGTATGAGTATGTAGCAACATTCACCAAGAACTTGTTCATGCTCAATTACCGTACAATACAATTTTACCATCAGTCAATGTCCCGAGTCGACTAGACTAGGATCAGATCATATAGGATACTCCCTTAATCATGTCCTAGAAGTAAGGATCTTTATTGATAACTCACCATTTTCATGGATATTGGTTACACCCAATGTCTACCCTACCCCATGGTTAGGGCTAGGACTACAATGGAGTAATATCAAAGTATATATGCCCACAAGATATATGGTGATCTCAGATCAAAAGACTAGTACCAATGATAGTGTAGGACTTCCCAATTGACATATAGCACATTGGTAGTCCATTGTGAACTCCTCAACGAATCGTTCAATGAATTCATTCTCTAATGACCACCTACACACACACTACCGACTTATGAAATCAGTTACACTCGTTACTATAAGTCGGCATAGAGTGTTCCAGTTTTTCAAGCTTAACTAATGTCCTTATTGGTCCTATTACCGAGAACATTTAAGAATGAATTATGTTCGAATATTTGGATCTCATTTATATGATCGTATCACAATTCCAAAGTCCGTCGCATTCACTCTAGGGATTTTATCATGTTGCTTAAAGTAGTATAACAAGAAGCTACAGAGCATGATACATATAGTGTCATAGTAATAATAGTCAACATGTATAGATATGAAATGGTATATATAATCAAAATAACTTCCAGTTGGCTGCTAGGGCATATCAGTACTATAGATGTACATATGACCCGCTAATTAACAAACCGTAACAAAAAATATAATAGTGAAACTGTTCAGTATATCCTTCTTGTACCTCATACAAGGGAAAGTATCATACATACATGCTCTTACACATAGTTCACATAAAGTTAACCACAACCTCTGTAATTACGGATGTGATATATTGGCCAATATGTATCTATATTGACAAATTTTTAAATCCTGGATGAAAGAATCTCTAAGTTTGGAAAGTTTTGTTGGTGTGTCTAATTGGTAAGAACATTTTTGTTGTCCCTTTGCTCCTAACACTATTGTTCTGACTAAGGAGTAGGTGGTTCCAATTTTAAAAATTATAACCTTATGGTGACATCTAAGTAGGGATAAGGCAATTTTAGATGCCTTCCTATTATGGAGGACTTCTGTTTTGAAGGTAACATTATCATTTTAAGAAGTTAAAATTTGAAATGTACTAAAATATATCATTACTATAAATAATCATATGTATTTGCAATACTTATGTATAATCTTGACCTTTTCTTTTCTTAATATGTATTTCAAGAGAGAATTGTACCTAATAAGAGTTAATTTTTTCTATGCATATATCTTTTTTATATAGAAATGACTTCTTTCCTACAATACTTATTTTATTACAGTATTATCGTCATGTCGGGTAAGCCAATGATATGAGTGGAGCTCACATCGTTCTTCACAAGGAACTTAATAATGGACTTCCTAGAATCATGTCTATATTGTTTTTCCTCCCTTTTTACTGTGATGCATATGGATTCACAATTATGTTTTTTTCCTCCAGTTTGGCACATGATATTTTATATCGTGTATCCACAATAAAATATTTATCATTTCAAATTGGTTTCTTTTTAAAACTTAACTATATTTTCTCATTATTTTCTGAAGTGTTTCGAACTATGTATCCTATGTGTTACAATGTTATTAAGGTAGTCCACAGTGTATCTGAATAGTAAAAGGTATAGGTGAACATTTTTATTTAGAAGTTTAGGATCGTATATTTTTTTTTAAGTTTTAGAAGGCCCCGTATAATTTTTTAAGTTTCAGAAGGTCCTTCACTATTTCCTTTGTATGATTTTATTTTCTTAAGCCTTCCCTTTTGCTTATTAAACATCTGTAGTTTCATTGTGCCTACGCAAGTTATACACAAATGTACTGTTTCATTTAAACACAAATGTATTGTTTCATTTTCTCTGTTTTGTGCAATCATGATAGCTATTGGAAAAGAGAAAATAATTCTTAATTTCTTTTATTAGTGCCAAATAAAGGAAAAGGTGGTAGGCAGATGAGCCTTTTAAAGGACATTTAAAGCAACAATTATGTACATCCTCCCCCAACCCCCAACCTCCACCTCTCTCTCTCCCCTCTTGCGGCTCGAAAGAGATCCTTCTGAAAAATGTTTTGTCTCATAGTTACATGTTATACGGCTGCACCCTCATGAATTAGGTTCCTGATTAAGAACAAAGTCTGTTTTGGCTCATATAAATAAACAACTCATTCTTAATTGAATTGTAACCTAAAAAGCATGCCAGTTCAGCTTGATTGCAAGTTGTGAAAACCAATCCAAAAAATGTGTGTAATTCATGAATAAACAATTCAACTGAGTTTCTTAATATTAATGGTTAAAAGTACCATGATGGACACAACTAAAAGTGGACAACAACTTGCCTAGGATGACAATTAAGAAAAATGGTTACATATAGAGATGAAAATGATCTCATGAAAACATTGTGCAATGTTGAGATTTGACTGATCCATCATCTGCACGATCACATATACCTATTCTTACTACATATATATTTGATGGGAATATGTCCTTTGGATGTTCAGTAGAAGAAAAAAAGACACAATTATTTTGTACATCAATCCATGATAATATCAAAGAATAATTGTTAAGTGATTGAGGAATATAGATGATACCTCCGTCCTGATCGTGCTACTTCCTAATCACGAGAAATATTTAGGTACGAATTGAATAAATCACGAGGATCTTTTCTCTGTCAAAAGCAACATAATTGGGAAATTTGATTTATTGTTACAGTGACCACCACATGAAAGAACATATTTTTCCTGTCTAAAATAACACTAAATCAGAAAGAGATTCTACATAGCTTTTGAATCTCACCTTTGCAAAGAAAAGGAATAGAAAACTCTTGGATTGTGGGAGAAGAACGATGAGCAACGAGTACGCCTCCTTTGCCCTATTTTTTTTCCCCGCGGCTCTTCTGGATTGTGGGAGAAGAACCCTCCCATGCCCTAATTTTTTTCCCCGCGTCTCTTCTGCTAAATTGCTACGGTAGAGATATATACATAGATAAAGTTATAAATTTGGGAACAATATGGCCCGGGTCCACCATAATTGAAAAGTTTCTCAGAAGAATCAATTGCACTATACACGGCACAAATGCATGTCATAAATGAGCTATCATTTACGGCACTCACAAGTGCATGCCGTCAATGAAAAATCATTCACGGCGTGCACAAATGCATGCCGTAAATAGGTTATCATTCATGGCGCACATACCTGCATGCCGTAAATACGTTTACAATGACGGTTTGCATACCAAATACGCCGTAACAAAGACAAAAAATAACTCATTTACGGCACACAAATATGCGCGCCGTAAAAGTGTGTCATTTACGGCACGCAGTTACTGCGTGCCGTAAATTGTGCGCCGTAAATGCTACATTTTCTTGTAGTGTCATACTTCTAGAGCTGGTACTTCTGGATATGCTGGCGCTGCAGCTGATGACGATGATGATGAGGATGATGACTTTTGAGATGTTATGATTTTTGAGACTGTTATTTTTTGTCTTATGTTTACTTGGAAATGCTCCGACATTCCAAGCTATTATCAGCACCTTTTATTTTAGTTATTATGTGACTCTTCATAGACATGGTTTTTATTATGCCTCAGTTTGGCATATTAGTTTATTATTCAGCACTTTATTTGTTTCAGTTTTATTCTAGGATTATCTCTCTTTCTGCTTCATATTAACACTGCCTGTGACAAATAACATGCATGTGTTGTTTCTATAATATATTTTTATCTGTTTCTACCATGCATGTGATGAATGTTTTATATATTTTTTTGTGTTTCTTCACTGTTTGTTACTTTTGCATTTATTGCGGGGGTGCTTTCTCCTTTGCAATTATTTTGCTAAGTGACAACGGGGGAGAAATAGATCTAACATCTTCATGCATACAGGTTATGAACAATTTTTCGTATACATTTTTGAATTGATCCAAACTTAGATGTTATATCGACAAGGTTTGTCAATTATCAAAATGGAAGAGATTATTGGCCCATTGGTCATGGTCAAACCTGATTTTAATAATTGATCAAACTCTGTCTCGATATAAATGCAAGTCAATTCAGATGTTTACCTACGACGTTTTGGACACTGCTCACGACGGATATCTACTATGTTCAAGACTGAAGCCGTTTGCCATTCAGAATGTATTTTCCTTTGAAGCAATATAATTTTTCATTTTATTGAGTCTAGGAATACATTGTACATCGAGTCGTACTGGCAAATAGGCTATCCGAAATCGTTTTTCAAAACCACCCTATTCTTTTACAAATGACCTATGTTTTTGAAAAATATCCTTTTTATAAAAGCTTCTGAAGGACTTTTCAAAAAGCCAAAATAATTTTTTCTTAAAAATGAACTGGCAGAACCCTAGCAGAACTCGGCCAGAGTTCGGTCGAGATGAACGTTAGTGAACGTTTGATTTTGAACTTGGTCACCCTTCAGTTGCGGTTTGGTACAAAGAGTTCTGTCCAAATTCTGCCCGAATTCTGTCAGAGTTCTGTCTTTGGAAAAACTATAAATAGAAAAGTATTTCGATCATTTCAAATCACCAATTTACTTTCAATCTCTTCTCTTCTTAAGCTTACTTTCTTCCAAAGAGTTCTAAAAAGCTTTTATTTTCAAATCCCAACCCAGTTACAATCCTCTAGTCGATTTGCTAGTGCGGTACGGTCTAGAAGTTTCAGAGCGATTGTAATCAGAGGCTTGATAGAAGATACAACTCTTCACAATTGAAGTTGGTCGAGTTCTTCGTATCAAAGCTCGCGTCTGTAGAAGTTGCAAGGACTTCGTATGAAAACTTACGGGATTTTCCAATAGTGGATTCAACTGAAAGCTAGAGTTCTTCCAACTGGACTAGTCCTCACAAGAGGGAAACTAGTATAAATCTCGGTGTTTGCGTTTGCCTTCTGATCACTTTTATTTCTGTCATTTACTTTGTGATTATTTTTTATATCTGTGATCTAACTGCTAACAAGATTTTTAATTAGCAATATTCTGCTGCCTACTCTATTTACCCCCTCTAGAGTATTCTGCTTTACGATTTCGTTCCTACAGATTGCGCTCGTGCAAGACGGGTTCTATAACGGCCGATTTCAGCGGCTGCGACGGGGTCGTCGCACAGAAGTCCCAAGCAAAGACATTGAATATGCCAACAGAAATTTAGAACAAAACATAAGTCATTCAAAAGATGCATTTTATTGATATTGAAACAAGGATTACAATGGGGCGCAAGGCCAAGATTACAATCCCTCAAGCTCACTCTTCTCATATTACAAGTTACTTAGCTCTCTCTTATCTCTTAATACATGTCTCGAGCCAGCAGATACTTCAGATAGGCGACGTCCATACATTATATCCCGTATAAGTCCAGACTCCACGCGGCTGCACGCCTCGAATTGCCAAGGAACTCCGTGCCTCGACGCATCCAAGCGACCTCCGCGCCACGAGCTTCTACATGTGCCTGCACATAAATACTGTGTGGGTGTCAGTACTCAACTGTACTGGTGGTGTGAGCTCCTCGTCCACCCATACAAAACCGACTCGTTAATTTACTTTGTGCAACCTAGTCCATTCTTTTTCAATTGTCTTTCTAATCTTGTCTTAGGATTAGTTTTCGGACAGACGCCTTAGCCTATTTTGTGTCTCTAAACCATCTCGTTCTTGCGACAACAATGACAACTCATACTTTGCCTCTAGTCCCTTCTTGTACCGACAATGTTAACATATCAAGTCGTGCTTGCCTTTCGGCCCATAATCAGAGACGTAACTACGCGATAGTACCCAATTTTCATGTGACTGTGCTTAGGTCCATAATGAGGCCTTGTCTCGCAATTCAGTGAGACTTAACCATATCACCGCCTCGCGGCCCTTGCTACTTTGATCACCAACTGACCCAATCAAGACTTGTGAACTTAGTGTCACTTAACCAACTTTGCCTTGCAGCGATTCCTGACTTAAACCTGAGACGACTCAAGTCCAACTTGTGCAACTCTATGCCAACAACTTAAGACTCGACGCCACAACTCGTGCCGTAGCACGTCGCCTATGTTGAAGCCAAATCTTAGGCCCAAACATTGTGTTCTAACCGTACACACATTCAACTCGACTCAATCCAAAGGCACACACGCGGATTGCCGTCCTTACCGACACATCTATATGAGGTCACTAGCATAACAAGCTATCATGGACGTATAGTTTTGTTAATCGGGGTCCTTTCAACGCGAGTAGCGAGCCCCATGGAAAGTCCCCACTTAACCTGTGCTAAAACCTTATGCACGACTATACCCTGTTTCCTCCTAGGCCGAGTCGGTCCCGTGGTCCCGGGTTGCCGTTCGAGGAACCATCGCCCTTATCGACAAGTTGTCCACGACCATGTAAGACTCGACTCAAACTGACGTCTCACACAGTCATTCTTCTTCCAATGTTACCATCATTTCTGGACCAAGCTCAAGGCTTCTAACATTTGAGATCGCTCGACGACCCATGGTCGCGAGCCTTCTCCCTTGTTTCTCTATCCTTATTACTCAACTCATGAATGCCTATCGAAAGCCCTTTTTCCAAACTCACTTTAAATCAACCGTGGCTCGTGCCTTAAACACTAAGTCCGTGACATCGTGCCTTAAGCCAACTGTGTTCTACGCGATACTACCGCCTAAGTCATACTTTATACGATGGCCATTGGAATCGTGGGACCAAGTATTTTGACAACCGCAGAAAATATAGGACAGTGCTTAGAACTCCCTCAATCGCCTAGCATAACTTAGCCTAACTCAATCGAGCCCTCAACTTAACCCGTAGGACGAGCAAAGGCTATGCCAAGCCTTGCATCGTGGAACCGTGCATGCTTTATCAAACATTTACGCGGGCTACGCCTATGACTTAGGCTAACTCATAGTTTTGTGTCGAAGACCAACTTTCCTTCTCCTAAGCCACGGGATGAAGGACCGAGTGTCATTTTCAAAGCACGTCGTTGATCAACTCTAAGCCGACCGTTTGACCTTTCAATATTCTAACTCAATCTGACTCATCGAGATTATTCCCTTAGCTATGTGGATGCGTCTCTTTTATTATCAAGCCTAACTTGTACATTTAAAAACTTTCGTTTTATTAGTGTGAAAGCCAAGCTAAGACAAGTTCACTAAGCCACCTACCTGATTCGAGGAGTCGTCTCGACCGAGCGGGCCTTTGTGTCGCCGTTGCATGGCTAAGTCCGAACGTCGTTGGCGTTTTGATTCCTCTGATTGACTGAGCGGGACGGGGCATTACAGGTAAGTCGGACAAGACTTGGGGCTTGGACAACCCCCATCTGCTAGAACTGTCATACCTCACTCCCGTAGGAGCGATCGTCCTCGCTAAGGCATGATACCGCACGAGCCTAGATTGCGCTCGTGCAAGGCGGGTTCCATAACGGCCGATTACAGGGGCTGCGACAGGGTCGTCGCACAGAAGTCCCAAGCAGAGATATTGAATAATAGCAACAAAAATTTAAAGCAAAACACAAGTCATTCAAAATACTCTTTATTGATATTCAAATAAAGATTACAAAGGGGTAACGAGGACAATATTACAATCACTCAAGCTCACTCTTCTCACATTACAAGTCACTCAGCTTTCTCTCCCTCATCTCTCAATACATGTCTTGAGTAGGCCGACAGAAGCTTTAGATAGGCGATGTCCATAAATTATGTCCCGTATAAGTCCAGACTCCACGCGGCCGCACGCCTCGAATCGCCAAAGAACTCCGTGCCTCGACGCATCCAAGCGAGCTCCGCACCACGAGCTTCTACCTGTTCCTGTACATAAAATAATGTGTGGATATCAGTACTCAACTGTAATGGTGGCGTGAGCTCCTCGTCCACCCATACAAAACTGACACGTTCATTTACTTTTGTGTAACATAGTCCCTTTATGATTGTCTTTCTACTCTTGCTTTAGAATCAGTTTTAGGACAGACGCCTTAGCCTATTTTGTATCTCTAGACCATCCCGTGCTTGCAACAACAACGCCAACACATATTTTGCCTTTAGACCCTTCTCGTACCAACAACGTTAACCTACCATGTCGTGCTTGCCTTTCGGCACATAATCAGAGACGCGACTACACGATAGTACCCAATTTTCCCGTGACCGTGCTGCAAGTCCATTGTGCCGTGCCTTGCAAACTCAGTATGACTTAACCATATTACCGACTCGCGGCCCTTGCTACTTTAATCACCAACTGACCCAATCAAGATTTGTGGACTAAGTGTCACTCGACCGACTTTGCCTTGCGGTATTTTCTGACTTAAACTCAAGATGACTCAAAACCAACTTATGCAACTTATATGCCGACAACTTAAGACTTAACGCTATATCTCGTGTCGAAACACGGTATCTACGTTACAGCCAAATCTTAGGCCCAAATATTGTCATCTGATCGTGTACGCATTCGACTCGACTCATTGATATAGTGCACACAATACTCGACTCAATCCAAAGGCATACACGCGGATCGCCTCCCATGCCGACTCATCTATATAAACTAGTCACTAGCGCCTATCGCTATCCTGGACACCATAACTTTGTTTAACGGACGCCCCTTGCCAGCGCGAGTAGCGAGCTCCGCTGCAAGTCCCCACCTAACCCGTGCGGTCATCCAGCAATGCTAATTATGTCTCCATCGAAACGATCCTATTGGTTACCTGGGTCGCCGTTCGAGAAACATTATCTCACCTTGTACAAGTTGTCCAATGACCATGCAAGACTCGACTCGAACTGACGTCTCACATAGTCATTCTACTTCTAGTGTTACCATCTCTTTCAGGGCCAAGTTCAATACTTGTCACATCTGAGACTGCCTCGACGACCCATGGTCGTGAGCCTTCTTCTTTCTTGCCCCATCATTTCATTTAACTCAAGAACGACTATTCGAAAGCCCTTCTTTCCAAACTCCAAATGAATCAACCGTGACCCGTGCCTTAGAAACACTAAGTCCGTGATATCCTTCCTTACACTAATTGATGTTCTGGATGATACTACCGCCCAAGACATACCTGTACAACGGGCCGTACGGTCGTAGAACTAAGTAATTTCGACAACCATAGAAAATATGGGACAGTGCTTAGAAAAGACTTTGATAGCCTATCATAACTCAGCCTAACTTAATCTTGTAACAATTTGACGAGCAATGACTGCGTCAAGCCTTGGACGATGGGACCGTGCATGCTTTATGAAGCGTTTATGCGGGCGACGCCTATGACTTAGGCTAACTCTTAGCTTGTGGCAAAGACCAACTTTTCCTTCTCCCAAACTATGGGATGAAGGACCGAGTGTCATTTTCAAAGCACGTCGTGCACCAACTCTAAGCCGACCGTTGGACCTTTCCATATTCTAACTCAATTCGACCCGTCGGGATTATTTTCTTAGCTATGTGGATTCGTCTCTTTTATTATCAAGCCTACTTGTGCAAGTTAAAAACATGCAATTTATTATGTGAAGGCTAAGATGAGGTGAGTTCACCGAAACTACCCCACCCGAGCGAGGAGTTGCCTCGACCGAGCGGGCATTCGAGTCACCGTTGCAAGCCTAAGTCCGAACGCCGTCGGCGTTCTGATTCCTCTGATTGACTGAACGGGACGGGGCACTACAAGGACAACCCCCAATGCTCAGCATGATCCCACCCAAGGTCAAGGTCACGAATAACCACTAGGACCAGCTGACAATAAGGGTCAAGGGGCAACCAAAATTAGCTCTAGGATAGGGCAACCCAACCCTCCGGGCCGACCCTACTTGGAGGAATACTTTGGAGGGATTAATATCAAAAAAAAAATTTCGAACTCAATAATTTTTAGTAAGTTATTAGTTATGATTCAGAATTACATGATGCGATTAGAAAATATTCTAATAAGGTGGGTTAGTATACTGGGATTTTAACATGTAGTTATATCTACAATCTCACTTTTCCTTCTTTCTTATTATGTTCATTTTTATCTACCAAAATCATCTCTTAGAAATGGAAGATTATAGACCATCCATAATCCCAAACTTTCTCCTCTCTTCTTTATTCTGATATCTTTTCATATTTTTATCGATTTTTTCGTGTTCCCCTTTAATATTTTGTAATTGTCGAGATGATGGAGATGGACAAAGGCAGCAAAGACGACGGCTCTGCATTTGCGACCATGGTGATTGCAAAAGCTTTTCGTGTCTGCAATGGTTATTGTCAAAGATGGAGTCAACAACCAAAGGGTTAGGGATGAGGGGTCTGCTTTATTAAAGGTACTCGGACCCTTTGTAGCTGAGCTTTTTTAGTCATGTCGAGCTTCTTTTGGAGTTCTTTAAACTTTGATATTCAACGCCCTAGTGGACAAGTCTTCTACTTGATCACCAGTTATGATTGTTTCCATCTCTCTCATTGAAGAACTTTCTCGTGATAGTGCACCTTGACATGCTTAGTCCGTGCATGGAATACTGGAGTCTCATCCAAGCGTATTGCGGATTGATTGTCGCAATGCAATCAAACAGTGTAATTTATTGGATGGTGTAGATCTTTCATGAGATGCATTAACCAAGTGTTTTCTTGTGTCGTCATCGTTGTCGATCGATACTCTGCCTCTATATTTTAGAAGATGTGAAGGTTGGAGTAGCAATTCATAAATCCGTTGTTTGGATGTTTTGATGAAGTAACATTTAAAAGCGACAAATTCATTATCTTAAATTTATTCAAAAATTATAACTAGTTATTATTTTACATAATAATAATAATAATAATAATAATAATAATAATAATAATAATAATAATAATAATAATAAACGCTTAACAATTAATAATATTATTTAATATCGTTTAATGTTATTATTAATTAATTAGTTTTCATTTAATTTTTTTAGTCTTTTTTTTTCTCTTTCTTCCATTTTACCCTGTTCCCCAAGCACATATTCTCCATCATCGATCATCTTCATTATCTCTATTCAAAATCCATCATCTTCATTATCTCTCTTCAAAACCCATCATCAAAACCTATCAACTTGTCAAGCCCCAAAACCAGAATACTAGCAAGTGGGGATGTAAGCCTCCTGAATTTTCGGGATTTATTTTTTTAATTTTCTAAATAAATTATTTTCGATAATTCATTTTTATTTAATTAATTTTAATCATTAAATGCTCTTTACTGTGACTTTGATTTCTAGAGCATCAGGGATGCCAGTCTCTGAAAACTTTCTTTTCTAAGTTTGTAGTAGACAAGATTATCTTCATGTTGATACATCGTGTTCCACTCAAACTTGTTCCCTTGTGCTCCATTTGCTTCGTGCAACTTTCGGGTCAATTTAGACCAATTTATCGTCTGCCGTAATTCGTGACTTAACTTCCAACTAAATTTTCGGGCCCGACATCGGTCCAATCCAGTCGATCCAATAACTGGCCCTGGCCTGTTTTGAGTCTACTATGCATGTGCCACTTGCGTGCCACCAAATTGATCTCCCTTGTGCTCCCATTTCATCTATGATTTTAATTGATTTAAATTGTTATTTTAATTAAATCTTGGCCCCAACTCAACCAAACTTGGCCCAACACCCAATCTAAATTGGTGTGATCCTATCATGTCTACCAATACACCCCACTGATATTTTCTCATTTTTCCTCTACTCAAAAATATCTCTTTATATACAAATATCTATTTCTCTCTCCTCGTATATATATACACATATATATACATATATATTTAAATCTCCCTCTCTCTCTCTCACCACACAACTCCCCCATTACCATCAGCACTCTTCCCCCCATGTGGCCGAACACACCCTCTCTCTCTACTTTTTCTTTCTCTCTCTCTTATTAATATCTCTATTCTTTCTCTTTTATTTATATATATACATATATAATATATTATATCTAACTCTCTCTCTCTCCTTACACCCACACTTCCCCCTCTCTCAACCGACCTCCCTCTCTACTCTCTCCCTACCTAGCCGACAGCACACCCCCATCTCCTTCTTCATCTTTATCATTATTTTCTTCTCCTTCTTCATTTTCTTCTTCGTCTTCTTCTTCATTATTATCACCACCACCATCACTACACTGCCGCCACCATTATCATCACCATGCTCACCACCAGCACCCCTCCTCTCCTTCCTCCCTTGGCTGGCCGAGCCGTCGCCACAGGGCAGCCGCCGCCGCGTCGCCGCGTAGCCGGCAGCAGCAACAGCTCGAGCAGCTCAAGAGCAGCAGCAGCAGCAGTCGTGTAGCAGTAGCTGTGAACGGCAGAAGCAGCGGCCGCGTATGGCGCACCACCGCGCGGCCACCGGCCGCCGGCCACCCCGCCAACCTCGTGCGGCTCCGACGAACCCCCGGCGAGGTTCAAGTGCTGTGCACCTTCGTCCCCGGCATATAAAATAGGCTATTCGTGCGTTTTGCACGAAGTCCCGTCGTGACGCGCGCGGGTTGAACTCAGAAATGGCGTTCCGTCGCAGCGACTTCGCGCACGTTTTTCGAGAAATTCGACCGTTGGATCAATGAACTCTTTGCTCCGTCATAATCTCGGTATATACCTCTTCATTCACCTCTAGTTTCGTCCGTTAATTTCGTCGTTTGATACATCAAAATCGGCCACCAAGTTCACCGTTTAAATTGTGTATATTTTAGACAATTTTGTGGAGCCGACTTCGTCAGCTCGTATCTCCGCCATCGCAGCTCCGTTTGGCGTACTACTACTTTCTATGCGCAGCTGGTATAACCCTCTTTCTGCCCCTTAAATTTTGTTTTATTGTGAGCACGTTTGGTTGGTCGAATTCGACGCCAAAGTTGGCCGTCCGAATTCTTAATTTTGCACTTGTAAAATTTTATTTTTTAACCCGGAACTCCGGATTCAATTTCTGACACCACTAGTAGACTCGTGGCTTCGTTCTGACACGTTTTCATATAAAGTTTGCTTGGTTTGGAGGACGTGAGCCCTGGCACGCATTTCGGTGCAAAGCGGACCCCACAGTCCGGGTCAACGGGACTTTTTGACGCCGGCTCATCGGAATCCAATTCTGGATATACCGTTGAGTTTGTATCATCATTCTGGACTCGTTGACATATACTTTGCTAGGTTTTAGTGGACATTGGTTCCGACACGTATTTTCGTGCAAATTGGATTCCAATAATCGGGTCAACGGGCCATTTTGAGATCGGCTCATCGGAATCCAATTTCGGATATACCGTTGAGTTCGTATCGTCATTCTGGATTCATGGACATATATTTTGCTAGATTTTGAGGACTTTTATTTCAACACATTTTTCGGTGCAAAACGGGTCCGACATGGACATCGTTTTGATCCAAAATTACGTTTTTGCCCCTGTGTCCAAATTGGACTTATGGATAGGCTATCCTAGCTAATTTGACCATTCTGAACACGTTAGTAATGGTTGTTTCACCATCTGACAACATCTGTAGGTTTTTACCCTATTATTATAATCTTTCTCCCTTTGTTGTATTTGAGATCCATCGATTCCAGTAATTTTACAACCAGTGAAATTGAATGTGTTGATCCTGTAGATATTTGTAGAGACTAGCCTTGAACCTGTTTGACCAAGGTTGACTGCTTTGACTGAACGTCGAAGTAGAGTCAACATTTGACCTAGGTTAGACTAGTTTTGACCTTGGTTGACCACGGTTGACTATTTTGACCAAAAGTCAACCGGAAGTCAACCGTAGCCTAAAATTGACTAGAACTTAACCGAAGTTGACCAGTTGACCCAAAGTCAACTGTTAGTCAATGTTAGTCAAGTTTGACCTAGAGTTGACCTAGGGTTGACCAGAGTTGACCAGTTGGCCAAAAGTCAATTGTAAGTCAACCCTTGACTTAGATTGACCTAGTTTAACTTACTTTGACTTGCCTTGGCCTAGTTTGACTTTGTTAGGCCTAGTACGACTTAGATTGACTCTGTATAATCTAGTTTAACTTTGTTTGACCTAGTTTGACTTAGTATGACTTGATTTTACTTTCAAACCCTTATATTGATATATTATTCCATCTATAGGTCCTCGAGGCACTGTTCTTGGACTCAGTCGACTTATCTATCACATCACAGGCGAGTACATTCTCTGATAATATTTCTATTTTATGATATCGTCTATGTTTCTTGTATTTAGTGTAGATATCCTTGTTCTCTTGACACATTTTTCACACGGATTGGTATTTCTCTGGATCCCGTCATGAGATGTTATTCCTTGTATTTTTTGGTATATCTTGTGCAAGTCTTTCTTGTTCCTTGTGCATTATATAGACACAATTTCTGCGAAGGCTAGCTACCCTCTCAGAGAATCGCGTGTCATGATGTGTTATGGTTGGATCCACTATACTAGTCGGGAACGGAAAGTATTAGTGTAGATGTGTGGTCATTATCCACCTTATTTATTCTTGTAGACCTTGTTTAATAGTCAATCCTACACTCCATGTATGATTGGCCGGATCATTAGACCTTGTGCAGACCCAAGCCGGCCACATGTTGAAACTAGTACTCACACACTTAGATAGATGATTCTTGATTCTTGTACATGCCACGATCAGTTTTACTTGCCTTGTTCGAGCTCTAGATTTACAGCTTACCTTGCCATGATACTCACATGTACATTTCATGATTCCTTGTATATTCTCTCTATTTACTGTTACATTTTCAATATCGTCTAACTAGAACTGTTATTTGAGTTTTGTGCTCGTTCCATCCTGACTGGATATATTGACAATATTTTAGGAGTAGTTGCACTCTCAGTATTGGACTACAGGATGTTGCTAGCTGGGGTAGTTCTCGGTATTCTTCACCGTGAGTTGTCTCTCAGGAGTTCTAGGTCTGGTAGTTATTTAGTTTTGTTATTATTTTCCTCTGTTTCATTTTTGTCTCATATGATCCTTGTAGATTCTAGTTATTCTAGTGATATTGTTATTATTCTTGTCTTATCTTCCTTAGTTTTTGTGATGTGATACGAGTACCTTTATAGTCATGGACCTTTAGATGTTGTAGTTAGTATCGGATACTTGACAGCGCTCTAACCGCCGATACTGTGGCGTAGGCTGGGCGTAGCCCACGTATTCACACCGTATATCCGGGTGTGGGTCGTGACACATTTTTGTGGTGGCCCATGCAGGTCAGTCTTTGCAATTAATACGAAGTCGTGGTAGTACTTGAGCTTATCTGTACTACTACGAGCCTGCCCTAGGATTAAGGTTGAGTCATAGAATATTTTAGGATTTTGGTACTCAGTCACAAATTAGGAACTCTTGGTGGATTCCAGAGATGACCCCTGGGAATCTTATTTCGAAAGCTTTTCAAATCTTTTCCCACTTGTTTCTATTCGTCTTGATTTTTGAAATATTTGTCCGTATCAAACTTTATTCTTTCTTGGGATGAGTTATGGATCCCAGAGCGAAGGTATAAGTTGAATTTATATATCCTCTAGGTTGAGAATCAAATATGATTTGCCAATCTTATATCAAGGTTGAGATTATTTTAGATTATATTCAAGAACTTTCAATCTTGACCTAGATAGTACCTTTGGGACTTCTCCCGAGAACTTTTCCTAATCCTGTCTCGGAATCTGTTTTTGCTAGTTCCATTTACTTATCCTTGATTCATTGTTTAATTTTGAATCTTGATGTTCGTTCATTGTTGACTTTGACTTTGTATCAAAAATCAGTTTTTATGAATTGAATTAAGATATCCTGATAAACATATTTGATGGGGACGATAAGAACGGTAAATGTCTACTTTATTCATGGTGTTTAGAATTTATCGTAGTCATACTAGCTAGCACGACAGGGACATGGAGCCTGATTTTGGATATACCATCATAATTATGGAATTAGATTTTCTTGCAGCCATACCGGTTGGCATGGTAAGGAATTTAGATGACATAATTTTAGGGTGTATACCCTAGTTATGGACTCCATCGTTTATTGCAGCTATGCTTACTGGCATGGCAAAAATTCTGGCAACATGATTCTGGATAGACGTGTATGGTTATCAGGTCATACCCTAAATTGATTCACTTTCTTTTACCTATTGATCAAGGACAATTCCTACCATTATTCCTTGTTTTGTCATTCCTCTTCTCATCATATTATGATTTTCTCATCTCGTCATTATTTCATTCATCTTGATTAATTATGTCTTGATTACACCAATGTCTTTTATCCATTCCTACTAACCACACTATGAAGTTATTGAAATTTTTGTTTCTTTTCACCTTGGAAAGGTTAAAGAAGTATCATAATTCATCTCGTTCGGAAGGCGAATTTATTATCAAGTGGTATCATGGTAGGAATATGAGATGTTGGATCTAGTGTAAAATTTTGACATAGAAGTATAATTGAGGTTGGAACTGAAACCAAGGGGTCGATATAATCAGTTTAGAAATGAGTTACTAGGGTATTTCGAGGATAAATTACATGGAAAGCAAGTTCAAGGATTTCAAATGAGAAGGACAATAGGATGTACATTAATGGTATGAAAATTTATATTTCGTGGATATAGTTTAGAACCTGACAAGGATATCCGAGATTGAAATATTTTTTGATTTGGACAATTTTAGGTTATTGGTTCTCGAGGTATTTCACGCAGAGGTTATGATAGAAGTTGGGATTTAATAATGGAGAAGAAATTTTAGTTATAGGTGGCGATGGTAAGAAACTGGACAAGACATTGGTAAGAGGATAGAGAACGCAAGGATTTTGAGTCAAAAATATATATAGAGAAAGATTTTGTGAATATAATTTATTAATTGAGATGGTTAATATTTGAAGGTGTATGATGAAGGAAATATGAAGGTTGATTTGGTAATGGAAGAATAAGTTTTATAAAGCCTAGTGGTATTAGATTTGAATAACACAAGGAGCGTGATTTGAACAAGTTCAAGGATTTTACGAACTTGAATTAGAGGTTCGGATCAATTTAGGACAAGGTGGAAGAATTCAGATTTAACGATGATTAAGTGGATAGTGTGGAGTCCTAGTGAAGGGTTTTGGCCTATGGTATCATGACAAGGTCCAATCTTTATGACGAAAGGGTAATTCTGGTAGTAGTTGTATAAGATTGTTTTTTTTATATGGGACGTGTGAGATTAAAGGTGCGATTGGCCAATGATGATCGGATAAACTTGATAGTATCAGAGAGAGATGATTAACTTGGCTTCCCTATGAAACCTTATCTTTTGATTTTCTACCAAGAGGAATTGGACTTATTCCATATCTCTGAATCATCCCTTGAGTTTTCAATATCGTTAAATCTTAATTTTCTTGATCGCGACCGAACGACTTTGGTCATCTCTTCTATCGTACCCGTATCCTAGGTCGTACTCAATTGAATTAAATTTAATTCTAACCTGGATTTTCATTCTCGGATGCTCGTGCTCAGGTTTTATTCCTGATCATGACTAGGTTTGTGATTTTGCCGCTCTATTCTACATCGTGCCTAAGTGGTTAATCATTCCAAAATTCTTGAACACGTCTGGGTCGTGATTTCACTCATGACCAGGTGGTTAAATTCTTGATCAATGTCTGTGCTAAGCATTGTTTATTCCTAACAATGCCTAAGCACATCATTTTCATCTTGATCGTGCCGATCTACCCTAAATCTAAATTCTTCGACCTGGATCATATTTATCGATGTTTTGACCTGATTCAGACTTGTTCGTAATCGAACGATTCTTGATTTTTCTAGTCGCGGCTTCGTGCTTACCTACAAAGCTGTGACTATAAATCCCAATCATGCCAAACCTTATTTCGGTCATGGTTAGCTTTTTATCTTGATCGGGCCTGTGTGACTTTTATGTTGATTTCCATCAACCTAAGTCCTACAGATCACCCCGTACTTGAACTTCATTTATATCTTCGATTCACCTAATCGTCTCTAAAATCGTGCCCCAATGACTTGACTTATTTTGAAATCATGCACATATGATTTTGTTCGTATCATGATTCTATCGTGCCAAAATCCCTCATCGTGCCTGAACAATTTTGAATTAATTATCTTGATCGTACAAAACTCGTCATCCTTGGATCGTGCCTAAAATATTGCCTAAACCTTCTATCCTGTTTTAACCCCCCTACCAACCTTTAATTTCGAGGACGAAATTTTTATAAGGTGGGTAGGATGTAAGCCCCCTGAATTTCCGAGATTTATTTTTTTAATTTTCTAAATGAATTATTTTCGATAATTCATTTTTATTTAATTAATTTTGATCATTAAATGCTCTTTAATGTGACTTTGATTTCTAGAGCATCAGGGATGCCAGTCTCTGAAAACTTTCTTTTCTAAGTTTGTAGTAGACAAGATTATCTTCATGTTGATACATCGTGTTCCACTCAAATTTGTTCCCTTGTGCTCTATTTGCTTCGCGCAACTTTCGGATCAATTTAGACCAATTTATCGTCTGCCGTAATTCGTGACTTAACTTCCATCTAAATTTTCGGGCCCGACCTCGGTCCAATCCAGTCGACCCAATATATGGCCCTGGCCTGTTTTGAGTCTACTATGTACGTGCCACTTGCGTGCCACCAAATTGATCTCCCATGTGCTCCCATTTCATCTATGATTTTAATTAATTTTAATTGTTATTTTAATTAAATCTTGGCCCCAACTCAACCAAACTTGGCCCAACACCCAATCTAAATTGGTGTGACCCTATCATGTCTACCTATACACTCCACTGATATTTTCTCATTTTTTCTCTACTCAAAAATTTCTCTCTTTATATTCAAATATCTATTTCTCTCTCCTTGTGTATATATATATATATATATATATATATATATATATATATATATATATATATATATATATATATATAATATTTAAATCTCCCTCTCTCTCTCTCTCTCACCACACAACTCCCCCATCACCATCAGTACTCTCCCTCTCCCATGTGGCCGAACACACCCTCTCTCTGCTTTCTCTTTCTATCTCTCTCATTAATATCTCTATTCTTTATCTTTTATTTATATATACATATATAATATATTATATCTAACTCTCTCTCTCTCTCTCCTTACACCCACACTTCCCCCTCTCTCAACCGACCTCCCTCTCTCCTCTCTCCCTACCTAGCCGACAGCACACCCCCATCTCCTTTTTCTTCTTCATCATTATTTTCTTCTCCTTCTTTATTTTCTTCTTCTTCTTCATTATTATCAAAACCACCATCACTACACTGCCGCCACCATCAACATCACCATGCTCACCACCAGCACCCCTCCTCTCCTTCCTCCCCTGGCTGGCCGTGCCGTCGCCGTAGGACAGCCGCCGCCGTCGCCGTGCCGCCGCGTGGCCGACAGCAGCAGCAGCTCGAGCAGCTCAAGAGCAGCAGCAGCAGCAGCCGCGCAGCAGTAGCTACGAACGGCTGCAGCAGCGGCCGCGTGTGGCACGCCACCGTGCGGCCACCGGCCGTCGGCCACCCCGCCAACCTCGTGCGGCTCCGACGAACCCCAGGCAAGGTTCACGTGCTGCGCACCTTCGCCCCCGACATGTAAAACGGGCTATTCGTGCGTTTTGCACGAAGTCCCATCGTGACGCGCGCGGGTTGAACTCAGAAATAGCTTTCCGTCGCAGCGACTTCGTGCACGTTTTTCGAGAAATTTGACCATTGGATCGGCAAACTCTTTGCTCCGTCACAATCTTGGTATATACCTCTTCACTCACCCCCAGTTTCGTCTGTTAATTTCGTCATTTGATACATCAAAATCGGCCACCAAGTTGACCGTTTAAATTGTATATATTTTAGACAGTTTTGTGGAGCCGACTTCGTCAGCTCGTATCTCCGCCATCGTAGCTCCGTTTGGCGTGCTACTAGTTCCTATGCGCAGCTGGTATAACCCTCTTCCTGCTCCTTAAATTTCGTTTCATTGTGAGCACGTTTGGTTGTTCGAATTCGACGCCAAAGTTGGCCGTCCGAATTCTTAATTTTGCACTTGTAAAATTCTATTTTTGAATCCGGGACTCCGGATTCAATTTCTGACACCACCAGTAGATTCGTGGCGTCGTTCTGGCACGTTTTTAATATAAAGTTTGCTTAGTTTGGAGGACGTGGGCCCTGGCACGTATTTCGGTACAAAGCGGGCCCCACAGTCTGGGTCAACGGGACTTTTTGACGCCGGCTCATCGGAATCCAATTCCGGATATACCGTTGAGTTTGTATCGGCATTCTGAACTCGTTGACATATAATTTGCTAGGTTTTAGTGGACATTGGTTTCGGCACGTATTTTCGTGCAAATCGGATTCCAATATTCGGGTCAACGGACCATTTTGAGATCGGCTCATCGGAATTCAATTTCGAATATACCGTTGAGTTCGTATCGTTATTCTGGATTCGTGGACATATATTTTGCTAGGTTTTGAGGACTTTTATTCTGGCATATTTTTCGGTACAAAGTGGGTCCGACACGGACACCGTTTTGATCCGAAATTACTTTTTTGGCCATGTATCCAAATTGGACTTATGGATAGGCTATCCTAGTTAATTTGACCATTCTGGACACGTTGGTAATAGTTGTTTCACCTCCGACAATATCTGTAGGTTTTTACCCTGTTATTATAATCTTTCTCCCTTTGTTGTATTTGAGATCCATCATCGATTCTAGTGATTTCACAATCACTGAAATTGAATGTGTTGACCCTGTAGATGTTTGTAGAGACTAGCCTTGACCCTGTTTGACCATGGTTGACTGTTTTGACTGAAAGTCGAAGTAGAGTCAATATTTGACCTAGGTTAGACTAGTTTTGACCTTGGTTGACCACAATTGACTATTTTGACCAAAAGTCAACCGAAAGTCAACCGTAGCCTAAAATTGACTAGAACTTGACCGAAGTTGACCAGTTGATCCAAAGTCAACTGTTAGTCAACGTTAGTCAAGTTTGACCTAGAGTTGACCTAGGGTTGACCAGAGTTGACCAGTTGACCAAAAGTCAACTGTAAGTCAACCCTTGACTTAGATTGACCTAGTTTGACTTGTCTTGACCTAGTTTGATTTTGTTAGGCCTAGTATGACTTAGATTGACTCTGTATAATCTATTTTAACTTTGTTTGACCTAGTTTGACTTAGTATGACTTGATTTTACTTCCAAACCCTTATATTGATATCGTATTCCATCTATAGGTCCTCGAGGCACTGTTCTTGGACTCAGTCGACTTATCCATCACATCACAGGAGAGTACATTCTCTGATAATATTTTTATTTTATGATATCGTCTATGTTTCTTGTATTTAGTGTAGATATCCTTGTTCTCTTGACACATTGTTCACACGGATTGGTATTTCCCTGGATTCCGTCATGAGATGTTATTCCTAGTATTCTTTGGTATATCTTGTGCAAGTCTTTCTTGTTCCTTGTGCATTGTATAAACACGATTCCTGCGAAGGCTAGCTACCCTCTCAGAGAATCGCGTGTCATGATGTGTCATGGTTGGATCCACTATACTAGTCGGGGACAGGAAGTATTAGTGTAGATGTGTGGTCATTATCCACCATGTTTATTCTTGTAGACCTTGTTTAATAGCCAATCCTACACTCCACGTATGATTGGCCGGATCATTAGATCTTGTGCAGACCCAAGCCGGCCACATGTTGAAACTAGTACTCACACACTTAGATAGATGATTCTTGATTCTTGTACATGCCACGATCAGTTTTACTTGCCTTGTTCTAGCTCTAGATTTACAGCTTACCATGTTATGATACTCATATGTACATTTCGTGATTCCTTGTATATTCTCTATATTTACTACTACATTTTCAATATCGTCTAACTAGAACTGTTATTTGAGTTTTGTGCTCGTTCCATCCTGACTGGATATGTTGACAATATTTTAGGAGTAGTTGTGCCCTCAGTATTGGACTACAGGATGTTGCTAGCTGGGGTGGTTCTCGGTATTCTTCACCGTGAGTTGTCTCTCAGGAGTTCTAGGTCTGGTTGTTATTTAGTTTTGTTATTGTTTCCCTCTGTTTCATTCTTGTCTTATATGATCCTTGTAGATTCTAGTTATTCTAGTGATATTATTATTATTCTTGTCTTATCTTCCTTAGATTTTGTGATGTGATACGAGTACCTTTATAGTTTTGGACCTTTAGATGTTGTAGTTAGTATCGGGTACTTGACAGTGCTTTACCATCGATACTGCGGCGTAGGCTGGGCGTGGCCCACGTATTTGCACCGTATATCCGGGTGCTGTAGAAGCATAAAAAAGAAGAAGAGAAATATGATCCATGCGGCCAAGGGGCCACATGCGGCTCAAGAGCCCCATGCGGCTCAAACACAAAGCGGACTCCATGCGGCCAGCAGAGGGAAGCCACGTGTCCTTTTTAGAACGGCTGTAACCAGCGTCATTCAAATGCAATTAAATGCCCTGACGGCTGACAATTAATGCTCTGACGGCTGACAGCTGACAGCCCTGACAAAAAGTAGTCATGATGACTGACACAAGAGCAACATCTTCCTAGGGAACTGAAGAAAATCTTCACAAACTTCGAGGCTAGTTTATGCGGCCAGTCTAGACGAGTTCATGCGGCCTGTGCAGAGAAACCTATGCGGTTCGATCATGAAGGTCCCCCATGCGGCTCGGTCATGAAAGACACCCATGCGGCTCGGCCATGAAGACTCTCATACAGCTCGGCCATGAAGACCCCCATGCGGCTCGGTCATGAACATATTCATGCGGCTCGGTCATGATGACCTTCATGCGGTCCGAGTATAGAGACTATTCATGCGGCTCGGTCATGAAACCTTTCATGCGGCTCGGTCATGACGACCTTCATGCGGCCCAAATATGAACGCTCCTCATGCGGCTCAACAATGATGACAGAACACGTGTCCTAAAGATAATCCAATTTTGGGTCAGATCCCAATGATTTGGGACACGTGGCAAGAGAATGAATTAAATTGATTTATTCAGATTTGCGGATATCAGCAAATCTTCATGATGGAGATTTATTACAATCAAAATTAATGACTGACATGATTTGGCATAATCCTCATTAATGGCCTAGATCCTTCACGCTCAAGATTAATGGTCCAGATTGATCATTTACCAGGCGGCCGCCACTTTGGGAATGGGCAATCATTGTAAACCCTAATGATGCTCCCCACTATTATAAATAGCAGGGTGCCATTCCCTTGCAAAAAAAAAGATACCTACAGAGAGAGATACGCACATACGGAGAGACACTCCTCCAATAATCAGAGAGAAATCCACAGAGATCAATCCAGAGAGAGAGAAGCCAGAAGATCAATACGAGGAGAGCAAGAAGAGCATTTCTTCATCAACGCCAATCATCTCGTCACAGGAGCCAAGGCTACGTCCGATCGTCCAAGGAGTAAGGCAGAGCTGCCGTAGCTTTCCCGAGCCTCTATCGTTACCCCCCAGAATAAAAAATAAACAATTGTACTTAGATTGCTGTACCTAGGTTTTCGTCCCTAGGCTTTCTTTGTACAAGCGAGTTTGTAACGTGAAGTAAAAGTCCAGTCCTCCCATAAAACTGTTCTGCTCTTTTATATTTCATGGCAAACACGATGGCGACTCTATTGGAGACAAACTTCTCCACGGTTGAGGAGTTGGTGACGCAATCGGATGCAGCCAAGCTTGGCTCCTCGCAACAGAAGATGGTCGCCCGGTTCGACCAACAGGCGTTCGAAGAAATGCTTTCCGACAAGAGCGCTGGCTCGGTCCAGAAGCGAGCCCGCACAAAGATGGCCCGCAAAGAGTGGAGACCCCGATCATTCATTCCTACTGAAGCACTTGCAGAGATGCCCTCTGTCGCTCAAGACGGCAGAAAAGACTCTCCGGCGGCCCCACTTCAGACCATAGACAACTGTGTTGTTCCTAAGTCCGGCAGAAGAAAACACTATGATGCTGGACTTACAGGGGCAAAGAGGAACTCTATGCGATCCGAGCCGCATAAGGTTGCTAGCCGTATGGAGAGAGCTCATACGGCTACATCCGCTAGCCGCATGAAGAAGACTCATGTGGCCACATCTGTCAGCCGCATAGCTTATGCGGCTACAGTCGCCAACCGCATGGATGAAACTTATGCGGTTACTAAAGTCAATCGCTTGCAGAAAACCCATACGGCCATAATTGCCAACCGCATGCGGCCAGCCTGCACGGTCGTGACTCCTAGTCGCACAAGAACAACTCATCCAGCAGCTAAAGACAGCCGCATGCAGACAGCCTGTACGGTTTCCAATCCTAGCCACATAGCGTCTGTTCCACGCTTCTCTCGATCAGTCTTTGACCGTCTCTCATGCGGTCCTGACCCTGATGATTCTCTGGATGATAAGCCAGACTCCGGGGAATTCAACTTGGACTCTTCCTATTACGCACCCGCAAGTGCTAAAAGGAAGAAGTCTAGGGCAGCGTGGGCTCACCAAGCCCAGTCAGCTGCCCCAACCTCTGACCATCGGGGCGTCCCGCTGATTATCACACGGGCCTCCGATGGGAAGTTGTACAGAACTACTCGAATCCAGCCTTCGGCGGCGAAAGGACAAAGTGGTTCCTCTGACCTGCGTGAGGCTATCCTCCACAAACGCAAGGAAAGAGAAGGGGTCTCGATGTGCAAAGAGTCCTCACACGGACGTCACCGCACCCAGATCATCATCAACTGCTGTTGCAACAATGCGACAGTAAAAGAAGGTCGGCCGTCCGTCTTCCAAAGGCTACAGCACCCGAGCTCAAAGGACGAGGCGTCTCCAGTTGTCTCTTACAACTCTACTCATAAAAACCCCGCCGAGGGGAGAGGGAAGAAGACAAGTATCTCCAGCCCAAAAATATCAATCGCTACAGCCAAAAGGCTTTCTTCTAAACAGTTGGCCGCCACCGGAGTTTTCCAAAACACCCGTTCAAAAACGAAATCTGCTACAATGGGAGATTTATCATCCGCATCGCCGGGGGTCGTAGGAACTGGGGGTAGCACTCCTCCGAACATCTACGACAATCCGGTGTTCCAAGGAGACGAGCCCGGGGAAACAACTCTCCCATCAGGTACAACAGATGCTGATGTCCCCGAAGACATCCATGAATCTCAAGATGAAGCAAGCTCCGAAACTGGGGGTACTATTCCCTCCGAGTCCGAACCCGAAGAGAACATTCCCACATACCCCGATGACTTCTCGGTGCATGGGTATGACTCGGAGGGCACATCCTCCACCGTTCCTTCCATCACTCCTCATGTAAGGACGGTGTTCATGACGGACAGCAATCAAGGTGGTTCCAGTGATCGCCAACGCATCGACACTTTGGAGGCCATACTGCAGGCCTTGGTCAAGTCTGTAGATGAAATCAAAGCAGTTCTTCCGACTCTACAAGGAAGGACGCCTGGCCAAACCAGCACGGGTCCCGCGGTCAATACGGACTCAAACTCAGCGGCACCAAACCCGGGCAATAATCCTCCCAAAATAACGGCCCCTACCACGACAGATGAGGCCCGAGAAGTAAGAAGAGAGGTTCAGGAGCTCAGAGCCATGTTCCATGCCCGAGAAAACGCTCAAGACCTCAGAATGTGGCAACCATACCCTGCTGAATGGAGGGATGTTCCATTCCCACCAAGATATAAGCCGTTCAATATCAACCCGTATGATGGCAAGACCTCAGCAAGTCGGTACATCACTTACTTCGAGGTCACCACCGACCATCTGCCCCATGATGATGCTATCCTCACGCGATTATTCATTGGGGCATTGGAAGGAGTCGCCTTCGACTGGTACCGCAACCTGCCAGACAACTGCATCCACTCCTTCGCTGGCTTTAAGCGCTTATTCTTGGAGAGATTCTACGAGGTAGGACAGGACGTCACAATGTTTACCCTCATGGACGTCATCCAAGGAGAGAAAGAGCTGACGAGGAATTATATTGAGCGGTTTCGTCAAACCGCAATAAAGTTACCGTCTGGTAATCCGGATTCCTCCTTGATTGAAATTTGCCAAAAGAGATTGCTCCCAATAATCAGTCTCTGGATGGGCGAGAGTCAATTCAAGGACTGGAAGGCATTTATCATCAGTGCCACAAGTGTCGAAGAACGGTTGAAGAAGGCTCGCCAACTGGGGTTGCACATCTCGGAGGGAGAGAACAAGGGCAAGCGTCCCAACACCAACAACGACAATGGGGGTAGCCCCTCCAACAATCGGGACAACAGAGGAAAGCAGGCTATGGTGACCGACACGGCACAGAAACCTGAGCCAAAGCCGGCAAACAAATAATGGCCGCAAATCACTTACTCCTTCGAAGACGGTCACGTCAAGCCCATCTTGGACATGCTCATACAAGGGGACAGAATTCAGCTTCCTCCACCAAGACGGGAACCGCGGCCAGCAGAGATGGAGAACCCAAAGTACTGCCATTATCATTGCTACGTCCATCATGCTATACACGACTGCTACCAGCTGAAACGGTATATCCAAAACCTCATCGATTCGAACGCTTTGGCCATCGATTTCGAAGAGGTAACGGTGGCAGCCAATATGGTGTCGGTACAATTCGGCAGCTTCCCTCCGACAGAAACTCAAGACGGGGTGGTCCCCATCCCTCTGGCGACAATGGAGATTACCAATCTTCCACCTCCCCGAGATCAGGCTGCTGGTCTAGTGCCCCTCACCACATCACGAGGGGAGGTCATGTGGATCCATCCAGACTTGGTATCGGAAGTGACTCGGCCTACATCGTCTTCTATCTGCAAGAAAAAGAATGGAAAAGTCAGGACCTGCCACACAATCTCGGCAGACATCGAGGAAGCTACAGCCGTCGTCACGCGGTCTGGGGCGCAATCCCAACCTGTGGTTGACAATCCAGCTGAAAATCATCAACCCAATACAACTGATGCTCCGGGACCGGCTCAGCCTTCGACGACCGACAAGCCTAGGCCGAGGGAGACTCGCTTCGACAAATCCCTTCGAAAAGAGGCAGCCCAAGGGCTAGAGAGGCCTTACAACTTTGACATCTTAGCATAATTGGCTAACACACCGGCCAAGTTGTCACTGTACGAACTCCTAAGGCTCTCCAAGGACGTTCGTATTGCATTGAGCGAGGCACTCCAAAATACCGATGCCTATCTGGCTCAATCCAACCTCACCGGTAAGGACACACCTGTGGATCTCCAGGATAGTGCCTGCACTGGCACAATGCCAAACATCATCTTCACTCCGCAAGATATGCTCATCAAAACTAATCTGCACGATCGCCCACTATACTATACTGGATACATCGGCGACGTAAAGGTAGATCGGATGCACATTGATCCTGGCTCTTCCATAAGCATCATCCCGAAGGGTCTGCTACATCATCTTCGCATCCCAATGTACCGCTTAACGCCTACAAACATCGCCATCAGTGGTTTCAATTCGGGCAGGAGCTACCCTATTGGGAAGATTCGTCTGAAGTGTCAAATTGGCGACCTCCAATCCGAAGTCACCTGCTACGTCATAGATGCAGACACTTCTTACAACATCCTCTTGGGGAGCCCGTGGATACACGATTATATGATCGTGCCTTCCACGCTGCACCAGTGCTTCAAATATGTCGACAAATACGGCTTCGTGAGGACTGAATTTGCTGATATCGATCCCTTCAAAGGGGTCGAATCTTACTACTCAGACTCCTGCCTGTACAAAAAGTCGAAGAAGCATCTTGGGGAAGGAGATGTACAAGCTAGTACCGAGATAGCCACAGGATCAGAAGAGCCTCTGACGATCCATCTCCAAGCTCGTAAACCGGGCAGGTCCGCACCCCTTACCGCCCCTCTGCGTAAGGACGCAATCAGCCTCTCGGCACAAGAAGAGCAGATGATAATCCGGCTGCCAAGGTCTGGCCAAGTACCAAGATCCATAACAGGGCCACTAACAATCAGACTGCCGAGAGTCGGTCAGTCCCAAACGGAGAAGCTCAATCCCGCCGACAAACCACTGACGATACGCCTTCCCAAGAAGGGTCGTCACCCCGATGCGAGGACCGACACTTCTAGCGAACCAGCCACTCCTCGCCCCACATCGAGTACCAAACTAGGGGTTGCTAGTCTGCCAATAACTCCATGCTCAGCACCATCCACTGAACCGTTGACGATCAAGCTCCCCAGGTCGTCTTCTCAGTCTTCATTCACACAGGGGGTAGTCGAAGAGGAACCAGAGCTGGCCAAGTATGTGGCTGCCCACACTGATGTTCCCTCCGCAGATGATGTAATCCCACCAGAAAAGATACCTTACTTCATCAATTAAGGGTTATCTTTGAACTACCTCGAGCTTAATAAGCTTTGTACAATGTACGCTATGGAACACGGTATAAGCACTCACCTACACACACAAGTGACAAATGTCTACACCACAGTCCAACTTACTCCAGCAGAAGACGCTTATCGAATAGTCGAGGGAGGGGACCATCCAATCATATTTGGCCGGAAGGACGATCCGCATCCCTTTACCATAGAAGAAGTCGACCTTGGATCGGATGCCGGGAGACTACCTCTGTATCTTTACAGCCCCCAATCTAAATATCTCATGTAGAAACAGGGGTATGACCTGGAAACGACACCAGGTTTGAACTACGGTACTGGACGACGATTACCATTAAAGCCACCGGTCCCGACTGGCAAGCCACGGGACTACTATAGCAAGACTCGATGTGGATTAGGGTATGTAACACCCACGACGACCCCTGAGAGTTCAGATGAAGAATGCGACTGGCATTCACGTTCGACCGGGTCACCAACTTCTGACTCGGATACCAGCATCGGAGACGTATTCAGACAAGTCCTCTCAGTCAACATGGCATTCGCCGACGCTTACGAAGAAGATGAAGACATTCCGGAAATTCTCGAACTAGAGCCGTAGGCCCAACAGCTAGATGAACAATGGGAAAAGCGTTTCGAGCAAAGAGAACCTCCCACTGAGGACGAGGTCATACAAGTTAATCTTGGTGATGAAGCCTCCCTGAAACCAATCTTCATCAGCCAAAGTCTGACAGATGAAGAGCGAGAGTCGTTGCTCCAACTCGTCAAAGAGTATATCGATGTGTTCGCCTGGAGCTATGAAGATATGCCAGGATTGGACCCCGAGATCGCACTTCACAAACTCAATATTCGTCCGGATGCAAAACCTATCAAGCAACAGCAATGATGGTTTTACCCCTATGTCATGAATGCTATTGAAGCCGAGGCCAACAAACTGATAGCCAGCGGCTTCATTCGCGAAGAGCAGCACCCAGACTGGGTAGCCAATATCGTACCAGTTCTCAAGAAGAACAGGAAGATCCGAATATGTATTGACTTCCGGAATCTGAATGAGGCCTGCCCTAAAGATGAATTCCCTCTCCCTATCACAGATATCATGATCGACAATACCTACGGCTTCGAACGTATGTCCTTCATGGACGGCTTCTCAGGGTACAACCAGATCCAGATGTTCCCTGACGACGAGAAGCACACATCATTCCGAACACCGATTGGTACATATTGCTACACCGTTATGCCTTTCGGGTTAAGGAATGCTGGCGCCACTTACCAGAGAGCTATGAGCGTCATCTTTAGAGACCACTTACGCAAGACAGTGGAGTGCTACATCGACGACATCACCGTCAAAAGTCGTTCGAAGGAAGATCATCTGCAAGATCTCCGGACAGTGTTCGACCTAATGCGAGCACACAACTTAAAGATGAACCCTACTAAATCATTTTTGGGTGTCTCCAGCGGAAAATTCTTGGGTTTCGTCATCACTTCTCAGGGCATTCACATCGACCCCGAGAAAACAAAGGCAATCATGGAGATGGGTCCCCCGAGAAATCTCCGCGAACTCTGAGGCCTTCAAGGCAGGCTAGCTTACATCAGGAGATTCAACTCTAATCTCTCCGGACGATGTCAACCATTCACCCATCTCATGAAGAAGGGAGTCTCTTTCATATGGGATGAGGAATGCCAGCGCGCTTTCGACAGCATCAAAGAATATTTGTCGAACCCTCCAGTCCTGGTAGCTCCCGTTGCTGGGAAGCCATTCCTGCTCTATGTGCGAGCTATGGAACATTCTTTTGGTGCCCTATTGGCACAGAATAATGATGCGGGCCACGAATAAGCTAATACTACCTCAGTCGGAAGATGATCGGGCCAGAATATCGGTACACGGCCGTAGAGAAGGAATGCCTTGCTCTCGTGTTCGCAATCCAGAAGATGCGACACTACGTCACGGGACAAACCATCCACGTGATATCGCGGATCAACCCCCTCAGGGTCCTCATGACCAAACCTGGGGCACTCAGCTCTCGCCTTGCTACCTGGGCGATATTACTATCACCATACCACATGATCTTCGTCCCGCAAAAGGCTGTTAAAGGCCAGGCTCTGGCAGACTTTCTAGCAGCCCATCCAGGTTCGGAGACGACTAGGGTATACGAAGAGATACCGGACGAAGTCACCAGTTCAAATGCAGTTTCCCATGATGCCATCTGGCGAATGTTCTTCGACGGCGCTTCAAGAACTGGACCCAAAGGCAACATCGTCGCTGGAGTTGGAGTGGTGCTGATTTCTCCCTCCGGCTTGGTAATCAATCGGGCCTACTCACTCACAGAGCCCTGTTCAAATAATGTGGCCGAATACAATGCCTTGGTCATTGACCTCCGGCTTGCGATGGAGCTGGGGGTAGAGTATCTTGAAGCATACGGTGACTCACAGTTAATCGTCAATCAGATTCGGGGGGCGTACGAGGTCCGCCACGAAGACATGATCCCGTATCATCGAATAGCAATCGACATCATCTCATCTCTGGGAGGATTCTTCATAGAACATGTTCCCAGACTCCAGAACATTGAGGCTGATGCCCTAGCTGGTTTGGCCACTTCCCTAGCTGTGCCAAATTATGCTCGTCATCAGGTCGACATAATAGGCCGTGAACTGGTCTGTCCTAAGGATAACGTTCAATGCATGGAAAGCTACTCCACTCTTTCAGTCGACGAAGCACCAGACTGGAGACAGCCATTCATCGACTTCGTAGTATATGACATCCTGCCAGAGAATCCGAAGGAAGCTACTTCTATCAGAAGACGTTCTCTCAGATTTTTCTACGATACGGAGACGAAAATGCTGTATCGCCGATCCTACGATGGGTTGCTGCTTCGGTGTCTATCAAATACAGAAGCCAAGGAAGCCATGTACGAGGCCCATGATGGTGTCTGCGGAGCCCATCAACCTGGCCCAAAACTGCAAGACCGCCTTCGCCGAATGGGCTATTACTGGCCCACGATGGTGGCAGACGCAATAGATTATGCACGAAAGTACAAAGCATGCCAAATCTACGCTGACTTCATCCACCAGCCATCTAAATTCCTACATCCGACTGTAGCCTCCTGGCCATTTGAAGCAAGGGATATGGACATAGTCGGCCCAATTACCCCGCATTCGTCCAGAGGACACCGATTCATACTCGCGATCACCGATTACTTCTCCAAATAGGCGGAAGCCATCCCATTGGCTGAGGTGAAAACTTCAAACGTGATCAGCTTCCTTAAGCATCATGTCATCTACCGCTTTGGACTACCCCGAAGGATCATTCACGACAATGGGCCACAGTTCGCAAGCCACACATTTTATCGGTTCTGCGACAAGCACCGAATTCAGAACATTGCTTCGACACCCTACAACCCAGCAGCCAATGGGTTAGCAGAAGCATTCAACAAAGCCATAATCAAGCTACTCAAGAAATTCGTGTCATCCAACAAGCGCGATTGGAATGAGAAGCTCGACGAATGCTTATGGGCGTATCGCACCACAGTTCGAACACCCACCGGGAATACACCATTTTCCCTGGTGTACGGGAGTGAGGCAGTTCTCCCATTAGAGACTCAAATCCTCTCACTCCGCGTCGCCCTCACACATCAGCTGACGACAGACGAAAACCACCATCGCCGACTACAGGAATTGGAGGCCCTGGACGAGAAACGCTTGTTAGCTCAGCATTGAATCGAGCTATATCAGGCCAGAATCTCCGGAGCTTTCAACAAGAGGGTCAAGGTCAGAACATTCCAAGTGGGCGATCTCGTTCTGGCGGTTCGGAGACCGAGGGTTATGACGCATAAAACCGTCGATAAATTCCAACCAAAATGGGAAGGCCCGTTCATCATCGAAGCTGTATTCTCCAACGGCACCTACCGCCTCGCG
Organism: Iris pallida; assembly: GCA_029216955.1. Lineage (NCBI taxonomy): Eukaryota > Viridiplantae > Streptophyta > Magnoliopsida > Asparagales > Iridaceae > Iris > Iris pallida. Next base: position 3,181,468 of record JANAVB010038617.1, read on the forward strand.
AAACAAAATGGAGATTTGCTCATGTTGCCCATCAACGACAAGTTCCTGAAGAAGTATTATGTCTGAAACAAAATCCTCGAGACATCTCAGAGTGTCGAGTTATGTACCTCCCCGTACCACTGAACTTACATTCTGGTTCCATGCATAGAGTCATGTACCCGCTGGTACCTCTGAACTCATTCCTACATTCTACAATCATTCGAGTCACGTGCCCGCTGGTACCTCTGAACTCATCCTCGCATTTTCTAGATCAACGAGTCACGTACCCGCTCGTACCGCTGAACTCACTCTCACCACTCTCTAGATTTCCGAGTCATGTACCCTCTCGTGCCGCTGAACTCACATCCACAACATCCAAGATTATCGAGTCATGTGCCCGCTGGTACCACTGAACTCATACTTTCACAATATCGAGTCATGTACCCGCTGGTGTCCCTGAACTCACATCCCGGTCACTCTTTCAGATAGTAAGTCATGTATGATCATACCTCTGAACTTTCTTCCTATAAGAGATCCTCCCTCATGATCCACTACCCGCACTCTCAGTGCACAAAAAAGGGTAACGGGTCCACAAACTCCCAAAACGACCATGTCGATGCTACCTCTGAGTCGTTCCACTTCCGCCAAAAACAAATCACCCCCTACATAAAACTTCCATGTCCTCATTACCTCTGAGTCGTTTTATGTACCCCCTCTTTATTGAGCCCACTCCTACCATGTCTTCATTACCTCTGAGTGGGAAGGCTCCGTAGAAGAAACCTTCATACTTGCCATGTCCTCATTACCTCTGAGTAAGTATGTCGGTTCCCTTTCAACCTATTATCTGTACCCACAACCGGAGTACGACAAGGATAATAGGTCCACAAATGTCCTCTGTTGACCACAAATGTCCTCTGTTGACCACAAATGTCCTCTGTTGACCAAATGTCCTCTGTTGACCATAAATGTCCTCTCTTGACCACAAACGTCCTCTGTTGACCACAAATGTCCTCTGTTGACCACAAATATCCTCTGTTGACCACAAAGGTCCTTTGTTGACCACAAATGTCCTCTGTTGACCACAAACGTCCTCTGTTGACCACAAATGTCCTCTGTTGACCACAATTGTCCTCTGATGACCACAAATGTCCTCAATCGACCATAGATGCTGTACTGGGTCTCCAGTACACACCCATCCCTTCCCTATCATGCCTGGGAGCCCAGTTGCTCCCTGGCGTTCTTCCGAATACCAAAAACTTCTATAGATGTCTTATCACGAAGTTGTTCTAGGTATTCCTCTCCAAAACTTGTTACTCGTACCTAAAACTAAGGTACGCCCAGGGTAACAGGTCCACAAATAATCCTCCAGCAGGTCCAATTCCACAAACACCACAAGTACAAGAAAGAGAAGATGAGTTGAAACATGCTCATTTATTCAAAATTCAAAGTGCTACATCATTTGGGATCACATCCCTTACAAAATGAAGACAAAAAAAAATAGCAAAAGAAAAACAGAAGACTGATTACTGCTCCGGGGCACATAACGCCATGAGACGGTCCGTCAGCAAGGCAACCGATCGCTCAAGCCTCTGTTTAGCTCGATGCTCCGCTTCTTGGCTCAGCACCACCGCATCCTCCAGATGAGCATGAGCTTGCCAGTTGTCTTCGAATTTCTTGAAAGCCCGCTCCAGGTTAACAGAAGATCGGGAAACCCTCTCGGCCTCCCGAGCGATTGATTCCTATTCCGCACGAGCAGTCCCCAGCTCTGACTCTAAGAAGGCCAACTCCCTCTGAAGTGCAAAAATCCGCTCCTTCGTGTCAGCTATTCCACGAGAAGCAGACTTTTCCCGAGCCCTACAAGCTTGACTTCGACGACCCTGCCTGTCATACGAAGCAGAAAACTTGTCAAGGTCCCCCTTCACAACTGGCCCGACAGTATCTTGAGAAAGCTTGATCTATCCCGAGCAGTAATAAGGAAGCCCCGCTCCCGTTCAATCGCGGCAGGCAAGCCAGCCTGCCGTATCGCCAGCAATTGGGTCACGAGCTGATCAGCCTCTGCCAACTTGGGCTTCAGGAGCGCAGCTAACCCCACCCCACCAGGAAGAGCCTTTAAAGTGTCAATCTGACCCCGAGCGCCCCACAGAGACAGAGAAAAAGGGATCCCCTGTTCTACGGCAGCATCTACGCCCCTCTTTAAGTGGCGGTAGAAGCTGTCGACCACATCCTGCGTCACCTCGTCCAGAGCCTCCGAAGAAGCCGGCGTCAACGGGAGTGTAGCTGGCAACACTGAAGAAGTAACAGAATCTGCCGCTCCTGCCACAAGGGAAACAAACTCCGTACGGAAGGATGCATGAACAGCGGCCAACTCCTCTTTAGCAGCCCGTAGAACTTGAATGCTCGGCAGGGTCGGAAAGTCAATCTCCGAAGCCGTATAAGCAGCAAAGGATGAGGCGGAGACCATCGCCAGCTCCATTCCCATCTTTCCGGAGCTGGCAGGAGACCCCTCGACATGAGACGTTGAAGGAGAGGAAACGCTCCTTTCCCCCAGATCGCGGCAGGCCGAGCCTTCCCCAAGAACATCCGCTGTGGGAGGTAAAGGGTCAGGACCTGTAGGGCCAAGACAACCATGAATCGATTTGACCTGGAGGATATGTTGGTAGAGCAAATAAGCCCCCTCACTAGTCAATATTTGGCTTATCTTACCAGCAGAAGAGTGTGGAGGCTGAGGTTCATCTACAGCCACCGTAGCCTCTTCACCAGCAGCCTCCGAGTTGAATATGATAGACTCCTCCGCCCCAGCACCCTCGGGAGAGGGTGCGACGAGATCGGTGTCGCTTTACGAAAATTCAGCAATCTCGAAGATAGGTTCGAGGAAACTTTCGTCACCCCGGACCGGGGCCTCAGCAACTTGGGAGTCCTCAGCCGCCGCTGAGAGAGCCCCCGCAGAAAGGACCGCCGTACACATGCCACTAATTAAAGCAGTAAGGGACGGATCAACTCCAGGGGCAGCAGACGGTTCATGAGAGCCTGGTTCGCCAGACGCCTACGAAGAAAAAATGATTAGCTCGTATCTCCAAGAGAAAGAAAACCACAACAAGAAGATGGTGCCAACATAGTCTTACCTCCGGAACATCGTCAGCATCTTCACCCCTCTCGGTAATAAGCAACCCACGAGACCTGACGGCGGCTCTTTTCACAGAAAAGGTCGTTCTACCGTCAGAAGACTCACGTCTGACTCGTTTGCGTGAGGGACTAGGCACAGTGGGAGGCTGTCCTTCCCTCACTACTTCCTCTTGTGTAGCAAGCGGCGGATCCTCCGCCAGTTCGTCTGGTGTGGCAAGCGGTTGATCCGCTACTTCTTCACCCCCAAAAGAAAGAGAGTCTTCGCTATCATGATCATCATCCTCCTCAGCCGCCTCAGAAGGTTCTGATTCAGGGAGAGGAGTCTGGAGCGCTAGTTGCTTTCTAACCTTCGCCCCCTTGGGCTTTTCCTCCAAACCGGTACCCACGATGAAACTGGTACTCGGATCAAAATTTACAGGAGGCTTGTTCGCCATAACATGATACAAGGCAGCCACATACAAAATTTCCCTCGGCGCCGTAGTATCAGGGACCGAGAAGTTGACCCGAGTATGATAAGCGTCATAATAATTCCACGCCCTGACACCATCAAGAACGCTACCTTCAAAGCCCTAGCAAGGGCTGGGACAATCAAGGAATAGCTGGCTATAGCCAAATTGGCGAAAAAATCTACTAGGCAGGTAGGGCTCCAAGTACACATTATCGCGATTACGATAAACCAGATGCACGGGGCGAATATTGCGCAGCCAGGTGAGCATCTTCGGAGACAGAAAGTGAGGAGGTCTGGTACCATCAAGGTGTACATCCCTCACTTCCTTATCGAAAAAATAAGGAACAGACACGAAAAAGTCACACCCATCCACCCTCGCCAGCGCCCTCCGACAAGCTGGCATAGTACTGTATTCCCAAGGTTGGTGATGGCATTGGAAAAGGAAAGCGTCTTCGTCTGTAGCATCTTCCGCTGTTCCAGATCCCATCAAAGATTTGTAGTGCATCAACAACCACCCCATCAAATAGTGGAACGGTAGCTCTATGCGCTCAAAGTCCAGCGTCTTCTTGCGGGCAATAACCTTGGACGAGAATGTGCGAAGACCAAGGTGTATGCTACACACCATAGCCGGGAGAAGAGCCAGTCTAACTTCGAATACCAGCTTAACGGCAGGGAGAATAAAGTGGCGGCTGATCCTCTCAATAGAGCCTGCCCCCCCCCCCCCCCGAGACTACGCAGTTTCGTAGCCATATCATCAAAAATCCAGCCAGGAGCGCCTTCTCTGACATCTGCCTGGTGCCGTAGTAAAAATAGCTGAGGAGTCAGCTTGACTCCCGAATATGTCGCTATTAGACCGCGACTTCTTGACGCTCAACATCAGGTCTTTTATCGCTCCCCGGATTTGAGGGGTTCGAGGAATAACCTCGCCAGAAGGGCCAACTTTAAAAAGATAGTTGACCCAGGATGTGGTGTGGGGAGCGTTCCCTTCTGAGCTATCCTCTTTTTTTATAGCCATATGATGACAAGCACTATGATGGCATAGCAACTCCTGGTACACCGCAACAAAACCTGGGAGTCGTCGGTTCAGGTCCTCGAACTCCTCGTTCGACGGGGTGTACACCTCGAAAGGCTCGTTCCCTCACGAAAGCTTGGAGACAGTATACATCTCATGGAGAGCAAGCCCCAACTCCCCTTCGGGTACAAAGAGCGTCCCCGTTCGCCGGTTATACATCTCCATGAGCGCCACGAACAATGGTTTATTGATAGGAAGCCCGTGATAGGTGCCCCGAATGGCATGATAGAGTCCCACCTCCTGCAGGAATGTCCCGTAGGTCTACAGAACCCAAGTGGTCAGGTGGGCCCACGTAGAAGTGGGGTTTGTCCAGTTCAGCAATGCCAGTCTGCCAGCCGGATAAGATTTTTTGCGAGCAAGCCGATTCAGAAATGTATCAGCTTGAGTGAATGTGAAGTTGGGACCATATACGTTCATGAAAGAACCTGGGGCCAGGCCCATCATATACCGGAGGACGGAATCCTTACCCGCGTACGCTGACCTAATGTTCGGGTTATAATGGATGTCGCCCATCAACATCCCTGATTGGGTAGGAGTTAAGTTACACACCATCTTCCTGTCCAACAATACCATATTGAACCACGACAGAGGACAATGACGCTCCATGAGAGGAATATGGATCGCCATCCCATCCAAAGTAAAATCCCAGTTCTCAGAGATCTCTAATACTCGGGGATTCTTTATGATTAAAGCGTCTCCGAAGAGGAATGAGGGCTTCAGGTATGATCCATCCAACTTCCCAGAATTCATCATGGCACGGAGATAATGGAGGGTCTGATTCTCGATGGCGTTCAACCTTCCCGAAGGCTCATTAGCAGAAAATTGATTCAGCACGTAATTAACTAAGTCATCAAGACGCACGCCCAAGGCAAACTGATTCGAGCCTACCAGAAGTTCCCCCGCAGGATTTACTGGCAGATTCACTGAAAATAGAAGAAAGAAATAAGATTAGAAGATAGTCAAAATCAAGAAGCATTTGAAAGATCATTGGAGTCTATGCGGCTCGGGTCGTCATAGCCTCATGCGGCTCTGAACCCAATGAGTCCATGCGGTTCTGTTCATCATAGCCTTCTGCGGCTCCAAGTCAGACGAGTCCATATAAATCAAGTTCAGATGAGCTTATGAAGCTTCTGCGGTTTAGGTTCGAAAGGGCCTATGCGGTTCAAGGTTCACATGGATTCAACAGACAAACCTAGGCGCTGATGCGGCTCCGATTCAGGTGAGACTATGCGGATCAAAGTCCACGTAGACTCATGCGGCCCTGAACAGACAGACTCATGCGGCTACAAGCAGATGAGCTTATGCGGTTCAAAAGTGAACTACGCTCATGCGGCTCAAACCGAAAATATATATGCGGTTCAGATCGAGTATGACAAGCCCATGCGGCCCCTCTGGACGAAGTGCTTATGCGGTCATATCGACGAACCTTGTACATGCGGCTTGTGCATAAAGTATGCAGCAGAGCCATGGCACTTAGGGTTCTAAAGCAATGCCCTTTCCAGCAATCGGCGGATGAACGTCGGGGTGAACGGAGGGAACAGCAGCCGGCGGGGGAGCGGCCACGTTCGTCGCCACAGTCGTCGTAGAAGCAACCGCCTTGCCCTTCGCAGCCTTCGACACAGCAGCCTTTTTGGAAGCCATGGATGTTTGGGAGAGAAAGGAAGTTAGAACAGCAAAAGATCGAAGACAAGAGAGAGAAAAGAAGACTCCCCAGAACGAGAGTGTTCCTATATAGACAAAGAAGGAATGCCTCGATCTGCGTGCAATATGATGACCGACTCTTCGATCATCGAGGCAAAAACGGCTGAATAATAGCCTGACTCTTGGGATCCTGGTCCAAGAAAGCGGCTCTTAAAATCTGCAGTAAATCAAGAGCATTAAATGCAGGAGATTCACAGAAGATTTGCACACGTGGCAGGAAGACGTGGCAAGAAGCTCATGCGGCCAAAATAGCCCATGCGGCTCAGAGAGTTATGCGGTCGAGGTAATCATGCGGCTGGTCAAATCCATGCGGCTAGGACAGAATACATCCATGCGGCTCTGGCATAATCATGCTTCTTATTCAAAGTATTTCAATTTTGCAAATTGAAAACTTTGAAGGGGGTCTTGTAGAAGCATGAAAAAAAAGAAGAGAAATATGATCCATGCGGCCAAGGGGCCACATGCGGCTCAAGAGCCCCATGCGGCTCAAACACAGAGCGGACTCCATGCGGCCAGCAGAGGGAAGCCACGTGTCCTTTTTAGAACGGCTGTAACTAGCGTCATTCAAACGCAATTAAATGCCCTGACGGCTGACAATTAATGCTCTGACGGCTGACAGCTGATAGCTGAAAGCCCTGACAAAAAGTAGTCATGATGACTGACACAAGAGCAACATCTTCCTAGGGAACTGAAGAAAATCTTCACAAACTTCGAGGCTAGTTTATGCGGCCAGTCTAGACGAGTTCATGCGGCCTGTGCAGAGAAACCTATGCGGTTCGATCATGAAGGTCCCCCATGCGGCTCGGTCATGAAAGACACCCATGCGGCTCGGCCATGAAGACTCTCATACAGCTCGGCCATGAAGACCCCTATGCGGCTCGGTCATGAACATATTCATGCGGCTCGGTCATGATGACCTTCATGCGGTCCGAGTATAGAGACTATTCATGCGGCTCGATCATGAAACCTTTCATGCGGCTCGGTCATGACGACCTTCATGCAGCCCAAATATGAACGCTCCTCATGCGGCTCAACAATGATGACAGAACACGTATCCTAAAGATAATCAAATTTTGGGTCAGATCCCAATGATTTGGGACACGTGGCAAGAGAATGATTTAAATTGATTCATTCAAATTTGCGGATATCAGCAAATCATCAGGATGGGGATTTATTGCAATCAATGTTAATGACTGACATGATTTGGCATAATCCTCATTAATGGCCCAGATCCTTCACGCTCAAGATTATTGGTCCAGATTGATCATTTACTAGGCGGCCGCCACTTTGGGAATGGGCAATCATTGTAAACCCTAATGATGCTCCCCACTATTATAAATAGCATGGTGCCATTCCCTTGTAAAAAAAAAGATACCTACAGAGAGAGATACGTACATACGGAGAGACACTCCCCCAATAATCAGAGAGAAATCCACAGAGATCAATCCAGTGAGAGAGAAGCCAGAAGAGCAATACGAGGAGAGCAAGAAGAGCATTTCTTCATCAACGCCAACCATCTCGTCACAGAAGCCAAGGCTACGTCCGATCGTCCAAGGAGTAAGGCAGAGTTGCCGTCGCTTTCCCGAGCCTCTATCGTTACCCCTAGAATCAAAAATAAACAATTGTACTTAGATTGCTGTACCTAGGTTTTCGTCCCTAGGCTTTCTTTGTACAAGCGAGTTTGTAACGTGAAGTAAAAGTCCAGTCCTCCCATAAAACTGTTCTGCTCTTTTATATTTCATGGCAAACAGGTACGGGTCGTGATAGGGGACGGACAAGGCCAGCTACGTAATGCCAGAGTACGCCAGTACTCTAAAATTACGTATAAACTGTCAAGACATGGGGGTTACTTCTATAAGCCAACAGTCGATCCTAGGTCAAACAATCCTAGGTATCTCAATCACAGGTATTATACAAAAAGCAAGAAGTATGATCATCAGACATACAATAGTAAAGCGTCCCAAACCATTTATACATGGATGATCATGAAGCTAGTAATACAAAAGGAAGAACTAGCCAGAGTAATACATGATAAGCTCTAGCTATAGTCTAGAATATGCACATCATGTTTGGGCCCGTAGGCTAAATATCAAGAACTAAAACACGAGCTAAATACGTATTCGGAGGCTAAACGCCACAAAAGAATAATGTGCATATATATCGAGTGGGAGAATGAAATAAGAAACCCACTCAAGTACTCTGGTGCTCCGGATGGTCACGGTCGAGTAGATGGTACGAAAGATCCTCTGGGCTCCTCTATCAGATCTGGCCAAACAAAACCAGTGGGGTCAGACCCCCAAATAGCAAGTACCACTAAGGAAGCCAAACTATGAACTAAAACCAGCAATAGCTAACATAGCAATGGTTAGAGAAAGCAATAAGTAAATATAGATCGAGACTCGTGCACTACCAATGCACTCATCCCGAGAAATAGAAAAGACAATAAGTAAGCCACTTGGAGCATAAGTAATTAACATGTGACATAATGTAAAGTGTAGACATGTTAAGTAAACGAAAGCTTGAGAATAAGTAAAATCAACTGGTCGAGCAAACATGTGAGATAGCCAGGTCATGTGAATATGGTGACCCAGCATAGGGATCATGCTTAGCTTGTGAGATAACTGAATCTTGTGAGCATGTGAGATAACTAGAGCATGAGAGCGTGTGAGAACTATATATAATAACAATAATAGGATGACTTAGAAACTATTCCAGAAGTCAAGTTACAACCCGTAAACCAAACAAGGACCAGGGTTGTAACCCTTCTCCTGAACAGAACTCAGCCTCCGGTCATTTATCGATAAAAGTAAGGTGTAAACAATAATGTACTGAAATAAACATACGGACACTGTCTAGACAAAACTAGACTGGACTGGACTGACTCCATTCATCAAACACGGCTAAGCAATGAGTATGGCTTGATACATCAGCTAACTAGGGTTATCACAACCCAAGTTACTAACAAGATGCAAGAAGATATTTCCACAGTCACAAGCCCTGCAGCTATCCAGTTATCCTTCTACAGGTTGAGAGTTGTATTAGGTAGATACATCGCCCAGGAGACAAATGTATCCCATGGTGACTTGGGGGTGCAACACATGACAGTGTGCTGGAAATGCGCCCTACTCGACGGCAGGCTACAAGTCCAATTAAAGCGCCCAGATAACAGGATCACCTGTGACTGGAAAATCTTTATGTATGAACTACTTGATCAATCTAGTCATTAACCTAGTTAGATTCAGTATAAATCCCTGACCGTGGTAATCAGGAATCCATGTCCTAGACATGATGTAAGACGAGACATGTAGTTTGTGCACGCATACACAATACATTCAACCATGGTGTCCAAATGAGTTGTATTAGCAAGAAGAATAGCCGTCGCAACAGCATCTTGATTATACATGTCATGTTAGATTTACTTGTCATGTCAAGAGTGCGCCACAACGGACCACTATCAAGAGTTATCATGTTAAGGTTGCTTATTAAGAGTGCGCCACGACAAGCCACTATCATGTAAGCAAAGAAGGGACGTGTTCTAGAGTGCACCACGGCAGATTACTATCATGTAAAGCAAAGAAAGACATGTTCAAGAGTGCACCACAACGGGTCACTATCATGTAAAGTAAAGAAAAGCGTAAATCATGAGTGCACCACAACGGGTCACTGTAAAGAAATTCTAAACATGGCATAAATTGTAAAGTACAATAAATCCGAAAAAGCATAGAAACACATATCATATCACATCAGAAATATTCGAAAGGAAAGACATATCCTGACATGTGAGAAGTGATAAGTAAAAGTAACTAATTGGCATAAAAATAATAATTGAATCTGTACAAGTATTAAGAATATAAGGGGGTACAATTATTCTCTAAATGTACAAAATCATCTAATCATGATAAGAATTTATTACAGTCGAAGGAAACCTCAAAACGTCAAGTACATAAAATATGCCAAAAAATCAAAACTATGATTGAAGTTATCAATCGCATATGAACTCCAGTCAAAGTGAAACAAGATGCTTCTTGAAGCCAAGACAAAGATCTACAACTTTTATGTTGGGAGTTGGAAGAAATTCTGGCCACAAATCAGCAAAAAAGGGCATAAAACAGCCAAAAAGAGCCAAAATAGGCACTATGCGGCCAAGGGTTGATGGGTGCCCATCTTCTCATGCGGCCAGAGTCGATGGGTGCCCATGCGGCGAGAGTCGATGGGGTGTCATGCGGCAGAGTCGATGGGGTGCCATGCGACAAGAGTCCCATACGGCCAGAGTCGATGGATGCCCATGCGACAGAGTCGATGGGGTGCCATACGGCATGAGTCCCATGTGGCCAGAGTCGATGGGTGCCCATGCGGCAGAGTCGATGGGGTGCCATGCGGCAGATTCGATGGGGTGCCATGCGGCAAGAGTCGATGGGTGCCCATGCGACAAGAATCGATAGGGTGCCATGCAGCAAGAATCGATGGGGTGCCATGCGGCAAGAGTCGATGGGTGCTCATGCGGCAAGAATCGATGGGTGCCCATCTTCTCAAAAAAATTCGAGAAAGATGGCCATAGAACCCATAGCTTCCAAGCTCCATAAAACCTTCACTGTAAGTCCAAATTTGGACTTCCATATGTCAAAATAGGGTAGAAAGAAATTCTCTACAACATAGAACAATCAAAACTTAAAAATAATAAAGTTTGGTAGATCAAAATCCAAGAAAATCAAAAATAAAGTAAGCTTAGATCTACAAGAATTTATCCACCAAAATGAAAAATGCCAAGTTCTAAAGATGCTTAGAATCATGTAAGGAAGAGTTTAGAACAAACAAAATAACATTTGTCCAACATTTGGCAAGATGTACTTGCCTTAGGTTGGAGGAGAAAATAAAGAGGAAGAAGAAGAGAATAAAAATAATGGAGGAGAGAGAGAGAGAAGTTGGTTTTTATATAAAACTCTTCCCATCTAAAACCAACTAAACCAAACCAAACCAAGTCATGCCAAGTTGAACCAAACCAAATTAAACCAAGTTAAAATTAAACCAAAAGAAAGGTTAAGAAAGACAAGTCAAAATACGAGTCACCTAACAAAGGCCAGAATTCTGTATACGTAAACTGAAAATACGTATAACAGAAAACGGGAGTGACAGGTATGCCGTCGGCATACAATGGTACACTGGCGATATGCCGGTCAAGGAAAAAATCTATAAGTTGGGAAAAAATTTAAAATGTTCCGAAAATCAAGAAAATACAAAACACAGTACGTAAATATATATCCGTATATAAATACCAATACAGTGAGACGAGTCTCACACAACTTTATTGTCTTTCTTCAAAATTATCATCATTATCTCTCTTCATAACTCATCTTCATTATCTCTTGTTCCTATTGCCCAAGCACATATTCCCCAAGCAGCAGAAAGAACAATGCTCGACGCCGTCGCCTGCCCAAGCTTGAGTCAAACAAACGTAGAGGTTATAGAGAGGACGCTCGACGCCACCACCTATCTCCGGATCCAACTTATGTTTTGACTCACTTCTGCGCCCACATCCAAGTTAAAAACTCGAATGTAAAAATGGACAAAAAATGACATATTTTCATCCAACAAGAAGTGTATACGCACAAATCCTGACGGATTATTTCCTCAACCAAAGAATGGAAGTGGACGCGGAAGGAGCCAAATCTGTAAAATCTTTTACTTTCATGTTCATTTCTGCGAACCAAACAGGTCCTGAATACAACTAGGGATACCTTTAGCAGTGAAAGTTTTTGATAGCAGTAAAATTAAGGCATGTCTTAGGATAATTATTGTTTCAGCAACGAAAGTTTTGATATCATATTCATAAATACTATTAAAAACGTCTCAAAATTTATACAAAAGAAATGATAAAATAACAAAATGTTTACATAATGTTGTTATCAAATCTATTTTTTCTTCTCAGATTGCTTTTAGGCCATCTCCAACACATCCTCATTTTCCCCTTAATTTGGAAACTCGAAACAAAATATTCTCATATTATTCCCTCCTCAAAATCTTACAACTCCAATACATCTATCCTCAATCAATAAACAACTACTATTAATTTCTACATAAACTTATTTCTTTGCAAGTATTTTAATATAATCATACGAGGGATCGTTGCGTGTGCAATTTTCAGAAATAAAAAAATAGAAAATATCAAATAATATTTTAAACATAGTAGAATTATATTATTAAAAAAAAACTAAAAGACCTTTAGTTAAATCTTAAAATTGAGCAAATTTCAAAAAGATTATGAAGATAGCATAAAACATTTGATTATTCAAACTATAAAAAAAAATCAAAAGAACATATTCAAAATTTTCTAAAACAAATTAAACCTTTTTTGAGCACCAATCATAAAAAATATCATTTCATAAAAAATAATAGAAAAGATGTGATATAAACAAATAAGCATGATCGAATTTATGGAATAATAGCAATAAGTTTTTGATTTCTAAGCAACTATTGGAATATAGCATCCATGAATGCCTTCTAATGTAGAGCATGTTAGTCCTGGGACTTGATTAAAGATGGTAGACTCGATGTCGAGATCAGAGGTTCAACAAACGTTCACCTGCTGATTATTTTCGAGCTCCAAGAGGAACGCTATAATATGAATCTGATTACAAAAGCAACAATAATCAAAAAGTAAATCTCACGTTCTTCCTCGTAATCGCAGTTGCAGACGGACAGAACTGAGTTCAGAAAATAAATCTCATGTTTTTTCTTGCAATCGCAGTTGCAGACGGACAGAACTGAGTTACAACTCAGATGAAGGAGAAGAAAGAAGAAAGAAGAAAGAGGAAAGGTTCTTGCTGGGGTGATCAAGATCACCGTTGCTCAAAGCAAGATTCGCCCCAACACGATCTGCTTCCAGGAACCAGCAAGTTCACGAAGAACTTCTGGAACGCTCGTAAGTCAATATTTGAGACTTGAACGGGCTTCCTGGACTTTACAGACTCTCTTAACTCTCTTCTTGGTGCATCTTCCAAAGGAGGCCAAGGGGCTCTACTTATAGAGTGGAGTGAGACTTCACCTATTCTCCTATCCGATGTGGGACTAAAATACCAATACTCAAAAATAGAGTTTGATATTTTAGATCATCCCACAATCAGCATAGAAGTGTGCAAGTCCATGTCTACCCCCCCGAACACTCCCGTGCATGCACGAGACATCCTGGAGTCCGTGTCCGAGTCCGACTTCGTGTCCGCACAACAAAAATCAACTTGCATCCTTGTTGGAATTAATCATTTTTCCTTCTAGGAAAATACTCCCACATGGCACACACTTGTGCCCCATCACACCTCATGTGCACACCTCAACACAAGCAATGCATTATATTAAGATACTCACCATTTGGTGTAGCCGATGTGGGACTATCTTTCCTAGTCCAAAGGCAAAAACACCAACAATCCCCCACATTTCTTAATATATGGGTTGAGCGTTCCCCACAGTGACTGTCCATCATACATTAGGAGAGATGTCGCTATGACTTGAATCTTCCCGCATAGGTTAAATAATAGCATAATACAAGAATGGACTAAGCCTTGAATTCTGCACCATAACTGTAATTCTTTCTACTCACATAATGACATCAACTGTACTTCTGGCTGCACATTAAAGGCCTCGTGCCAGCCTGGTTTCAGTGTATAATTTTTGGACGTCTACAAGTTTACCCTCAAGAGACGGCCTGATATCTCTGTCTATACACTATAGGTGAGTTCTTTATAAAGAGTCATGGCATGAAGCATTGTGCTTCTCTGCGGTGATACGCCGCTATGACATAGCTTAAAGCCGAGGCTTTACCCCACCTGGGTACCTCATCATAGTGTCATACTACTATAGCATGAGGTCACAAGCCTCCTTGTAGTGCCAAACTACCCAGCATGAAGCCTTGCGCTTCCGTGCGGTGTTACGCCGCTATGATATGGCTCGTGAAGCCGAGGCTTTACCCTACCTAGTACCTCTTCGTGGTGTCATGCTACTGTAACATGAGGACATCGTCCTCTTTATAGTGCTGTCTACCCCTCTTTATTACGATTATCATACAATATTAGGCTACCTGTCTATTTGCGGTGCTACTCCGCTGTGACTTGGCTCACAAAGCTGAAGCATTACCCCTAACCGGGAACCTCATGGTGGAGTCACCCCACTATAGCATGGAGTTACACTTCTTGTAGTGCTGCGCTACCGTGCTTCCTACAAAGCACTTCAGGCATTCACTCTGCTTGAGAACTCATTAAGGCATTTAAGCCAACCTTCCCACAGGATCCGTTTTCCACAGAAAATAATAGTAGACAACAGTGGTTGTAGGTTCGTAACCTCTTCATGCCACAGAGGACAAGTACCCACCATTCCTGATATTCTTCCGGTTAATAGTCCTCCCTTGAACCAAAAGCTAGATGCCTAGTAGATTTCTCTTTGAACTAATAGCATAAAACTTTATGGTAGGAATGTAATAACACAATATCAGAATACCTTCAAGCCTATTTTATAAGCTGTGTCATCGACCAGCTGGCGCTTGAGGCCCTTGGTGAACGGATCCGCCAGGTTCTTCTGACTCCGAACATCAATCACTGCAATAACATCCCTCTTGATGAGATTGTGTACTGCCATGTGCTTCAACCGTATAGTCCTCTTCTTTTCGTTGAAGAGGTCATTTGATGCCACCACCGCAGTCGCCTGGTTGTCGCAGTATATCGGTATCCCCGGTATTTGCGCCCCAACCACTGGAAGATCATACATGAGCTTCCGAAGCCATTCTGCTTCCTCCGCTGCGGTATCATGTGCAAAGAACTCAGATTTCATGGATGACCGTGAGAGCATAGTATGCTTCTTCGATTTTTACGATATAGCAGCTCCAACCATTGTGAAAATGTATCCACCTGTGGACCTCTCGCTTTCCACTTTTGAGCACCAGCTGGCATCACTGAAGCCTTCCACTACCTGCGGATCTCCGCTGTAGTACAGTGCATATGTCTGAGTCTTCTTGAGATATCTCATCACCCATTTCATAGCTTTTCAGTGCTCAATGCCTGTGTTGCTCGTAAAATGACTCAGCATTCCCATAGCAAAAGCTATGTTAGGCCTTGTGACAGTAGTAGCATACATCAAACTCCCGATTACGCTTGCATACTTTAGCTGTCTGACGCTTTTTTCTGAATTAGGCTTCAGCTTCAGATCACACTTGTACGGTGTATCGATCCCTGGAAGATCCTGATATCCGTAACGAGTGATCATCTTCTCAACATAATGAGACTGTGACAGCGCTAGTCCAGTGTCTATCCGGATGATTTTGACTCCCAAGATAACATCAGCATCCCCCAAGTCTTTCATACTGATCTTCGTCGAGAGAAGCTTCTTTGTCTTCGTGACACAGCTTATATCCATACCTAGGATTAGCATGTCGTCCACGTATAGACAAACGATGACTCCTCTTCCGCCAGCAAACTTCGTATAGACACACTTGTCTATTTCACTGACCCTATAGCCATTTGACCTTATAACTTTGTCAAACTTCTTATGCCACATTTTGGGAGCTTGCTTTAAATCGTACAGAGATTTCACCAACTTGCAGACTTTGTCTTCAAGATATTTGACGACAAACCCTTCTGTCTGTTGCATGTAGATCTCTTCGGTCAGCTCGCCATTCAGGAATATCGTTTTCATATCCATCTGATGTATCACCATCTTATGTATTGCTGTGAGAGCAATCAATATTCTGATGGTGGTCATCCAGGCTACTGGAGCATACGTGTCAAAGTAGTCGATCCACTGCTTCTGAGAAAATTCCTTTGCCACTAGCCTGGCCTTGAACTTGTCAATGGTTCCATCAGCTTTCATCTTCTTCTTGAAGATCCACTTACATCCGATAGGTTTTGTTCTTTCAGGTAGATCAACCAACACCCAAGTGTTATTGGAGGTGATTGATTCAATTTTATTGTCTATCGCCTCCTTCCAAAAAACAATATCTCTGGTCTTCATCGCCTCATCATAGGTAAGCGGATCTGCTTCCACATGATAGGTGATGAAGTCTTCTCCGAAGTTCTTCGGCCTCCTCGCTCGCTTCGACGACGGCTCAGCGAGTTCTGGTTCAATCGTTGTCTCCTCAGCAACAACTTCATCTTGGACAACTGGCTCATTGAAGATCTCAGTCTCATTTTTACCTTCATCATTCTCCGAAATATCCGTTAGAACAATGTTTTTGTGCCTTACAAACTTGTCTTCAAAATATTCAGCATTGCGAGATTCGATGATATGATTTGACTCAATATCAAGAAATCTTCGAGCATCACTCTTCTCTGCATACCCCAAGAAGATCGTCTTTATAGTCCTTGTCCCCAGCTTCTGAATCTTTAGATCTGGAAGTTTCACATAAGCCAAACACCCCCACACTCGAATGACATTCAAGTTAGGTCTGACTTTGAACCAGAGTTCATGAGGAGTTACGTCCAAATTTGCATACGGCACTCTATTTAGAATAAAAGTGGTCGTCAATGCAGCTTCTCCCCAGTAGCATTTAGGAAGACCCGTAGTTAGCAGCATTGAGTTCATCATTTCTGTCAACGTTATGTTCTTCCTCTCCGCTACTCTATTAGATTGAGGAGAATACGGAGCAGTAGTCTCGTTTATGATTCCATGTTCTTTGCAGAATAATGTGAATTCATGAGACCGATACTCTCCGCCTCGATCACTTCTTAGCCTCTTGAGTTGTTGTCCAGTTTGCCGTTCAGCCTCGGCCCTGAACTCCTTGAACTTCTCGAACGCTTCGTCTTTAGACTTGAGCAAGTAGACGAACGCGTACTTTGAGAAGTCATCGATGAATGTTATGAAATACTTCATCCCGGCTTTTATAGAGAACTGCTTGAAGTCACAGATATCGGAGTGCACCAACTCCAGAAGATCTGTGCTTCGATTGACCCGATGAAAGGGTTTCCTTGTGATCTTTGTTTGAGCACATACTTCACACTTCTCTACCTTACCCCCAAATTTGGAGATAAGTCTTAGACTCGACATTTTGTTAATCCTTTTACAGTGAACATGTCCTAGCCTATTATGCCACAACTCAAGAGAATAATCAGAAAGAGCGATTACATTGATTACATTTAACTGGTTTACAAGCTAAATTTTGAACATCCCTTCGGTTTGAAAAGCTTTACCTAAGTATGTTCCCTTCTTGGACATCACCATCTGGCCAGCATTGATGTCCATCCTCAAGCCTGCATTGCTAAGCAGGCTTCCAGAGATCAGGTTCTTTGCAATCATCGGAACATACTTCACACCTTGAAATGTCAGAGTGTTTCAGTTTCAGCTCCACAGTTCCGACCTCTAGAACTTCAGCTTGGGCTTGGTTCGCCATGATAACTTTCTCAGAAGTTGGCTGGTATGTGACGAACCATTCCTTATCAGAGCAGACATGGCAGGTCACACCAGTGTCTATCCACCAGTCAGAGTCAGACCCCACAGCTGTGACCTGAGCAATCATAGCAATAATGTTAGAAACCATGGAAATCTTGCTAGGCTCACCGTGCTCAGCTTGTTTGGGCTTGGATTTTCATTCACTCTTATAGTGGCCCTTCTCGTCACAGATGAAGCAAGTCACGTGGGACTTGGACTTCTGTTGCTTGAACGAAGGACCCTTCACTTTCAGATTAGTGGAGTCCTTCTTCTTGTGATGAGAAGCCCCATGCTTCCCCTTGAACTCTCTTGTCTGCACCAAGTTGGCCTTAGCCAGTTGGTTGGACCGAGAGTCCATCTTCTGTTGAGATCGCATTTCGTCCTCAACGTGGATCTTTTGTAGGAGATCTTCCAAGCTAATATCCAGCTTCTTCCGATGCATTCTATTGCTCCAACCAGCAGAAAGTTTCGAGACTATTCCTCCAACGACAAACTTGTCGACGAGGGGCATCTTCTCGTCATCTAACTTCTGGCACAACTTCATGAATTTCTTCACTTGAGGTAGCATCGCCATCTCGTCTTCGAAGAGCCACTTATGGTACTTCTCGACGATGAAGATTTTGGACCTGTTCTCATCATCTTCATATAGCTTACCCAAAGAATCCCAGATCTCTTTGGCCTTCACCTTCTTGGAATATGACTTTGCCAGAGAGTCTTCCATAGAATTGAGAATCAATAATTTACATATGCTGTTTTCTCTCTTCCATTTGCTATGCTTGACGAGTGCAGCAGCAATAGCATCGGCAGTTCCTCCTTCTGGAATCGTCGGTTCATCCTCAATCAACACATGGTCTACGTCCACGAGTTGAAGATTAAGGGTGACCTTCTTCTTCCAGATTTGGAAATGTTCTCCGTCAAATTTCTCCAACTTGTTAAAGCTGGTATCGATGAGAGAAGCACGAGAGTTCTCCATCTACAAGGATCTTACTTTGAGATTGTTAGTCCCGAGGCTTGATCAAAGATGTTAGACTCGATGTCGAGATCAGAGGTTCAACAAACGTTCACCTTCAGATTATTCTCGAGATCCAAGAGGAACACTATAATATGAATCTGATTACAAAAGCAACAATAATCAGAAAGTAAATCTCACGTTCTTCCTCGCAATCGCAGTTGCAGACGGACAGAACTGAGTTCAAAAAATAAATCTCACATTCTTCCTTGCAATCGCAGTTACAGACGGACAGAACTGAGTTACAACTCAGATGAAGGAGAAGAAAGAAGAAAGAGGAAAGGTTCTTGCAGGGATGATTAAGATCACCGTTGCTCAAAGCAAGATTCGCCCCAACACGATCTGCTTCCAGGAACCAGCAAGTTCACGAAGAACTTCTGGAACACTCGTAAGTCAATATTTGAGACTTGAACGGGCTTCCTTGACTTTACAGACTCTCTTAACTCTCTTTTTGGTGCATCTTCCAAAGGAGACCAAGGGGCTCTATTTATATAGTGGAGTGAGACTTCACCTATTCTCCTATCCGATGTGGGACTAAAATACCAATACTCAAAAATAGAGTTTGATATTTTAGATCATCCCACAATCAGCATAGAAGTGTGCCAGTCCAGGCCTACCCCCTGAACACTCCCGTGCATGCACGAAACATCCTGGAGTCCGTGTCTGAGTCCGAGTCCGATTCCGCACAACAAAAATCAACTTGCATCCTTGTTGGAATTAATCATTTTTTCTTCTAGGAAAATACTTCCATATGGCACACACTTGTGCCCCATCACACCTCAACACAAGCAATGCATTATATTGAGATACTCACCATTTGGTGTAGTCGATGTAGGACTATCTTTCCTAGTCCAAAGGCAAAAACACCAATAGAGCATTCACTCTTCTCTCGTGGCACCGGTTATAACGAATCATTCAAAGTTAATTTTGTTGCTAGAGTTGATCTTAAACTTAAGATATAATAAGTAAAAAAAATACCTATAAGCAACTTAAACATAGAAATATATAACTGAAAATTTACAGAGTAAATGACATATTTATTCCTAAATAATTATATTTTAGTATGTTAATGTTGTACCAAATAATATATTGATACCTCTGACATTTGAATTATATATTAGTATAGATACACTATATTATTATACATTGTTTATACATAGTTTTTTTTAGAAACAAAATTCTCTAAAATTCTGTAGAAATATTTTTATTATACTCTATTGAAGTTTCCAACAAGATTTTTTTTAATAATATACTTATTATATTTATTATATTTATAAATTAAAATATATATGATAAAATAGGTATAAAGAGTGGAATTTGAGGACAGACCCCTTCACCCTCAATTTTTTTTTCTTAATTTGAGGATAAGTTGAAGAGGAACAAATTGGTGTTTTGAAGACATGGTTGGAAATGGCCTTAGAAAAAGGCTAAATTGTACTTTGATACCCTCAACTATTCAGCTTTTTCAAGTTGATACCATAAACGTTTTTACTCAACAACTTAATACGTCAACTATTATTTTTTTTTTCAACTTGATACCTAAATTTTTAAAAATCTCCAAAATGCCCTTATCCCTTCCCTCTCCCCTTCTCCCCTCCCCCCCTCCCCCACTCCTGCGACCACCTCCTTCCCTTTCCTCTTCGGCGACTACTGTAAGAACCCTAGAGGGGGGGTGAATAGGGTCAAGCTAACTAATCAAGCACTTAGCACAAGCTAATTGGCAATTTAAAAATATAAGTGCAAGAGAAGAAGCAATAACAATACCGACACCCGATGTATCCTGGTATCCTCCCTCGAGGCAATCCAGTCCCGGAACTCTCTCCGGATTTAATCCACTATTTGAGCAAATAGTTACACACGAGTTTGGATCCGAAGAACTAGCCAACTTCTTACACGAGAGCTTTAATCCGAAGGCATCTCCGACTTCAACCGAGAGTTTGGATACGAAGACTCTCCAACTTCAACCGAGAGTTTGGATACGAAGACTCTCCAACTTCAACCTTTCACAATAGGTTTTGATCTCCTTATACAATAAGATGAAGATCTTACTTTTCAACTCAATAACTCGAACACAATTTGTGGATGGCAAATGAAAGCTTTGTAGAGTTGTTTGTGGATAGGCTTTGGTGGTTTAGAAATTTTTAGGCTCAAAGCATCAACCTTGAATGAAGGGGTTCAAGGCTATTTATAACCAAAGCAAAGGAAAGTGCAATAATGCAAGTTTTTCAGGCTGACGGATCATCCGTCGGATTTTCGTAGAAATCTGCCGGATCATCCACCTGTATAGTCCAACGGCTATAAATAGAGCCATTGGGATCAATCATTCGTAAGATCCGACCGTTGGAATGCAAACGGTCATATGGCAGAAAATCTGTCGGAATTCTGCGGTTTTCTGCCGGATAATCCGAACACTCACAGAAGGTATTCTGTGAGACCATTCGGATCTTCCGTCGGATTTCCGCGGAGATCCGCCGGATTATCCGCCAGGATTTCGAAGATTGTCCTGGGTTATTGTCTACCCTAGCTTTCAATTTTGCCATCTATTTCTTGTGTTTACAATGATTCCTAAGACTCATTACAGACTCCAAATATACTATAGTATGAACAGGCTTCTGCAGAGTCTTGAAATGATTATGGCTTGGCTTGGCTTGGCTTGGCTTGGCTTCTTTCCTTGATAGATGTTGGCTTTTTCCCTTGGCGGTAGCTGTCCAAAGATATCCAGTTTGTGAAAACTGAATACCTTTCAGGGGCTTCGCCCCCGAACTCCCGACGAGAGGTGCTACCCCCTCGACCCCCGTCCGCTGACCAGACAGCGGAACCCCCGAGTGCGTGGCTCCGGAGATGTCGTCGGGTGGTTCAGAGAAATCTTGTGGGATCCGTCGTCTTTGGCCCACCATGATTTCTTCATTGCATATGTCCACATTGATCTTGCTTATTACTTTTCTGCATGTACAGGTTAGATGAACAAAGCAATATACATAGTAGCAAGTATGATAAGTTTAATGCACATTAGGACAATGCTGAGTTTAAGTATAAGTGCCAAGGTGATAGCATAAATGATAGTGATATCATAATGATTAAACTTAATTGAATGACCACAATAAAAAATATAGTTTTGATTTTGGCAACCCGATTAAATTTAAGATAGATAAGCTCATATCACTAATAAGTAAACCAATAGGCACATATCACCAAAGGTATAAGTAGAAATGCTATAGTGATAGTATGAAAATTAGTGATATTGAAATGCTAAACTTAACAGATTAACCATATTCAAAAACATGATAAAATCATTGGGCCAACAACCACCTCCCCCCCCCCTCCGCCCCTCCCCCTCCTCCCGTCCCGCCTGCACCCTCCCCCTCCCCCCCGCTCCCCTCCACCCTCCGGCCACCCGCACCCCCCCCCTCTCCGGCGATGGTGGAGTCGGGAAAGGAGGGCAGCGGGAGAGGAAGGGGAGGGAGCGGGAGGGAGGGATGTGCGGGTGGCCGGAGGGTGGAGGGGAGCGGGGGGGGGGGCGGAGGGGGAGGGTGCAGGCGTGGCGGGAGGGGGGAGGGGTGGAGGGAGAGGGTGCAGGCGGGGTGGGAGGGGGGGTGAGGGGCGGAGTGGGGGTGGGTGCAGGCGGGGCGGCGGGGAGAGGGGCGGGGGCGGGGGCGGGGTGGGTGGCCGGAAGGGGGGCCCTGGAGGAGGGGAGGGGGCGGGGTGGGTGGCCGGAAGGGGGGGCCTGGAGGAGGGGATGGGGGAGGGGTTGAGTAGTAGTTTTAATTTTTGGGTAAGGGCATTATTGTCCAAAAAAATTTAGGGTATCAAGTTGAAAAAAAAATTAGTTGAGGTATCAACTTGAAAATGCGGAATAGTTGAGGGTATCAAAGTGCAATTAAGCCTTAGAAAAATGAAATAAAAAATTTGAGTTGCACCCCACACCCGATTGTACCCCACCTGATTACAATAATTTATGACACCTGACGGAAATCTTCTCCAACTCAAGGTCAACTTCTTTAACCAATTTTTTTGGATCTGTCTTTCTCTCTCTCTCTTTTCTCCTAATGAAACTGATATATTCCACTCTCATCCTCAAGCCATTCCTCCTCTTAGTCTTCCTCCTCATCCTCCTCTCTCTCCTGCCAACTGAATCTCAACACCATCAAGCCACTATCTTCAACAAGACAACATTACCATCGCCACCAGCTCCTCAAGATCCGGTTCGGCTACTCTTCCTACAAGGAGTACATAAAACACTAACTGAACCAGAACTTCAACCCAAGCTCATTCTTCTCTGCCCTAAAGTTCTAGTGCCTCCTCTCCAACTCCTCCAAGGCCCTCTACATCGACGCCCGCGTCGGACAGGAGGTGGAGCTTGGAAGGGAGGAGGAGAGAGAGTGGGAGGCGGACTTCGGCTGCTCGCGGCGAGGAGGGGGGATGCGTGGCGGGAGGTGCGCAGGAGGGCAGAGGGAGGGAGGGAGGGAGGGGACCGGGAAGAAGATGAAAGTGGAGGAATATTTCGGTCAAAAATTAACAGTCAAAGCAATTGACTGTTAGTTTCCGTCAGAAATGGGGGTGTCATGTATTATGGTAATTGGATGGGGTGCATGTTGAATATTGATAAATAAAGTTGGGTACAACTCAAATTTTTTTCAAAAGGAAAGCAAAAAACGACCATCCCTGTTTGCAGGGGATTTTTGACAGAATCGGACAGATGATATTTTGGTTGCAGGACATCCATTTTATTTTTATTTATTTATTTTTATATGATGAACTAGACTAGGAAAATAATTTTTAGCAGACGATAATTAGAACGAAGAAGTCGATTGGGTGGCCCATGGTCACTCATGGCGTACTGGGTTGAACTGGATCAAAATGTTCATGGCATCTTTCTCTATTCATGAACACTCCATCTTTTTCATGTTACTATCAGGGCCTGTTTGGTAAACCGTATTTGAACGTGGAATTTAGATTTTTATGGATTTGAAGAGAAATCCATGGAATCTTATATTTGGTTGGAGATGGATTTGGATATGGAAAGTATGACAAAATTCAGAACTTGGATTTGGTTGGATTTGGGAAGAAAAAATTAGTTAATTAATAAAAAACTAACTAATAGTTAGTTATCATAATTATATTCTAAGTTTATAATTTATTAATTAATAATTTTATTATTTAATAATTTATAATAATCCTAATTAATAATTTATTACTTTATTAATCATAATCATAATAATTTTATTAATCATAACCATAATCTTAATTAATAATTTATTAATTAATATCTAATTATAATATAATTAATAATCTATTAGTATTATTATAATATTAATTAATAATTTGTTAATAACTATTTTATTATAATCTTAATTAATAAATTTTAATCACGATTAGAATCATATTTTATGATTAATTAATAATTTACTAATCATCATTATATTAATTTATAATTATTATTTTTAAAATATTTAATTTATAGTTAATTTAAAACTAACTAATATTTATTTAAAAATTAACTAATCGTTAATTATTAATTATTAATCGTTAATTATTAATTTATAATTATAATAATCGTTATTTATTTAAAAATTATTAATCGTTAATTATTAAAAATGATTAATTGTTAATTATTATTTACTAATCGTTAATTAAAAATATTAGTTGTTAATTATTAATTATAATTATTAATTATTAATCGTTAATTATTAATCGTTATTTATTTATCGTTATTTATTTAAAAATTAACTAATCATTAATTATTAAAACAGTACAATACAAAAAAAAAAGCAAAGCCAAAAACAAAATCAAAACAGATCTTTTTTTTTCAGGTACTTTGTATTTTGTTCTATTTCATATAAATATATTTTGGTATAGACTCAAGTTTGTCAATTATCAAAATGGGGAAGATTGTTGGCCCATTCCATGGTCACACCCGATTTCGATAATCAACATACACTTAAGTCAATACACAAAATATAGAAAATGCTGCTAATCATTTCAGGATACATGAAATCAAATTCAACGGACGATGTACTGCATCAAACAAAGCGTCAACATCATCAAATCTTCAGAAGACTCATTTCTCATTTTATTCTGTATTTTATATTTTATTGAGTCTAGGATTTATGTTGTAAAATCAGTTTTGGTAATACTGGCTTAGGGTTAAAACTGTCCACATTCCAAAAGCCTACCTATTTACCATTCGTATTTCATTTACAAAATATTTCAAAAACATATTTTGAAAATAGCCTTTACAAATGATTTTACAAATAACCAAAAATATATTTTGAAAACTGTTTTTACAAATGATTTTCACTTATCTCCTGACAGAACTCGTAACCGAGTTCGGCCCGAGTTCGGTCCGAACTCTGACCGAGTTCGGTCGAAAATGATTCAAACTTCTGTTGCCTCCAATCAGCGAGCAACGTCTCTTTGCGAGATATTTGCATCCGAACTCTGCCCGAGTTCGGTTCGAGAAAACACCTATAAATAGAGAAGAACTTTTCATTTCAATTCATTCATTCATTCTTCATTCTCTCTTCTCTACTACTCAAGTGTTTTCAAACGATCTAAGACTTTCAAATCATACCTATACATCTCTTAGCCAAAAGCCAGTACTATCAGAGTTGATTTAGAATCTTTTCGTGTTTCAAGAGTTGTAAAGAGGTCGTTCCAAGTTCAACAACTTTTTCTGTTGTGGAGCTGGTCGTGCGCTCGTCACCAAGCACGGTGTGTGTTGTGGAGCTGGTTGTGCGCTCGTCACCAAGCACGGTGTTGTAAGAGACTGCAAGCTCTCAGTTAAAGCTTGTGCCATAGTGGATTAACATCGAGCAAGAGTACTCGAGACTGGATTAGTCCTCTCAGAGGGATACCAGTATATATCGCTGTGTCACTGAGTTTGAATTCTCTATCTTTATTTACTGTCTCTTATATCTCTGCCATAGTTTAATTTTTAATTGGTGATTATTTTCCGCTGCACGCACACACTCTATTCACCCCCCCCCCCCCCCCCCCCCCCCTCTAGAGGTGCTCAACGGTCCTACGGTTTACTAAAGAAAATTACACGAAAAAACTTTATGATCCACCAAGAAAGTGGAAAATATTCCTTGTTCTACTTTTTATCAAAACAAAAATGTAGAAAGTCATGAAGGCTATCTAGGTTCAATTACTATTATTTAAAAAAACTAAATATTTATTTTTTTTAATCATCTATATTAACTATCTTTTATTATCAACATGTCGCCATTGACACTAGCTAGGTTCTACCAAACAAACAATTGGTTTAACTGGAAACTTAGTTTCATAGTAAAAACCAATAAAAACTTAGGAATTGCTTGGTTACCTATAAATATTATTACTGTAACATTTATCGTATCATTTACAACAATTTATTATTTGTTTCAATATATTCGGTATCATTTATTGTAGCAAAATTATTTGTTCCAGTCAAAATGACAGCAGCATTGTTCGACATAACAATTAACTGACAACCAAACTTAAAATTTGAAGTTTTACAAAGTCTCCATTTGCCATACACGCCCTTAAGTGAAAAAACCTTAGCAGGTTGATGAAAATACGATACATTATGATGTGTACGGTGTGTCCAATAGCTCGAAAATTCGAATCCCTAAGAATGTGTATGTGTTTGTGGATTGTAATAAAAAGAAAATTAACATTCTAAATTTGTATAACCAGCACCACAACAACAAAAATAAAATAAAGATGAATATAAAGTAGAAACGAAGCCCATAACACCTAAAACTAGGCCCCAATTTGGAAATAAAGATGAGTGTACCTAATCCTCGGGTACTCATTGGGCCTAAATTTGGCCCGGTTTCAGTTGAGAAAACCTAGTCTTTACACACATGGCACCAGTTTGTGTAGGCCTTCATTCATCAAGCAAATAAAATGTTGTATACACTTCTTCCGTGTGCATATTAAGTAGGGGTGAGAGATTCGGTTTGTTTCAAGGGAATAAAATAGTCAACAAATAAATAAATCGAAAATCAAACTCGAATCGAAATTAGGCATATAATCAAAATCAAATCGCAGCGACAATCGATTCGATTTATTCGGTTGGACTATTTTTCTCGTTTAGTGGATCGGCCTAAATTTGAACTAATTGTTAAACTATCAAAGTTATGCTTTAACACGCATACTACAATTGTTGTTATTAAAATATACATATATTTAATCACAAAATACGCATAAAATTGAGACTATTTATATAATTGTATAAATTTTAGAGATTTTTTGACTTTCATCCCACTTATTAATATGACTTTGTACTTACATCCCACTTTTTATTTTTTTTAGACTTACATCCCACTTTTCGTCACTAAAAGTATTTTTTGTAACAAAACAAATACTTTTTGTGACAAAATGAATATTTTTCGTGACGAAAAGTGGGATGTAAGTCTAAAAAAATTAAAAAGATGGATGTAAGTACAAATTCATATTAGCAAGTGGGATGAAAGTCAAAAAATTTCTAAATTTTATTCTATTTTTTGTATTAGATCGAGAACTGAAATCAATTAAATTTTTTTTTTTAATTATAGCCGAATGTTCTATTAGGTACTGTTTGGGAAGGGTGGAAAATGGGAGGAAGGAAAAAGTTGAGGGGAAAGTGAGAGAAAAATTTTAAATGATGGTGTTCGGAAAGGGGGAGAGAACATGGGAGAGGAAAATTTGAGAGGAAAAAGTAGGTGGGTCCCACCAAAAAATTTTCCTCCCAAATGTCGGAGAAAAATGGAGAGAGATGAGAGGAATTTGAGTAAATTTACTCCACCACCCCTCAAAAAGTTAATATTAAATCATCATTTGAGAATACCAAGAAGAAAATAGTAATTATACCTATATCCATAAACAAATAAAAAATTGTTTTTAAACTTTTCCTTCCCCTACTTTTTGTCCATCCAAACAAAGGAAAGAAAAATTAACTTTCCCTCCATTTTTCTCTCCTCCATTTTCCTTTTCCTCAAATTTTCCTCTTCCTTCCCACAAATGTTCCCAAACACAGTGTTAGGTTCCGTTCGATTATTAATGCTCACCCCCTACGTGTAAGTCCCAAAAACACAGAATAAAAATAGTATATTGTACAACCCCTTTCCAGAGTTTAAATCCTAACTTTCCCTTGGGGGCTGTTTGGTTGCACGAAAGTGTATGAAAGTGCGAAAGTGGAAAAACGAAACTTGCGCACGCGATGCGTACGCATAAATTTTGAGTTTCCAAAAGATGTTTGGTTGATGGTTGAAAAATATGAAAGTGGAGGAATAAGGAGTTTCATTGTTTGGATGGTTGTTGAAAGTGGAAAAAAAAGAGTTCCGTTGTTTGGATGGTTGTTAAAAGTGGATGTTGGTTGGAGATATATTAAACGAAAATTACTTTTCTCTTTCCACACTTTTCCTTCTCTTTCCACCACTTTCACAAAAAAAATAGTGTGGTGAAACTGAACAATTAGGAAGGAGGGGGGTGGGGGACAGGAACTGTAATCCATCACTTCAGCCAAAAAAGTTGAGTTTCAAACATTACAACCAAACGTATGAACTGGTTGGAGTTCAGGGGAGTTTCAAATATTTCTCCAAATCCAACCCACTTTCGTCGAACCAAACACCCCCTTGGTGAATGTACCGAGACGAAAGTGCCAAACGTGATTGTCACTGTAACTGCTGGCTGCCATGTGGGCCATGTCCCGTGGAATGTTGGCGGACTCTTCTTGTTTGCTGCACGGACCCACGGCTTTTAAGTTGGTCCATAGGGAAATGGACGTGGAGCCATACCATACCAGTAAGCATTAACTTTAGTTCCAGAATTTGAGAATACATTCGTACCTGAACATTGCTCATCGACAACTGCGCCGCTTCGGAAGTTCCAAGCAAGCACGTGCTCTTGCAATCGCCAACCATTTATATCGATGATATTTAGACCATCTCCAGTGGGGGTTTCTATCTTCCCTATTTATATGAAAAAATTTATTTTAGAAAAAATTTCTTCCAATGGTAATTTCTATCACCACTTCTATCCTAAATAACAATAATGTATGATAGAAATTTTTTAGGAGAATTTCTACATGTAAAAACTCTCATAGAAATTCTCTTATCTCTCATGACAATTATTATTGGATCCCACATCATTAAATGAGTTCTTTTACTATGTGACACATAGGATAAAAATGAAGAACCATTGGAGAACATTTTTGTATGTGTACAATTTCTATGTAGAAACCCTTCCAACTATGATAGAAATCTCCTTAAATTACATTGCCAAGTAGGATAAGAACTCAATTTTAGAAATCACCATTGGAGATGGTCTTAGGCCTCGTTTGGTTCACGGAAAGTAAATGCATTTGTTTGTATTTTTCATAGAAATAGAAAAGCAGGATTCCTGTCATATTTCTTTTCCGTTGTTTGGTTGGTGCAGGAAAGAAAAGCAAAAATATAGCAATGTTCCAATAATATTCTTACATATAAAATAAAAATAACATTATAAAAAATAACATTGATGGTAAAATAAGCAATAATACATGGTTACTTTTGTTATAACTTTTGTAATAAATGTTGGGAAAGGAGGGGACAAAATCAATCACATGGGTCATGAGTGGAACCATATTTCCTCCAATTTTTTTCCTTGTGAGAAAATTGATTTCCAAGTTTGTGGTTACCAAACAAAGGAAAGGAACAACTTTTCTTTCCTACTTCCTTGAATCCGTGAACCAAACGAGGCCTTAGCGCAACGGTACATTGTCGGTTTTAACTGATCAATGTTAGAAAAACTAGATTTTACCGTAAGGGTGTGTTTGATTGCAAGGTGAAAAATACGTGGAAAGAAATTAATTCTATGGAATTATTTTTCTAGGAAATTTTTTTTAATAGAATTTTAAAAAAAATTTATGGAAAACTTAATTTGGTTGTTTGATTGTCATTATTTTCCACGAAAAATAGTTATTTTTCATGAAAAATGATATTTTCCTATGGGTTAGACAAGTTTCATTTTCCACCATTTTAGAAGAAAATATGAAAAATAATAGTTTTTTGAAAAATATTTCCATGGAAAATATAAACTATCAAACACTACAATTGGTGGAAAATTTGTGGTGGAAATGTTTTCCATGGAAAAAAACGCCCAATCAAGCCTAAAAGTTTTCATTTTCCAAACATATAAAGTTGATAAAAGTACTTGAGTAATTTTAAAAAATAATTATGCATGCCCTTTAGTATTTTTGTTATTTAATTTTTTTTTTCTAAGCTCCCATATCTCGCAATTTTATTTTATGTGACGGTAATACAGAATGGAGAATTTTGTTTATAAAAAAAATTGTATCTCTCGTATCAATTAATATTGAATTATGCATCACTAAATTGATCATTTATTTTTCGTTAGGTAGGATAGAAATGAAAATTATTTCAGAATATGTGTGTGTACAATTTTTATATAGAAATTCTACCAATTATGATAAAATTTATGTAAAGTACATTGACAAGTAGCATAGAAACAAAATTTCAGAAATCCCCCTCGAGATGGCCTTTAATAATGCTAGTAATGTGCACGTGTCTTGCACATGTAATTTTTTTGTTTACAATATATATAAATTTATTCTAAAAATATCTTTCATTAGGAACTGAATTCAAGCAATCAAGAAAAAAAAACTCATATCTTAACCACTTGAGTTAAGATTATTTAATTATAAATATATCATATTAAGTATGCTTGGTTAAGTTTTTTTTTAAGTAATTATTGGAGTATTTAGGTAGTTATTTAGTTAATTTTTATATTAATTTTCTTAATTTATTTAGACAATGTAAATATATTTGAATTAAAATTTGTTAAACAATTTAAATATTTTTGATTTTCTTCTTTAAATTTAGTTATTAAATTTTTTTAAATTTAATTGTTTAAATATATATTTGTAGGGAAGGAAAGAGAGGTGAGAATTAATTTCTATCTGTAATTTTTTTTTTAAAAATGGGTGATATACATACGGTTGGACGGCTCATTTCTAGCGTTTTCAAGCCGCATTATACAATAACTAATAATGTAGTCGTGCAAATGCACGTGCGAAAAATATATTAGAAAAACTAAATATAAATTTATTAATTTTTAATGAAACTTAAAATTTGAACTCAAGCAACCAAGAAAAATATCTTATATCTTACCCATTTGGTTTAGACTATTTAATTGCAAATATATCTTATTTAGATAGTTAAATATTTAGTTACATTTTTTTAAATAATTAGTGAAGTATTTATGTAGTTATTTATTATTATTATTTAAATTTATCTAAATATTTGATGATATTTGTACGACTTAAACAATTCATTTTTGAGCCGTTTCAAGCCTCTTTATATAAGGTCTTGTTTGTTTCGCGTAATGAAAGGGAAAAGAAATCAATTACTTGACTTTTTTTTTTGAAAAATTACAATTTTTATTGATTTTTTTCTCGATGTTTGAAATTGTCAAAAAATTTGGAAAAGAAAGTGAATACATAAATGTGAAAAAATGATTCCTTACTTAGATGTATGTAATCACTTTTTTTCCTAATTTCTTTTCTATTGAGAATCACTTTTTTTTTTCCTTCTCAATTCTTTTACCATCCAAACATGAAAAAATAATAACTTTTTTTTTTACAATCCGATAATTTTGCGAGACAAAAGTGCCGGTTTCAACAATTTATTACTGCCTGCGGCGCCACCATGCTGGTGCCCCGCCGGGCTGCATATGGCTGGCACGCCCAGGCCTCCCCCCGCCTTCAAGTGTAGCAGCTGTGCACCACATGCAGTGGGACCCACCAAGCGTCCCTCTCTATGTTGGTTCCAGCATATATATATAACGCAAGTATAGTATCTATAGAGGAACCAAAAAAAAAAAAAACGTAATTTAATATAACACCCATTCTCTTATTTAATTAATTGTGACCCTTTTAAGTAAGTTCAGTTCGGTCTCTCCCGTCACTCACTCTCCACCAGCTGACAGTTCATTGCTGACGCCGACACTAGAGAATAAAATGAAATTAATTTTTATTCTCCCACCAAATCTAAATAAAATATTCATCCTCCACTAAAAAAATAAGATATATGATAAGTTAAATGTCAAAATAATTTCGATGGATAAAAAACCTACTTACAAAATGGTTTGTGTTAGTTAAAAATGTCAGGTGTCCATTTTTTAATAGAAAATAAATATTTCATGTAATTTTGGTGAATGAACAAAAAATATAGACTCAATAAAATGCGTACTAATTTCATGACACTAGAGAATAAAATGCGTACTAATTTCATATCACTTTATTGAGGGCGTAATAATCACCCAATTCCTTTCTAAACAAATGAAGGTCAATGGCAACGCCGTAATTCATTCCAAATACAGTACCCTTTTCCAATCTCTAACCATTTATAAGACGCCGCTTCACTCACGCTTCTCGCCCTTGCCCAAAATTCTCGACTCCAGCAACCGCGACCTCCATTTTCCCCTTTCTTTTTCATCGAACACTTAGCGATCGATTGCTAGCTCATGGCGGCCGGAAGCTCCGCCGCCGCTGCCTTCTCCCTCGGCGTCGGCCCCTTCCTCTCAGCATCCACCCGCCGCCCGGCCACCGGCGGCTGCATCCTCGTCTTCTCTCCCCTCCCGCTCCGCCGCAGCGGCGTCGTGGCGGTCCCCCGGGTCCAGCAGTGGAGCCGACGGAAGAGGCGTTCCTCGACAACGGTGTTCTTCGTGCTGGACGACGCGGGGAAGGAGGCCGGGAGAGACGAGGAGATGGATAGGGAGGAGGAGCAGAGGAAGTCGCTCGCCCGGGCCGCGGACCGGACGGCACGGAAGCTGTCCGAGCGCCGGACGTACCTCATTGCCGCGGTGATGTCGAGCCTCGGCATCACCTCCATGGCTGTCGCCGCGGTCTACTACCGTTTCGCCTGGCAAATGGAGGTAAATAAACGTCGATACCGTACTAGCTAACCACTTTATTTTGTTACGGTGATTAAAATTTTAAAATCCTCCGATACTACTGCAGGGCGGAGAGATTCCGGTGATGGAAATGTTCGGCACCTTCGCCCTATCGGTAGGTGCCGCCGTGGGGATGGAGTTCTGGGCCCGCTGGGCCCACCGTGCCCTCTGGCACGCCTCCCTGTGGCACATGCACGAGTCGCACCACCGCCCGAGGGAGGGCCCCTTCGAGCTCAACGACGTGTTCGCCATCATCAATGCCGTCCCGGCCATCGCCCTTCTCGACTTCGGCTTCTTCCACCGCGGCCTACTCCCGGGCCTCTGCTTCGGAGCCGTAAGCCACTCGTTTTGGTCTTTCTTACATCAGTGGTTCCTTGCAGACCGTTCAGGGACCAACTCGTAAACCGACGTTGCCTCTCATTGGTCAGAAATATTTAACTAACTATTCCAAGAGGCTGGTCCGACACGTGCCATCGGTTTTACGCCTACTCGATCTACTCACCGGTCCCAGCTAGATTTTTTTAACGCATACGTGTCAACATTCTGCAGGGCTTGGGGATTACGTTGTTCGGGATGGCGTACATGTTCGTCCACGACGGACTCGTCCACCGGAGGTTCCCGGTGGGGCCCATCGCCAACGTGCCCTACTTCCGGCGCGTAGCTGCGGCCCACCAGGTCCGTCCGATGGCTTCTCAATTTTCTTTTGTTGTTCGCTTAGTGCTTGTATTTTTGTATGTGTGGTTGATAAGAGTGTGTCGTGGTCGATTGCAGATCCATCACTCGGAGAAGTTTAGAGGGGTGCCCTACGGGTTGTTTATGGGGCCCAAGGTCGGTATGGTGTCATTTTGTCCACTTCCTCTTGCAGAAAACAACATAAGACGAAACAATAATTTTTTAGTTCTTTTTGCAAACTGAAAGTTTTTGGTGGATTTTGGCAGGAACTGGAGGAAGTGGGCGGCTTGGAGGAGCTGGAGAAGGAGGTCAGCAGGAGGATCAAGCTCTATAACAGCAGCTCTTGACGTGACAAAACATAACATAGAGGATTTCTTCCTTTTTATTTGTTTATTTTTACTGCTATTTTCTTTCGGAAGAGCTTTAGAGAGAGGATTCGGTGCATGAAGTTGTGCAGAAAAAAAAAATTTGTAAAAAATAGAGGAGAATTCAAATTTATGTCTCGTGGACTTTCTGCTCTTTACATGGTTTGATATTATGGATAGTTTTTTCATATACTGCCCTTGCCCAAATTTTTTTGGACACCACTATCTGGACACCACTAAATTTTTGGTGTCAGTCCCCATTGGAGGGGAGGGGGAGAGGCGAACAAGAGGAATACGTCGGTGCGGACCCAGTCACAATTATCCGTCCCCTTCTCCTTGGGCTGTTTAGCATTTACGATTTTTTTTTTATATCGGTGCAAACGTACACTAATTTATTCCTTTTGGAATTCTCTCTAACAAGTATAGACAACCATGGTCCATGGCCCGCATTTAAAAAGCTATTTTTTGAACGCAAAAAATTAGTTTAAATGATGTCTAGTATTATAAAAAAAAACATAAGCAATTGTCATGAAAAATGTCCCTAATTTAGTTTTTCAAATTTTAACTAGAATCAAGGAAAATAAACGATATAGATGTATAGTCCAGTCTAAAAATCATTTATAATATATGGGACAAATATATCAAAAAAATTTATATACAAAATTAAAGTATAATAAAATTGTGCGTGCAACACAAAATTTTGACAAACCGCCAAAAGAGAACCGACATTTTCCTTAAAACCAAACAATCAATAATCAATAAAAATGTCCACTGGCTGGACATTTTTTTTGTTAAAAATGATTATTTGTTAGACATTTTTTAAAATAAAATGGCCTAACAAATGATCAATTTTCTTTATATATATATATATATATATATATATATATATATATATATATATATATATATATATATATATATATATATATATATATATACAAAATTGTAAAAAAAATGAGAAGTTTAGGGTTTTGTGTATGGAGTAACGGAACGACATTGAAGATGGCGTGTTGGAGTATCTGGACAGGAGGGGGAGGTGACGCGCCAGTGCCAATGGCGCGCTTGGGGGATGCGCCAGCGCCCATGGCGCGCGGCAGGTGAAGGGGACATCACCCATGACACGCTAGATGGGGTTCGGGAGATGAGTCAGGAAGACCCCTTCCAACGGCTAATTTTTTAACGTCTATATTCCAACGGCTACATTTCAACGTCTCTTTTTTTTTTCTATTTATTGCTAAGGTTAACTCTCTCTCTCCACACAAACATAATGCTCTCACAGAAGCAATTCTCTGAAGCTTGGAAGCTCTCTTCACGGAAGCTAGTCTCTCCCTCTTACAAGCTGTCGCTCCTTGCAACGCGACTCTCTATTGTAGAAGCATAAATAAATTTCATAGACCAAGTCAAAGAAGTTGAGAGCTTTCCGCAAGTCAAACTGAGTCAGATTCAAACTTTACGCAGAGATCAAACAGAGTAAACTCTACGCGAACTACTTTACGCGAGAGCCATCCTCAAACCTTTAGGTGGGAGACAGGCTGTCCACATCGCATTTAATGCGCGTGATACTGTTCTGACAGAATAATTTTCTGACAGCACATTGCACAGAAGTCGAGAAGATTTTATTTACACCAAACCCAACACTTGTCGTTTAGCGTGCAGATGGGCTACTTTACGCTCAAGAGACTGCTTCTTTTACGCAGGAAAGTTATTCGAGTTTTTTACGCTCAAGGCTTTCGCGTGCGTAGAGTTTATTTGAGCTAATTATACGCTCAAGGTTACTTTTCAGCCACTTTACGCAGGAAGTCTATTTTGGGTTATTTTACGCCCAGTCTGCTACTTTACGCAGGAAGTCAATTTTGGGTTATTTTACGTCCAATCTTTTCTGGCTATGTGAGAACGTGGTCTGCATACGTGACTTTCATGCCACACCTATCGAGGAATGTGTGTACGTGTTCTTTCCATATTGTTGAAGTTGTGGGACACGTGTCTCCATGCGTAGAGATCAAAACTCTACATGGGACACTTGTCATCACACGTAAATGTTGATTTTCAACCGTGGGTGGCAGTTACTTATGTAGAGACCCAATTTTGTTGCTTTTTACGCACAAAGGGTCTAGTCTATAAATAGACTTATTTTTAACAAAAGAGGACATCAAGAGCGATATGCAAAAGAGGAGATTCTGAGAAAACTCATACTTTCAGAGTGATATTCCCAGAAGCATTTCTTCAACTTTTTCTCAAAAACAGGATGATGCAAAGCAGGAAAGCATTCGACTGTGCCATCAGTGCCGTTGTGTCGATACCTTTCTGGTGACTTAGTTCTTCCGATTGTTCATTTTTTTCAAGCAGTTCTCTTCATCATCATCATGTGGTCCAAGGAACAAGGTGATCGCTCTCAGTCAAGACTTTCATAGCAATACTCTCCAGAATCTATTCGTACTTTTGTACTTTTTCTCGTTTTCTTTCATAAGTCAATTTTAGGCATTTTGTTAAGTAAAACAAAATAGCGACTCTGCTGGGGACGACTTTCTCCTCTGACGAGAAAGCAATTGCTCAATATGATGATGTGTCGGTCGGATCGACAAAGAAGACTCTGGTTGTTCAATTCGACCAGACTGCTTACGAAGAAATGCTCCGAACTGGGGGTAATACTCGTTGCTCCAATGTTAAAAAATTGTGAAAGGTGCAAAAAGTTTGGATTCCTAAGTCCAAAGCATCCTCTGATCTCCAGTCTGTGACGAGGCAGTCTCTACTTCAGTGTTGCGCCCAGGGCATAAAAATCAGTCTTCCGTCTGTGACGTGGTAGACACCCAAGTGTTGCGCCCCGGGCGTAAAAATCGGTCTCCCGTCTGTGACGTGGTAGACACTCAAGTCTTGCGCTCTACGCGCAAGGCTAAATCTTCCGTTTGTGACGTAGCAGATGTTCATGTTTTGCGCTCTACGCGTAAGGGTAAATCTCCTGTCGGTGACATGGTAGATAAAATTCACAATTATGCCTTTGCATCTAAAGTAAATTTTCCTACACGCATGCAGCGTAAAAACAAGAATTTTATTGTTGGTAAAACTTCAGTTTTTCACCAACAACCTTCTTACACTGCTTTACGCAAGGTACCAAACCTTCAGATTACGCGTAATGCTTATGGAGTTCTTTGTGCACGAAAATCTCAGGATTTACGCACGCAACTCCAGACGCATAAAAATATACAGTTTAGTTCTGCTAATGCAGCCAGTAATCTTCTTTATACGCAAGGGACTAAACGTTTCTCTGTCCCAAATATAATAAAGAAGAGGACTCCTTCTACTACTTTTGATTTACGCGAGTTGCTTGTACAAAAGTGTAAAAACAAAAAATCTCCTGTGATACTCTTCCAAGAAAACTATCATTGTGAGTGCCACCAGATTGTAATCAAATGTTGCTGTTCGGCTTCTAAACGGTCAGTTTTTGACCGATTAAGCTACAATGTGCCTCAGTAACAAGTTGATGATCAAGAACATGAGTTGTCCTATGCATCAGTCAATATGGCATCTCATATCAATAGAGGACGACGTCCAAGACGCAATTCATCCCGGACTCCAAGCCAACAACAGTTCAACCGACTCCTTGACACTTTTGAAGGGGTATATCAGCATACTCGGTCAAGAAGTCAAAGATCGTTGCAATCTTCATATTCAGAAGCTGGGGGTACCCAGTCTTTGGAGTCAGAAACTGATAGCGTTGATTCATACCTCTACACCAATCCCTCTGTATGTTCAAGGGAGGTTGAATCTTATGTTATCAGAGAAGAACCAGAGACATCTACTTCTAATACAGAGCAACGTCTCTCAGCAGTAGAACAATCACTGAAAGACATGCTTGCCATGATGCAAAATATGTATCAAATAATAATGACTCAGCAAACTGTTCAGCCGGCAGTGGTAACACCAGTGCAGGTAGCAGTACAAACTCAAGATAGTCAAGGGGTTGACATACCTTTGAATAATCTTAGTCAAGAGCCTGCTATCAATCAAAACTCTGCATCTCCAGATCTTCTCATTCCAGAAGATGTACCACCTCCGGTGGGGGTTACGGTACATCCAGCTGTTTGCCATTAAAATCTTTTTATTGCAAATTTTAATTACAAACAGAGCAGTGTTACAATGTAGGACTTAGACGTAGTCCTAGGAGAACACTTTTGTTTATCTGGGTCCCTGTGTCGATGGAGCGAGTGGTAATACGTTGACTCCGTTGACGATCTGATGACGGTTCTCGGTTCTCTGAAGATCTGAGTTGCTCTGGGTGCTGGAGCTTGCAGAGAGGAAGAAGACGTTGAGTGTCTGTATCTGCCTTTCTTACTGTGTATGTAGACCTCTGTCCGTAGGTGTCTCTGTGTGTCTGTAAGAAGGAGATGATCCCTCTATTTATAGCTTGCAGGCTGGCTGCTCATGCGCACATATGTAGGATGCGCCTGTACGTGGGGATGCCACATGGTTGAAGCTACAAAAGGCGCATGGATGATACGCCACCATTTGTGGGTTGAATCCTTCATGCTGCTTTTGTGGGCTGATACGTAGCAGGGGAGAGAATCTTTCTGTTGCTGAGATCTTGGGTGATTAGCACCCCTTCATAGGCTGAATCGAGTCAAAGGACACGTAGCGTATGCCCGTTGCTCAAAGATCTCGGATTTGGTGGAGAGTGATCTGATAGGATGTGTCTGGGATTGGGCGCATGAGAAGACTTTGGCTCACAACCTTCAGGAGTCACGAACCAGTCTGGGTGCACGGCTTTTGAGGCACATGCGAGTCTTCAGGCGCATGGCCGCTGAGGCGCATGCGAGTGGTTGGTCGGCCACGTGGGTCGTAACCGTCGGAGGAAAGTAATGATGATGCTGATTTCAGCGACGCTTCGTCTTCTGAAAAAGCTGCTAACTGTTCAGTCCTCGGAGGACGTGCTGCCAACTCTGTCACTTGAGCATTAATTGCTTGATGGGTGACGAGCCGGAATGGGCGCATGGGTCTATGTTGATTATGACGTATGGATCTATGCTTTGCTGGGCGTATTCTTATGGGGCGCTTTGGAACTGACGGGCGCGTCTGTGCAATGCGCGGTGTCTGACTGACGCATCTGCTTGCATGGTGCGTCTTTATTGGTCCGACGTTTGTGTTCTTTAACTGTTTTAAATAGCCGTTTTGACTTGGCTGAATTCGAGGTCCGACGTTTGTGTTCTTTTAGGGCAATAGGAACACCAAGGTTGGATTACGCCAAGGCTAGTTATACCATGATTAGTCTACGCCAAAGTTTTTACGCTAAGGCAAAATACGCGCGTAAAATAGGGTATGCGTAAAAGTCAGGTTTACGTACGAATTTATATGCGTAAAAGGTAACGTCACGCGTAAAACTCGTGCGCGTAAGGGTCAAAGTATACGCAGGGATGAATACGCGTAAAGAAAGTACGCTCAAAATAAAGGAACAAGTTGCGCGTAAAAACTCATTTTACGTCGAGCCAAGGAGTACGCGTAAAAAGATTAGAATTTTACGTAGGAAATACTGTGCGCGTAAAATATTGCATGCGTAAAGGATCGGGCCACGCGTAAAAGTTGCTCATATAAAGAGTCAAGTTTTACGCCTGAAATACTGTGCGCGTAAAAAGATTACGCTAAGCAAAGTAGACTTGCGTAAAACAATTTTACGCTGACACGAGTGATCGTGGGCGTAAAGCTCGGCACTACGCGGACACGTATAACGTGGGCGTAAAACTCAATATTACGATAACACGTAACAACGTGGGCGTAAAACTCAATATTACGCTAACACGTAACAACGTGGGCGTAAAACTCAATATTACACTTACACGTAACAACGTGGGCATAGAGTTCCTCCTGAACTCCAATTCCCATGGAACCTTCGTTCCAAGCCAGAAATAGGATTTCCATGGGTCAGAATGGCGTATAATACAACCTCAACAATCTGGAATGAACAAAACATGGAAAAAAGAAAGTTTGACAGATCAAAACCACTGAAATCCGAAAAATAGTAATTTCTAGATCTACTAAAAATGAGACTTCAAAATGAAAAATGCCAAGTTCTAAACTCTCTTAGGATCACGAGAGGGAGATAAATGAACCATAAAAATATGGGTTCTCATGTGGAGCAAGATGTACTTGCCTATGGGTTTTGGTAGGTGGAGAGAGTTATGAAGAAGAAGAAGAGTGATGAGAAGAAGTAATGAAGAGAGAGAAAAGGGATGGGACTTAAATGGGGGTGTTGGGTTCGGTTAATGATGAACCATCATAAACCCGAAAATAAACCAACCTAGGCTGAACCTAAAGCAAGCTAAAGCAGAGAATAAAAGCAGAAAGTAAAATGCAGAAAATTAATTAGCATAAAATTAAAGGAATTTAAATACAAAACAATACAGAATAAATATTAAATAAATACATTCGAGCAGTACACGTATTTAGAATACGTATTCTGGGAACGGGGAGTGACATCTCTACCCTCCTTAGAAAAATTCCGTCCTCGGAATTTCAAATCAAAGCAGGATAGGAACATCAAAGCTAAACTAATCTAAGTACAAGCAATTTAAGCAAGCAATCATTTTATAATATCCATAGCAAGCAATATATCTATATTTAACAATCTACGATATCAAGTAATTTCTACTAATAGGGCGACAAGCATGCGGAGTTAAGACAATCAAGGTATACAGAAAGAGATATACCTGGCGAGTCAAACAGGTACGGATACCGTGATCGGATATCATCCTCACGTTCCCACGTTGACTCACCTAAGGAATGATGACCCCAAGCAACCCGGACAAGGCTAATTGTTCGGTTCTTGAGGATCTTCTCCCTTCGGTCCAAGATGGACACCGGCTGCTCATCATAAGACAGGTTGGTACCAATAACCAGCTCAGAATGATCGAGGATATGGCTTGGGTCCGATACATACCTACGTAATTGAGATACATGAAATACATCATGCACCTATCGTAATAAAGGTGGAAGGGACAAACGATAAGCAACATCACCTACCCTATCAAGAATAACAAATGGGCCTACGTATCGTGGACTCAACTTCCCGCGAATGCCAAATCTAATGACCCCACGGGTAGGTGAGATCCGCAAGAACATGTGGTCCCCAATAGAGAATTCTAGCAGCCTACGATGCTGGTCTGCCCAATGACGATGTCGATCTTGCGCAACTCTAAGTCGCTCCCTAATTCCCTTAATCACTTCAATTGTCTGGATAATCATTTCTGGGCCTAGCATCTTCCTCTCCCCGATATCATCCTATGCTAGTGACGACCTACACTTCTTACCATATAGTGCTTCAAATGGCGCCATCTGGATATTGGCTTGATAACTGTTGTTATACGAAAACTTAACTAAGTGCAGGTGACTCTCCCAAGACCCTCCAAAATCCAGAGCGCAAGCCCGCAACATGTCTTCTAAAGTCTGAATTGTCCTTTCTGATTGACCATCTGTCTGTGGATGGTAAGCCGTGCTAAATCTTAACTTGGTACCCAGACTATGATGTAAACTCTTCCAAAAATGTGATGTAAAACGGGTATCTCTGTCTGATATAATACTGACAGGGACTCCATACTGCCTGACTATCTGTTGCATATACAACTCTGCCAACTTTTCTGTAGATTGCCCTACTCTGAAAGGAAGAAAGTTTACCACCTTTGTAAGCCGATCTACTATCACCCAAATAGCATCTTTACCACTTGGCGATCTCGGTAGACCAGTCACAAAGTCTATTGTGATGTGTTCCCACTTCCATTTCGGAATAGGAAGCGGTTATAATAATCCAGCTGGCCTTTGCTGTTCTGTCTTCACTTGCTGACATATCAAGCAATGAGAAATGAATCTAGCTATCTTCCTCTTCATTCCGTTCTATCGAAAGTGCTTCTTGATATCTTGATACATCTTGGTCCCTCCAGGATGTATAGAATATTGAGAACTGTGAGCTTAAGTCATAATCTCCTGTCTGATATCTCCACTAGGCACATATAGACGTGATCCAAACCTAAGTGTACCATCTTCATGGATTTGTATCTCCTTTCTGAGTCCTGACTCATATTCTGTCCTAAGCTTCTGAATCCTTGGGTCCTGTGCCTGAGCTGCCTTGATCCTATCTACTAAGTCAGATTAAACTTGTAGACTCGCCAGAATTCCTATATTACTGGGAAGTATAACCTCGATGCCCATCTCCTGAAGGTCTTCTAAGATATGCTTCTGTATTGTCAACATAAATACGCCGCCTCTCCTGCTAAGAGCATCTGCTACCACATTAGCCTTGCCTGGATGATACTGAAGCTCCACGTCGTAATCCTTGATCAACTCCAACCATCTTCTCTGCCTCATGTTCAGTTCCTTCCGAGTAAATATGTACTTCAGACTTTTGTGGTCTGTGTACATGTCCACTCGATCACCATATAAGTAATGTCTCCATAGTTTCAAAGTAAATAGTATTGCTGCCAACTCCAAGTCATGAGTTGGATAATTCTTCTCGTGGTCCCGAAGCTGCCTAGATGCATACGCTATCACCCTCCCATGTTGCATGAGGACGCACCCAAGTCCTTTACCTGACGCATCACAATATACAGTGAAACCTTCAGGTCTAATTGGCAATGTAAGAATAGGCGCTGATATCAACTTCTGCTTCAAAGTATCAAATGATGCCTAGCATTCTTCCGACCAAACGAATGGCACGTCCTTCCGTGTCAAGCTGGTCATGGGTACTGAAAGTCTCGCAAAGTTTGATACGAACTTTCTGTAATAACTCGCCAATCCCAAGAAACTCCGCACGTCTGCTACGGTCTTGGGTACTGGCCAACTCTCTACTGCTTCTACCTTCCTGGGATCCACTGCTACTCCGGCTCCTGATATGATGTAAACCAGAAATAAAATATGATCCGTCCATAACTCATACTTACTGAGCTTGGCATACAACTGGTTCTCTCTCAGAACCTGTAACACTTTTTTGAGGTGATCTTCATGCTTCTCTTCACTAGTAGAGTATCCAAGAATGTCGTCGAGAAACACAACGACAAACTGATCTAAGTATGGCATAAAGATGCGGTTCATCAAGTCCATAAATATTGCTAGTGCATTGGTCAAACCAAATGGCATTACCAAGAATTCATAATGCCCATACTTTGACCTAAATACTGTCTTAGGAATATCCTCCTTCCGAACTCTCACTTGATGATACCCTGAACGAAGATCTATCTTGGAGAAAACTCTAGCTCTGCTCAATTGATCAAACAAGTCGTCGATCCTGGGTAGTGGGTACTTGTTCTTTACTGTTGCCGCGTTAAGCTTCCTGTAGTCAATGCACAATC
Organism: Iris pallida; assembly: GCA_029216955.1. Classification (NCBI taxonomy): domain Eukaryota; kingdom Viridiplantae; phylum Streptophyta; class Magnoliopsida; order Asparagales; family Iridaceae; genus Iris; species Iris pallida. Next base: position 3,224,483 of record JANAVB010038617.1, read on the forward strand.
TGGATGATCCATCCTTCTTTCCCACAAGTACCACTGGTGCTACCCATGGCGATATGCTAGCTTGGATGAACTTCTTCTCCTTTAGTTCCTCTAGGTGCTGATATACCTTGGCCTGCTCCGAATCCGCCATTCTGTAAACTCGATCTGATATCAGTTTAGTTCCAGGTGCCAATTCTATACTGAACTCAATATCTCTAACCGGTGGTAGACCTGGAAGTTCTTCAGTAAATACGTCTAGAAATTCTTCAACTACCTTCGGAACCTGGACTTCTTCCATTGCCGTTACTACTCCCTGCTCTTGTTGAGTTGCCTCTGATCTGACTAAGGTGAACCTCTTCATGCCTGGAATGTCAAAAGATACACTCCCTTTATGATAATCTATGGTCGTATGACTGTCTTTCAGCCAGTCCATGCCTAAGATAACGTCGAAATTTCCAACAGAAAACTCTATCAACCTGGCGGGTAAGGAATTCCCGTAAAATACAATGCTACACGCTAGAATAACTCTACTAACTCCTACGAGCCTATTACCAGTGAGTATATTCAACCTCCCCGGTAATGCCTCGAACTCCATTCCTAGCCGTGTCGTAAGTTGTGCAAATATAAATGAGTGTGATGCTTCCGAATCAAACAATGCTACTGCGGGATATGAGGCGACGAGAATGTTACCTGCCACAACATCTCTCGATGCCAATGCCTCTTCCAAGGACAGAGTGAATGCCTGCCCTCGACCTCCTTGCTGGTTCCCATGTTGTGGCCTAGCCTGGTGCTACTGCTGGACCCTGCCTTGGTGATGCTGGGGTGGTCTGTGCTGGTGTTGCTGTATCGGCGATCCCTGCTGTCGGAACATTTAAGCCTGTAACATGAACGGGCACTGTGCCAACGGTCTTACTGCTACCGCGGGTCCTCGATACTGTCCTGCCCCTGGTGCTGGCAGAGCAAAAAATTGTTGCACTGGTCCTCCTGACCTCGAATTCATGGGACAGGTGGTAACCCGATGATCTGGACTCCCATATATCAAACATAGTCCGTTCTATGTCCGACACACATCTCTAGTGTGCCCTACCTTTCCATAATAAGTACAGCCCGCTGGGGGTTGCTGGTTCTTCCTCTGTTGCTGTTGCTGCTGCCTCGGTGCTGGCCCTCGCATTGCCATATCGTGAATACGAACGCCAAGGGACGGTACTGTTGTCCGGGGCGCTACTCCCCCTTCTCCTTCAATCTGACTGAGGGATCTCTTCTGACCTCCATTCCTTGTCGTGATCCTTTGAATGGTGATCTCATGCCTTCGGGTTGCCGTCAATACCTCATCGAAAGTCTGATAGTTATGCCCCTCTATCAATTGCAAGAGTTCTAGATGAAACCCTTGCTGGAACCTTATAGCCCTCTGGCTCTCCGTTGCTACCATCTCTCGGGCGAACCTACTCAATCTGTAGAACTCCGCTACATAAGCATCTACCGTCATGCCGGCCTGCTTGAGGTTGATAAACTTCTGTTGTAGCTCAAACTGCGCCACAACTCCATAGTACTTCGTCTTGAACCTTGCGGTAAAATCGTCACAAGCAACAGGACGTCTGATGCCTACTTCCTCTGATTTTCACCAATCACGTGCGAGATCCTGAAGTAACATCTACATTTGATCCACACGTTCTTCCGTCGGCACCTTATCTGCTGTCAAAATAGCCTCAATGTCCTTAAGCCATGCATCTGCTGAGATGGCATCTTTCGTGCCCTTAAATCGACGGGGGTTGTACTTACAAAACCTGGTTGATGCTCCTGAATTTGGCCTCACCCCTCTCTCTAAAGCCGTCTGCAACCCTTGGTTGAGTAGTACATTCTGCTCTTGCAACTGAGCGTGCATACGCTGCTGGGCCAACATCTGGTGTTGCTGAGTAGCCATCATCCCTCTCATGATCTCCAGAAGGGCTGGTGTGTCCACTTCTACAGGGGTAGGTGGAACTATTGGCGGTGTTGGAACCTCCGGATACTGCGGTCCAGCTGCTGGTTCTTCTATCACTTCTTCTTGGATAGTCTCTTGAGGTAGTAATGGCCCTTGTTGCTGACCGACCTGGTCATATTGTCCATGCAGCCCTTGTTGTTGCTGTCCAGCTCTGACGGATGCGGACGAGGTTCCCTTAAGAAAAGGGACAAGAGAACAATCAAACGATCGGACAGAAAAGATTAATGAAGTCAAAAGATACCAGAATGTAAAGCTAGGGTCGAAAAAAATGAATCATGAGATCAAGGGGGAACATGTGTGATTGAGACATCCTATAAATTAAAATACCCTACAAGTCTAAAATCAGACCTGCATGGGCCACCACTAAAACCTTGTTACGCCCCAGAACCAGAATACTGGAGAGCGGAAAAATAACTCAGCCAGCTACGTATTACGGGTAGATGAATACCATATAATACGATCAATGCTGTCTAAAAGACGAGGGGGTGCATACTGCATGAAAGTCTTACTATGGCCACTTCACATCTATTGTCTTAATCATTCAAACAAGAAACAGTAATAGAGAACATATAAGATAAAGCAGTAAGGCGTCCCAAACGCTCAATCAAAATGTTTTTGATATCTGGCTTTACAAAATATAGCCAGATGATGTAGCAAAGTATACACAATTGTTTATCAGCTGCAGCCTGACTTAGTTACAATTATGTAAAAGTAAATACAAGACAATCCGACTAACATGTCGGTGCCAAACGACAAAGTATAAAGTAAGTAACAAAATAAGCGAGGAAGTAAGGAACCCACTCGAGTCCTCCTGTTATCATTCCTCTAGTATTGACCATCTTGGAGGTGGAAGTAAGCTGAATCCTCGGGGACCGGCTCTAAATCTGGCCATACAAAACCAGAGAGGTTAGACCTCTAATAGCAAGTACCACAAGGAAGCACGACATGAGAATTAAAACTAGTGATAAGAGTTAAGGATATAATACATAGGTCTCTGCTTGCTACTGGGATTCACACAACATCACGACACTTCAAACCAACTTCCTAACCAAACAAGGACAGAAGTTGACCCGTCGTGCCCGGATATTCTGATCATCTCAGTTAGTAAATAGAGTAGGTACAGTACACAAACAAATCAATTTAAACGGCCATGCAACTACTACGGTTTGCTATTGTGAGTTCTAAGTTACCTTGGAATTATGCATTAAGGATTCCTCAGTTCTTACTATGTGCAAACAAGGCTAGTTTACCCAATCAATCAATTGCACCAATCATAAATTAGACGAGTCCCAGCGGGACGTCCGTCATCAATATACAATATACAATAAATAATATAAGCAGATACCGCTTCCTGCCCGTGTGGCAGATTTGCAGTATCTGTGGGAACTAGCCGGCCTGTCGGGCACTTAATAGTCCCAAAGAGGGCTGCCATGTAAGAACTCAAGAATCCATTCTCTCCACGCAATCATTATTTTATTTAACTTAATAGCCTCTATGTTAAGTGAAATCTCATACCGTGGATCATGGTCATTCAGAATGAGTACCTTCTGTACAAAGTACGATATGCCCAACTCTACAACGATACCCGTACGGTTAGATTGTAGGTCTTACATAGCGTAATGCAACAATCAAAACTAACTACGGAATAATCATGCCTTGACCATAAAGTACATATGCTGCTTTTGTAAAATAAATAAATAAATAAATAAATAAATTGAAGCCTACATGTGTCTGTATATCAATACTTGGGATCGGCCAATCGATTACAATAGTTCATAGTTAATATGAATGTGTCTCATTCATTCAATTCAATAAGACGACTAGCCAGTCTCTTAGTTCCAACTAGGAACGCATGATCAATTATTAGTTAAGATAACAATCAATGTCAATTCGTAACAAGGCATGAAAGTCAACTATTATTTAGTATGGTCGAGTCTACAACTCTCAGGGTTAAATTTCAGTCATTCAGGGTATCTATAAATCAATTCACGACACATGGTACATTCTACGTAACAATCTATATTAAAGAAAATATTAACATATCATGATTACATCAAGTTTATGCCAAGGTTAGTTATACCATGATTAGTCTACGCCAAAGTTTTTACGCTAAGGCAAAATACGCGCGTAGAATAGGGTATGCGTAAAAGTCAGGTTTACGCACGAATTTATATGCGTAAAAGGTAACGTCACGCGTAAAACTCGCGCACGTAAGGGTCAAAGTATACGCAGGGATGAATACGCGTAAAGGAAGTACGCTCAAAATAAAGGAACAAGTTGCGCGTAAAAACTCGTTTTACGCCGAGCCAAGGAGTACGCATAAAAATATTAGAGTTTTACGCAGGAAATACTGTACGCGTAAAATATTGCATGCGTAAAGGATCGAGCCACGCGTAAAAGTTGCTCGTATAAAGAGTTAAGTTTTACGCCTGAAACGCTGTGCGCGTAAAAAGATTACGCTAAGTCAAGTAGACTTGCATAAAACAGTTTTATGCTGACACGAGTGATCGTGGGCGTAAAGCTCGACACTACGCGGACACGTATAACGTGGGCGTAAAACTCAATATTACGCTAACACGTAACAACGTGGGCGTAGAGTTCCTCCTGAACTCCAATTCCCATGGAACCTTCGTTCCAAGCCAGAAATGGGGTTTCCATGGGTCAGAATGGCGTGTAACACAACCTCAACAATCTGGAATGAACAAAACTTGAAAATAAGAAAGTTTGACAGATCAAAAATACTGACATCCGAAAAATAGTAATTTCTAGATCTACTAAAAATAAGACTTCAAAATAAAAAATGCCAAGTTCTAAACTCTATTAGAATCACGAGAGGGAGATAAATAAACCATAAAAATATGGGTTCTCATGTGGAGCAAGATGTACTTGTCTATGGTTTTTGGTGGATGGAGAGAGTTATGAGGAAGAAGAAGAGTAATGAGAAGAAGTAATGAAGAGAGAGAAAGGGGATGGGGCTTAAATGGGGGTGTTGGGTTCGGTTCATGATGAACCATCATAAACCCGAAAATAAACCAACCTAGGTCGAACCTAAAGCAAGCTAAAGCAGAGAATAAAAGCAGAAAGTAAAATACAAAAAATTAATTAGCATAAAATTAAAGAAATTTAAATACAGAACAATATAGGATAAATATTAAATAAATACATTCGAATAGTATACGTATTTAGAATACGTATTCTGGAAACGGGGAGTGACAAGCGTAGTCTTACGGAGCGTAAGATTCTGCTTTGTAGGGCGTAGAGGAGCAAATCAGAGGTAATGTGGACGTGGTTGCCCTTCTACTGGAGATAGAATGCAATGGAACAACTGGGTTCCGAAAGCATAGGATTTTTTTTTTGTGAAAGGGAGGTGTATGTGAGCTCTGATGATCAGGTCCACTGATTTCCTTACTAGGTAGAGGTAGAAGTATATATCTGAAAGATGTCAAGAGTAGTACTTCTTTAGGAACTTACCGTTGATGGACATCATGAACAAGTCTCCGTTTGATCGGGCGAGACGGTAAGCACCGTTTGAGTATACCGTCTCTATGATGAAAGGTTCCTCCCATTTGGGCTCGAACTTTCTTGGTATTTTGTGTGTCAACACCATCGGCCTCCTGACTGCCAGAACCAGGTCGTCTACTTGGAAAGTCCTCTGCTTGACCTTCTTGTTGAAAGCCTGTGATATACGGGCTTGATAGAGTTCGATGCGCTGTTAAGCTAGGAGGCGTTTTTCGTCAAGTGCCTCCAATTCTCATAGACGGCAACGTTGACTGTCTTCTTCTGTGAGTTAATTTGTGATCGCTACACGGAGTGAGGGTATCTGGATCTCGAGAGGTAGTACCGCTTCGCTTCCATAGACCAAAGAGAATGGTGTGTTGCCCGTCGGGGTCCGTACCATTGTGCGGTAGGCCCAAAGGCATTCGTCAAGCTTTTCGTCCCAGTCGCATTTGTTGGATGACACGACCTTTTTGAGTAGCCTGACGATAGTCTTGTTAAATGCCTCGGCCAATCCGTTTGCTGTCGGATTGTAAGCGATCGATGCCACGTTCTGAATACGATTCTTGTCACAGAATTTGCTGAAAACATGGCTGATGATTTGTGGACCATTGTCATGGATAATCCTACGGGGTACCCCGAAACGGTAGATGACATGATGCTTGATGAAGCTGATCACCCTAGAGCTTTTCACTTCCGTCAGTAGAACTGCTTCTGCCCATTTGGAGAAGTAGTCAGTGATAGCTAGGAGGAAGCGGTGTCCCCTCGATGAAGGAGGGGTGATCAGTTCTATAATGTCCATGCCCCAAGCTTCGAAGGGCCAATAGGCGACCGCAGGATGTAGTGGTTCCGACGGTGTATGGATGAAGTCGGCATGAAGCTGACAAGCATGGCACTTTTTGGCATAGTCGACAGCGTCGGCTGCCATAGTTGGCCAATAGTTGCCCATATATCGCAGTCGATCCTGCAACTTGGGCCCAGGTTGATGAGCCCCGTAAGTTCCGTCATGAGCTTCTCGAAGGGCTTCGGTTGCTTCTTCGTTGGACAGGCATCGAAGGAGAAGTCCGTCGTAGGAACGTCGGTACAGCATTTTAGTAGCTGTATCGTAATAGAACCGAAGGGAACACCTCCTGACTAAGACAGCATCCTTTAGGTCTTCTGGGAGAATTCCATAGACAGCGAAGTCAATAAATGGAAACCTCCAGTCTCGGACATTAACACCGACACTTGTTGACATAACATGGGCCATTTGTGAGCATAGGTTATTTTTAGGACAGACCAAGTCTCGACCAACTTCTGTGACATAGTGCTGAGTCCCGAGGGGTGCTGCCAATGAGACTGCGAGGCCAGCCAGAGCGTCAGCCTCCAGGTTTTGTATTCGAGGTACGTGTTCTATGAAGAACTTGGTAAAGGTTGAAATAATGTTTAATGCAACTTCATGGTAAGGCACCAGATCTTCATGACGAACTTCGTATTGCCCTCTGATCTGGTTAACGACGAGTTTTGAGTCGCCGTAGGCTTCCAGATGATCTACCTCCAGCTGTTGCGCCAGCTGGAGTCCCATGATGAGAGCGTTGTACTCGACAACGTTGTTGGAGCACGGCTTCGAAAGGGAGTAAGCACGCTGGATAACCATCTGATCGGGGGAGACTAAGACTACCCCACTCCAGCGATGATTTGGCCTTTAGGGCCTGTTCTTGAAGCGCCATCGAAAAATATCTGCCAGACGGAGCTTTCTTCGGTGACGTTTGATTCTTGGACCTCATCCGAGATGTCTTTAAAGAGTCAGGAGGACTCTGGGATGGGGTATACAGCAAAAAAGTTGGCCAGAGCTTGACCCTTGAGGCTTTTTGTGGAACGAACACCATGTTGTATGGCGTCAACAGAATCGCCCATGTAGCTAGCTGGGAGTTCAATGATCCTGGCTTTGTCATGAGAACCCCGAGCGGCTTGACTCGATAAATGACATGAATTGTCTGGCCCGAGACATAATGGCGAGTTTTCTGGATGGCGAACACCAAAGCCAAACACTCTTTTTCAACGGGGTTGTACCAGTGTTCGACCCCGATCAGTATCCTATTGAGGTAGTAGATAGCTTGCTCGTAGCCTGCATCGCTGTTCTGAGCCAGCAGAGCGCCGAAGGAATGATCCATGGCACGGACGTAGAGGAAAAATGGTTTGCCTGCGACGGGTGCCACCAGAACTGGCGGGCTCGTCAAGTAAGCCTTGATATCATCGAAAGCTTTATGACATTCCTCTGTCTAGACGTAGGAGACTCCCTTCTTCATGAGCTGAAGGGTTGACATTTTCTGAAAAAGGTTGGCTATAAACCTTCGGATATATGCAAGTCGCCCTTGCAGGCCTCGAAGTTCTCGGAGATTCTTCGAAGGGTCCATGTCAAGGATGGCCTTGGTCTTCTCGGGATCGACATGAATGCCTTTCGCCGTGATAATGAAGCCCAAGAACTTTTTGCTAGAAATCCCAAGGAAGAATTTAGCGGGGTTCATCTTGAATTGATGCGCTCGCATGAGATCGAAGACTGTCTTTAGGTCTTGTAGGTGATCACCTTTGAGACGACTCTTGACAGCGATATCATCAACATAGTATTCGACTATTTTGCGAAGATGTTGACGGAAGATGGTACTCATAGCTCGTTGGTATGTAGCACCAACGTTCTTCAAGCCGAAGGGCATCACTGTGTAGTAGAAAACCCCTTTCGACGTCCTGAATGACGTGTGATTTGCGTCATCGGGGGACATTTTGATTTGGTGGTAGCCCGAATACCCGTCCATGAAAGACATGCGTTCGAAGCCGCATATATTGTCGATCATTACATCGGTGATCGGAAGCGTGAATTCATCTTTCGGGCAAGCAACATTGAGATCTCTGAAGTCGATGCAGACTCGTATCTTCCCATTCTTTTTGGTGACAAGGACGACATTGGCCACCCAAGCCAGGTGTTGTTCTTCACGGATAAACCCACTGGTCAGGAGTTTGTCTACCTCTTGATCGATAGTGTTCATGATGTCAGGACGAAAATATCGCTGCTATTACTTTACGGGCTTAGCATCAGACAAGATGTTAAGTCTGTGCATCACGATCTGGGGATCAAGTCCCGGCATATCTACGTAGCTCCAAGCGAAGATGTCGATATATTCTTTAGCCAGTTGGATTAAAGATTCCCGGTCTGGTCCCTTTAGACTCTTGCTGATGAAGATGGGTTTGAAAGAAGATCCATCCCCAAGGTCGATCTGCTCGACTTCGTCTTCGGTAGGGAGTTCGCGTAATTCAAAACAAGACTCCCACTGTGCTCCTAGGCGTTGAGCCCAAGTTTCTTCCTCGAAGAATTCTGGCGTTTGGTCTTCGCCTTCATCTTCTTAAGATTATGCAGATGCCATGTTGACTGATAGCACCTTCTTGAAGACTGAGCCGATACTGGTATCGGAATCCCAGGTTGATGCTTCAAACGAATGAGAATGTTCTACTTCTTCTGTCTCCGAACTCTCTGGAGTTGTCGGTGGCGTAACATAGCCCACCCCCCGTCGAGTTCGATGATAGTAGTCCTGCGACTTTCCTTTAGGTATTGGGAGCCGGAGAGGCAGACTTCGACCCTTGCCGTAGTTCAGGCCTTTGTTGCTTTTTAGATCGTAACCCATCTTTTGGATGAGATACTTTGTCTTGTCTGTGTACCGATAGACTTGTATTCTGCCGGTATCTGGTTCTTGCTCGAGTGGCGGGAGGTCTTGATGACGCTCGACTTTGCCGAAGATGATGGATTCTTTGTCTCGATTCTGCGGTAGGACTACGAAACTGACCCCTTGGGACGGGACTACTCGATTTACATGATTGACGATCATTATTTGTGTTTGCAACAACCGTAGAGCGTTATCTAATGTATACATGGCATTCCAATATTGTCACCCCGTTTCCCGTATTTCGTATTTATACTCGTAATCGGATTTTGGCATGAATTTTATTTTCTCGACTTGTGGAATTTTGAGTTTTCTCGTATTTTGGGTTTCGGCTCGGCTTGGTTTTAATTGGTTTGGTTTGGTTTGATTTTAAGCCCATTGGACCACTCTAACCTATACTCCACCCTCATTCCACCACAACCACCCCTATTAAATCCTACCTAACTTTTCTCTCTCCTCTTTACTTTCATTTATTTTTCCTCCATCTTCTTCTTCCTTCTTCCACACAACATCTCCACCCATAGGTAAGTGCATCTTGCCACCACATGAGGACCTATTTTTATTTGTCAATTAGCTTAATTAGATGATTTGGAGCAACATTAGAACTTAGCATTTTGTGATTTGGAGTCTCCATTGTTCTAGATCTAAGTTTTAAATATTTTCGGAAATTCTTGGTTTTGATCTATCAAACTTTGATTTTTGCTTATTTTGATGCTTCCATGTGGAAGAGAATTCAATTTTACACAAGTTAGAACTTTGAAAATCCAGATTTCGTTTTGATTTGGCCAAGATATGAAGAATTGAACTTTTGGTGTTCTTGAGGCTTCTTCTCGGCCTGGAGAAGAAGGCTTCAGCCTGCGCTTTTTAGCGCAGTGCTGAACCGCGCATCCCCCTCGGCCAGCGCTCTTTAGCGCAGTGCTGACCAGCGCAGCTTGCCCCTTGGCGAACTGCGCACCCCATCGGCCCATGCGCCATCGGCCCATGCGCCATCGGCCCATGCGCCATCGCCCCATGCGCCCTCGGCCCATGCGCCATCGGCCCAAGCGCCCTTGGCTGTATGCCATCCATCCCCTGGCGCACTTGACCCCTGCGCCATCCATCCCCTGCGCCATCCGACCCTGCGCCATCTGACCCTGCGCCACCTGGATCCTGCGCCATCCATCTCCTACGCCATTCACCCTTGCGCAGCCCATTCTCTTGCGCAACCTAACCCCTTGCGCAGCCTATTTGCCCAAATGATTTGGTTTTATTTCTTGGACTTGGCTTCTATTTCGTAGATTGGGTTTTGCAATCTTGTCCCACACAGCACGACTATCTTGACCCAACACGACCTGGCACGGTTTTGATGATTTTGCTTATGACTAATGCGGTTTTTCCTGATTCGGTGAAGTATGATTTTAGTACCTCTGATCTTCTTAATAATGACCCAATGGGGTACACACTTGACTTGTAACCTGTGATTCATGATTTATCTCGGTAACCAGATAACTTGATAGTGGCCCGTGGCGGCGCACTCTTGACTTGTAACTTGTAACTTGACTTGACTTGATGCCGTTGCGATGGCTAACCTGACTCTTGTAACTAACTCTGACACCGTAGGTGTTCCTGCTTGCTTGCTTGTGCAATCCACTTGTCATGTCTTGCATCATGTCTATGACGTGACTCCCTAGGTACCACGGCCAGGGACTCATGCTAAATTGGATTAGGCTAATGATTAGATCAAACTAGAATATGAAGAATTTCCAGTCACAGGCAATCTCGTTATCTGGGCGCCTTAATTGGACTTGTAGCTTGCCGACGAGTAGAGCACATTTCCAGCACACTGTCATGTGTTGTACCTCTAAGTCACCTAAGGGTATATCGTCTCCTGGGCGATGTACCCAACCATACTCTTAACCCGCGGAAGGATAACTGGATAGTCTGTAGGGCTTGGGACTGGAAAATTCTTACTGCATCTTCTTAGTAATTAGGACTATGATAACCCTAGTTAGTTAAAGTAGTAAGCCGTAGTAATTGCTTGGCCGCTTGTGAATGGATGTTGTCTAGCCCTGTCTAAGTCTTGCCTAGTCCCTATACCTGGTACTCTTGTACATGATTGTTTTACTTATCTTAAACAATAAATGGATAGAGACAAACGCTATTCAGGCGAAGGATTACAACCCCGGTCCTTATTTGGTTTACGGGTTGTGATCTGGCTCCCGGAGTAGTCCCATGTTCCTAGTCGTTTATCGTCCTGCTGTACTTTTATTACTTATACTTTCTTCCATTTTCTTATGTTCTGATATGCTGGCTTTTGTTCTTATTTTGTGGCCTCCTTTGTGGCACTTATACTTTCTGGGGTTTGACCCAGCTGGTTTTGTGTGGCCAGATTTCGGAGCAGCACCCGAGGATCTACCGAACCTCCAGTCCAATGGTGGCGACTAGAAGGAACCCGGGCTACGAGTGGGTTTTCCATTTTGTTTCGCTCACTCTATTGTAAAATTATTCTTTTGAGGCGTTTTGCCGACGAGCACCTGTTAGCTCGATGGACATTTACTTACTGTCTGCTTACGGGCTGTAAACATGATTAACAAATCCTAGGGTTGATCATGTATGACTAAACTCTTGCTAGTCCTCGCATTTTGTATGACTAGCTTCATGATCAACTGAATATGTAATATTTGGGACGCCTTTTATTGTATATTTGGTGGTCTAACATCTTGCAATTATATTATTTGTTTGTGATTGAGACAATAGGCTTGACCTTAAGAGACTGTTGGCTTGTAGTAAACCCTCATATCTAGACAGCCGTGACCGTATAGCGAGGTGGATCTCATTTCAATATACGTAGCTGGCTATATACGCCCCCGCTCTTCAGTATTCTGGTTCTGGGGCGTGATATGGTTTAAGTGGTGGCCCTTGCAGGTCTTGGTATTCAAGAGATGTGAGGGTTTACCGGATAGATGTCTCAATCAGTACTCGTCCTTGATCTCCATTCATATCCTCTGAATCTCTGGATTTTGCCCTGATCATATGCTTGTATCGTTGATCTGACCTAGTCCTTCCTTATTGTTTTCCCTGTGTCGTCTTCTTCAGCGGCACTGCACCTAACCCCGCCGATCAGCAAGGTGGAACACTTCCCGTGGACCAGCAGCCCGGATATCAAGCCCAGCATTCCGGAGTAGCCTCCAGAGTTGTACCTCCCGGAGGAGAACCCCCAGTTCGGCCCGTCCATCCTGCAGACCCTGACGATGGCACCTTGGTAGGTCTCATCAGGACCTTGATAGCTTCCCAGGATCGTCGAGGAGATGCCTTGTACCAGGTAGTGGCAGATGCTTTGACCAGAGGCGGTCATCCAGGGAACAGCGCGGCCAACAGCTTCAAGCGCTTGAACCCTCCCTTCTTCGACGGCAGCGAAGATACGATTGCCGCGGACGCTTGGCTTCAGGATACCGAGGTGATTCTGGAAGAAGCCAGGACACCTGAGAATGAGAAGGTGGCGGTGGTACACCTACAGTTGCTGGAGTTAGCTCGCAGTTGGTGGGCAGCGCAAGCCATGGGATTAGTGGCATCCATTGCTTGGGCAGTGTTTAAAGAAAGATTCCAGACGAAGTATTTTGATGCTGTAGCTCGGTACGACATACAGACGAGATTTACCAACTTGAAGCAGGGAGGCAGATCGGTCGACGGTTATACATCTGAGTTTTTTAGACTCAGTAGGTTTGCCCCCACCTTGGTGGCGACCGAGTTTGATAGGGCCCAGCGGTTCCAGCAAGGACTGCATTTGGAGATCTTGTTGGCAGTCGAGCAGTTCGAGCACCAGACGTTCGATACGGTTTTGAGAGCAGCTAGGAGGCATGAGTACACCTCCCAGAGGATCGTAGATAGGACCGGAGGTAGGAAGCGGTCCCACAGTCAGATGCACCAATCATCGGCTCCAGCCCCGACAGCTAGGAGTTTGACCATTGGAACTCCGAGGCGGGCGGCCTAAGTGACGTCGGTTCAGCATTCGACTCCGACGTACCCGCAGCAGCAAAAGCAGAAGCAGACTTCCACGATGGGATGTTCTCATTGTGGGAAGCCAGGCCATGTAGTGGCGGATTGTCGTAGGGCGTAAGGATTGTGCCTGGCTTGTGGAGCGGCAGATCACAAGATAGGAGCCTGCCCGAATAGGGGTAGTTCGTCCTCTTCTAACCTAACCAGTCCATCGGTTAGGGGACCAGCACCTATGCAGCAGCAGCAGTCCCCGAGGCCCTTTTTGCCTCAGGCCCAGGCGTTTCATCAGCAGAACCAGCAGTAGTATACCCAGACTCAAGTGCAGAGTAGACAGAAAGGTTTCCAGCAGAAGGGACCCGCAGCTAGAGGACAAGGTCTAGCCATGATGATGACTATGGAAGAAGAAGTTGCACCAGGTGAGGTAGTGGCAGGTACTATTCTCGTCAAATCCTCTCCAGCATTGGCATTATTTGATTCTGGTGCATCGTATTCATTTATGTCTAGACGATTCGTGACACGGATAGGATTGGAGCCCGAGTCATTATCAGTAAGGCTCAATATACTTACTGGTAATGGTCTTGTGGGAGTAGATCGAGAGTTTTTCTCGTGTCGGATCATAGTTAGCGGTAGAGAGTTCCTCGCTAGATTTATAGAATTCCCTATGGCAGACTATGATGTAGTCTTAGGCATGGATTGGTTGAGGAACCAGTATGCTAGGATAGACTGCCACATTGGCAGGGTTGTCTTTAGTATTCCAGGAGAGCCAGAGTTTTTATTTTCCAGAGGTGCAGTGGAGCCATCTTCTCCAGTATTGCGGATGGCAGTAGCAGCAATGCAGTTACCTAGGATAGTTGAAGAATTTCCAGATGTCTTCCCAGAAGAACTTCCAGAAATGCTGCCAGAGCAGGAAATCGAGTTCACTATAGACTTGATTCCCGCGATAGCACCAGTATCAGAGCGAGTCTACAGGATGGCGCCTTCAGAGTTAGAGATTTTGTACAAAATGATTGAAGAATTGAGGACCAAGGGATTTATTCGTGCAAGTGGATCGCCTTGGGAAGCCCCGATGCTTCTTGTGAAAAAGAAGGATGGTACGTCCAGGTTATATGTAGATTATCGTACCTTGAACTCAGTGACAATCAAGAACAGATACCCTCTCCCGAGGATAGATGACTTGTTTGATCAACTCAGAGGGGCTTCAGTATTCTCGAAGATAGACTTGCGGTCAGGATACCACCAGATCAGAGTCAGAGAGCAGGACATCCCGAAGACAGCGTTTAGATTGAGGTATGGGCATTGGGAGTTTCTTGTTATGCCCTTTGGAGCAACCAATGTGCCAGCCGTATTCATGGACCTCATGAATCGCATTTTCATGTCTTACTTGGATCAGTTTGTGATCGTATTCCTAGATGATATCCTGGTCTACAGCAAGAGCAAAGCAGAGCACGAGCAGCATCTCAGAATCGTCCTTCAGACGCTTAGAGAGCATCAGTTGTACGCCAAGTTTAGTAAATACGAGTTCTGGCTCGATCGCATTTCGTACTTGGGTCACATCATTACTCGAGGAGGAGTGAAAGTAGATCCCCAGAAGATTGTCGCTATCGAGACATGGCCAGTACCTAGTTCAGCGGCAGAGGTTCGCAGCTTCCTTGGATTGGCCGGCTACTACCGGCGATTTATTTCAGATTTTGCTAGGATTTCGGCGCCGATGACCCAGTTGACCCGCAAAGATGTGCAGTTTGCTTGGTCAGCAGAATGCCAGGAATTATTTGAGAAGTTGAAGCGAGGTTTGATAACGGATCCCATTCTCACACTTCCAGATGGGACCGAAGGATTCACAGTTTATTGCGACGCTTCAGGCAGAGGATTGGGGTGTGTCTTGATGCAGCATGGGAAGGTAATATCTTATGCATCACGTTAACTTCGTGATCATGAGAAGAATTACCCGACCCACGACTTGGAACTGACAGCAGTAGTGTTTGCACTTAAGCTTTGGCGGCACTACTTGTACGGAGATAGAGTGGAGATATTTACTGATCACAAGAGCCTGAAGTATGTTTTCACCCATAAGGACCTTAATATGCGGCAGAGAAGATGGCTTGAGCTATTGGTGGACTACGATGTGGATTTGCAGTATCACCCAGGGAAGGCCAACGTTTTAGCAGATGCATTGAGCAGAAGAGCAGGAGTTTATTTTCTAACGGCGCAACCAGAGTTATTGTCAGATCTCCAGAAGATGGGAATTGAAGTAGTTCTTCCTACCAACGTGGCGTTGATGGCCAGTCTACAGGTTCAGTCCAGCATAGTTGAGAGGATCCGGATGACGCAATCTACAGATTCTAAGATTCAGCAGCTCAGAGCAGAGTGTGAGGCAAGAAGAAGGCCAGAGTTGTGCATTCATGAAGATGGTACACTTCGACACGGTACTCGTCTGTATGTACCCAGTAGAGATATCAGACAAGAGGTCATGGCGGAAGCTCACAGTTCGCAGTATTCTATTCATCCCGGTAGCACGAAGATGTACCGTGATATTCGTCAGCATTTCTGGTGGAATGGCATAAAGAGGGAGATAGCCCGGTTTGTCTCTCGGTGTTTGGTTTGCCAGCAGGTTAAAGCTGAACATCAGTGGCCCGCTGGACTTTTTCAGCCCTTGTCGATTCCAGAATGGAAGTGGAAGCATGTGACTATAGATTTTATGACTGGATTGCCTAGATCCCCAGCTGGTCGAGATGCTATTTAGGTTATAGTTGACCGGCTCACGAAGGTGGCTCATTTTTTCCCATTCCGAGTTGGGAAATCTACAGCTCAGCTAGCAGAGATGTACCTCAGGCAGATTGTCAGGCTTTACGGTGTGCCAGTCAACATTACCTCGGACAGGGATTCAAGATTCACATCACACTTTTGGCGTAGCCTGTAAGAGAGTTTGAGAACTCGTCTCCAGTTCAGTTCGGTATATCATCCGCAGACAGATGGTCAGTCGGAGCGCACAATCCAGACTCTCGAAGACATATTGAGATCCTGTACACTTGACTTCGGTGGTTCGTAGGAAGATCACCTGCACCTGGTGGAGTTCTCGTACAACAATAGTTTCCAGGCCATTATCCAGATGGCTCCGTTCGAGGCATTGTATGACAGGAAGTGCAGATCCTCGCTAGCATGGGATGATGTCGGAGAGAGGCAGATGCTCGGTCCAGAAATGATTGCCTAGACAGTTGAAGTAGTCAGAAGAGTCCAGGACCATCTTCGAGTTGCCCAAGATCGCCAGCGACATTGGGCCGATGCCCATCGGTGTCCCTTAGAGTTTGCTATCGACGACCACGTATTCCTTAGGATCTCGTCTAACCGCGACGTCATTCGCTTTGGCGTGTGGGGAAAGCTTAGTCCTAGGTATATAGGGCCGTTCGATATTCTAGAGCGAGTAGGAGATGTATCCTATCGTCTTGCTCTTCCGCCGTCGTTAAGTGAGGTGCATAATATATTCCATGTATCCCAATTACGATAGTACATCCCGGACCCGAGCCACGTCCTAGACCATTCGAAATTGGTTGTTGGTACCAACCTTTCGTATGAGGAGAGGCCCGTGTCTATATTGGACCAGAGAGAGAAGATACTCAAGAACAAGACTATTAGTTTAGTCCGTGTTGCTTGGGGTCATCACTCTCTAGGTGAGTCAACGTGGGAGCGTGAGGACGACATCCGATCACGATATCCTGACCTGTTTGACTCGTAAGGTATAATGTCTTTCTTATGCCTTATGCTTTCCATCCCTTGCTTGCATGTATGATTGTATGATTGAACTGCTTAGTGTAGATTGTTGGTGCTTAGTGTAACTTGTCGTGGCAGTCTCTAGCTCCTTGATTAAATTTTGAGGACGAAAATCTTTTAAGGTGGGTAGAGTTGTCACCCCCGTTTCCCGTATTTCGTATTTATACTCGTAATCGGATTTTGGCATAAATTTTATTTTCTCGACTTGTGGAATTTTGAGTTTTCTCGTATTTTGGGTTTCGACACGGCTCGGTTTTAATTGGTTTGGTTTGATTTTAAGCCCATTGGAACACTCTAACCTATACTCCACCCTCATTCCACCACAACCACCCCCATTAAATCCTACCTAACTTTTCTCTCTCCTCTTTACTTTCATTTATTTTTCCTCCATCTTATTCTTCCTTCTTCCACACAACATCCCCACCTATAGGCAAGTGCATCTTGCCACCACATGAGGACCTATTTTTATTTGTCAATTAGCTTAATTAGATGATTTGGAGCAACATTAGAACTTGGCATTTTGTGATTTGGAGTCTCCATTGTTCTAGATCTAAGTTTTAAATATTTTCGAAATTTTTTGGTTTTGATCTATCAAACTTTGATTTTTGCTTGTTTTGATGCTTCCATGTGGAAGAGAATTCAATTTTACATAAGTTAGAACTTTGAAAATCCAGATTTCATTTTGATTTGGCCAAGATATGAAGAATTGAACTTTTGGTGTTCTTGAGGCTTCTTCTCGGCCTGGAGAAGAAGGCTTCAGCCTGCGCTCTTTAGCGCAGTGCAGAACCGCGCATCCCCCTCGGCCAGCGCTCTTTAGCGCAGTGCTGACCAGCGCAGCTTGCCCCTTGGCGAACTGTGCACCCCATCGGCCCATACGCCATTGGCCCATACGCCATCGGCCGTGCGCCATCCATCCCCTGGCGCACTTGACCCCTGCGCCATCCATCCCCTGTGCCATCCGATCCTGCGCCATCTGACCCTGCGCCACCTGGATCCTGCGCCATCCATCTCCTGCGCCATTCACCCTTGCGCAGCCCATTCTCTTGCGCAACCTAACCCCTTACGCAACCTATTTGCCCAAATGATTTGGTTTTATTTCTTGGACTTGGCTTCTATTTCGTAGATTGGGTTTTGCGATCTTGTCCCACACAGCACGACTATCTTGACCCAATACGACCTGGCACGGTTTTGATGATTTTGCTTATGACTAATACGATTTTTCCTGATTCGATGAAGTATGATTTTAGTACCTCTGATCTTCTTAATAATGACCCGATGGGGTACACACTTGACTTATAACCTGTGATTCATGATTTATCTCGGTAACCAGATAACTTGATAGTGGCCCGTGGCGGCGCACTCTTGACTTGTAACTTGTAACTTGACTTGACTTGACTTGACTTGATGCCGTTGCGATGGCTAACCTGACTCTTGTAACTAACTCTGACACCGTGGGTGTTCCTGCTTGCTTGCTTGTGCAATCCACTTGTCATGTCTTGCATCATGTCTATGACGTGACTCCCTGGGTACCACGGCCAGGGACTCATGCTAAATTGGATTAGGCTAATGATTAGATCAAACTAGAACATGAAGAATTTCCAGTCACAGGCAATCTCGTTATCTGGGCGCCTTAATTGGACTTGTAGCTTGCCGACGAGTAGAGCACATTTCCAGCACACTGTCATGTGTTGTACCTCTAAGTCACCTAATGGTATATCATCTCCTGGGCGATGTACCCAACCATACTCTCAACCCGCGGAAGGATAACTGGATAGTCTGCAGGGCTTGGGACTGGGAAATTCTCACTGCATCTTGTTAGTAATTAGGACTATGATAACCCTAGTTAGTTAAAGTAGTAAGCCATAGTAATTGCTTGGCCGCTTGTGAATGGATGTTGTCTAGCCCTGTCTAAGTCTTGCCTAGTCCCTATACCTGGTACTCCTGTACATGATTGTTTTACTTATCTTAAACAATAAATGGATAGAGACAAGCGCTATTCAGACGAAGGATTACAACCCCGGTCCTTGTTTGGTTTACGGGTTGTGATCTGGCTCTCGGAGTAGTCCTATGTCCCTAGTCGTTTATCATCCTGCTGTACTTTTATTATTTGTACTTTCTTCCATTTTCTTATGTTCTGATATGCTGGCTTTTGTTCTTATTTTGTGGCCTCCTTTGTGGCACTTGCTCTTTCTGGGGTTTGACACAGCTGGTTTTGTGTGGACAGATTTCGGAGCAGCACCCGAGGATCTACCGAACCTCCAGCCCAATGGTGGCGACTAGAAGAAACCCGGGCTACGAGTGGGTTTTCCATTTTGTTTCGCTCACTCTATTGTAAAATTATTCTTTTGAGGCGTTTAGCCGACAAGCACCTGTTAGCTCGATGCACATTTACTTACTGTTTGCCTACGGGCTGTAAACATGATTAACAAATCTTAGGGTTGATCATGTATCACTAAACTCTTGCTAGTCCTCTCGTTTTGTATGACTAGCTTCATGATTAACTGAATATGTAATATTTGGGACGCCTTTTATTGTATATTTGGTGGTCTAACATCTTGCAATTATATTATTTGTTTGTGATTGAGATAATAGGCTTGACCTTAAGAGACTGTTGGCTTGTAGTAAACCCTCATATCTAGACAGCCGTGACCGTATAGCGAGGTGGATCTCATTTCAATATACGTAGCTGGCTATGTACGCCCCCGCTCTCCAGTATTCTGGTTCTGGGGCGTGACAAATATGGAAGACTAGAATAATTAAAAGACACTCTATTATTGATGAAATACGAGATTTTGTCCCGCAGAATTACATTATCCAGAGAGGGTGCATCTACATCAGCAGATATGTACTCTCCTAGCTCTTCATCTGTGAGTACTGGGGTTGGTTCGGGAGAGTCCACCGCAGCTTTGACCTTGGGATCCGAGAGGGCTATGTGGGCCTTCTCTGACAGCTTGGATGAGACGGATGATTGCGGAGGCTTGCCTTTAAGACGCACCTTCAGAGGTGCCTCAACTGCGCCTTCAGTGATTGGTGCCTTCCCCTGTAGTTTTGCCACAATGAGAGCCGATGTTTGAGGCGGCTTTTCCTTGAGCCGTATCTTCAAGGGAGCTTCAGTAGGTGTTCTACCTAGAGAAGTTGGTGCTTTTCCAGGTAGCTTGATGGTCATGGAAGGCAGCATATGAGGCAGTTTTCCTTTGATTCGAATTTTCAAAGGAGCGTCGGGAATCATCTCTGGCTCCATGTCCGGCTCTGCTGTCGTTTCTGCTTCATCGTTAGCATCATTGGCTTTCCTTTCGTCGGGCGACTTGTACAGGGTAGAATCAGTGAAGTAGGCTTCGACCCCCTTGAAAGGGTCAAATTTCGTGAACTCTGTCTGGATGATGTCATTGGTGGACACGTACTTCATACATTGGTGGAGTGTAGATGGGACCTCCATGTACTCATGCAGCCACGGACGGCCCAGTAGGAGGTTGTAGTTGACGTCAGCGTCCATGACATAGCAAGTCACCTTAGTTCGGAGGTTACCGATATGACACTTCAGCCGTATTTTTGCCCAGCGGCTCGCTTTTGCTAGCATTGAAGCCACTGATTGTAGTGTTGGAAGGTGCCAGACGGTACATTGGGATCCCCAGTGTTGAGAGTAGCGTCTTCGGGATGATGCTGAGGGAAGACCCTGGATCGATCTGAATCCACTTCACCTTGACGGAACAGACATATCTGTTGGCCCATTGGTCATAGTCAACATGATTTTAATAATTGATCAAAACTCTGTCTGGATATACGAAGCTTGTTGGGACATCTCAGCTTCTTGGACATAAGCAAGATTGGATATTCACTCCGTTCAAGACTGAAGATCTGTTTGCCTACTTGAGTTTGTACTTCCTATGCAATGTAATTTTTCACTTTATTTGAGTCTAGGAATACATTGTATACCGAGTCGTACTGGCAAATAGGCTACTCCCAAATAGTTCAAAATGTTTTTAAAATGACCTATCAAAATGTTTACAAAAAGGTTTTCAAAAAGGTTTTCAAAAATCACCAAAAATCTGTTTTAAAAACCCTAACCTAACCCTGACAGAACTCGGCCAGAGTTCGGCCAGAGTTCGGTTGGTGGCCGTTTGATTTTTGAAATTCTCTGGAACTTGGTCCTCCTGCAGTTGCGGATTTGATCGAGATTTGCTCATCGAGTTCTGCCCGAATTCTGCCCGAATTCTGACAGAGTTCTCCCTTTGGAATTCCTATAAATAGAGATGGATTTCGATCATTTCAATTCACTCATTCACTTTCAATCTTCTCTCTATCTAAAAAGCTTTCTGCCTTCCAAAGAGTTTTCTAAAGCTTTCATTTTCAGATTCCAAGCCAGTTACAATCCTCTAGTCGATTTGCCAGTGCGGTACGGTCTAGAAGTTTCTGAGAGATTGTAATCAGAAGGCTTGATTGAAGAATACCTCTTCACATTTGAAGTTGGACGAGTTCTTCGTATCAAAGCTCGCGTTGTAGAAGTTGCAAGGACTTCGTAAGAAAACTTGCGGTTTTTTCTATAGTGGATTCAACTGGTAGCAAGAGTTCTACCGACTGGATTAGTCCTCAACAGAGAGATACCAGTATACATCGCTGTCTTTGCGTTTGCTTTCTGAACTCTGCCTTTACATTATTTCAATTGTGATTATATACTGTGATTGTGTTGCTAACATTTTTTATTTAGCATTATTCCGCTGCCAACTCTATTCACCCCCCTCTAGAGTATTACACTTTACTATATCGTTCCTACAATTGGTATCAGAGCGGGTGTTACAGGTAAAGCGAGATAACAGTGCTATTATTTATTAGATCACAGCACATCACATGGCTACTATGAAATTTACAAGTGATGGTCAGGCCACAAACAGACCCCCTCTGTTTGATGGTACTAACTACACTTATTGGAAAACACGGATGAGTTTCTTCTTGAAATCTCTTGATTTTGACATATGGGCTATTGTTCTTAATGGCTATCAGAAGCCACCTCATATAAATGTCGAGGGAGTTTTGGTTGAAAAATCCCAAAGCAGTTATACAGAGGAAGAAAAGAAAAAGGCCAGTCTTGACGTACGTGCCATTAATGCTCTTTTTTGTGCCTTAGACAGAACAGAATTTAACAGGGTATCTACATGCACAACGGCAAATGGTGTGTGGAAGCTTCTCGAAGTTACACATGAAGGCACGACTCAAGTCAAGGAGTCAAAAGTCAGCAGACTTACTCAAGAGTACGAGGCGTTCAAAATGAAGCCAAATGAAACAGTCACACAAATGTTCGAGAGGTTCTTGGATATTGTAAACCCTTTGTCCGCCTTAGGCAAAGATTACAGTAACCACGAAAAGATTTGCAAACTCCTGCGAGCTCTCACCAAGAACTGGATTCCGAAGGCTACAGCTATCATTGAAGGAAACGACCTCACTACAATGTCACTTGAAGTACTCATGGGTAAACTACTCACTCATGAACTGGAGCTACAAGATTTTGAAGAACCTGCACCAAAGGAGAAGACTATCGCCCTCAAAGCTCAGCACAGAAAAGCTGTTGAAGATGACTCAGACAGCAGTGGATCTGACGCTGAAGATCAAGCTCTCCTAGCAAGGAAGTTCAAAAGATTCATGAGACATGAGAAGAGAGTCAAAGAGAACAACAGCAACAACTGGTACCAAGAAGATGCTGTCTGCTATGGCTACAAGAAGAAGGGACATATGAAGAAGGACTGTCCCATCAACTCATCATCAAGCAAGAAGAACAACATGTATAAAAAAGGCAACCTGAAAAGATCAACGTCTCGGAAATATGCCAACACCAGCATATGGCATGAGAGTGAAGCTAGCGACTCAGAAGATGAACATTCAGAGGACGCTGCAAACATCTGCTTCATGGCAATCGATCAGGTACCTACTGAACCTGTAGAAACATATGATGACTTCACCTTTGAGCAATTAGGAGATGCCTTCAGTGACCTGATGCTTGACTACAGGAAACTGCGTAGTTAATATCAGACCGCTAAGAAGGTACTCAAAGAGTATAAAGGAGAAATAGGAAGACTTACCGACCTACTAGCTGAGGTTAGAGCTAATGTTAGTAAGTCTGGTGAGCTTTCCTCTATAAAGCTCTTATTACACGAGACTAAACAGTCATCCGAAGAGAAAGACAAGATTATAGACCAATTGAGAGAAGATCTTTCTAGAGAAAAGAAAAGTCTTTAATCTGCACAAATCAGAATGGAATCACTCACTTCTGATTATACTAAGTTATATGACACTTCCAAAAGGTTGGAAATTAGGTTAGGAAAACAGCCTGAGCCTGTTGCTTCCTATCCTAACACGTGTCACTTACCGAGAATTCGGAACATTCCCAAGCCAAACACTGTCAGACCAAACCATACAAAACCTTTACCCCAAAAGGTTAAGCCCAAACATGATCATAGGTATGCATTCTTCTATACTAGAAAACCCAAACCTACCAACCATGCACACCACTCAGCTTTCAACACTCGACATGCACAATGTCATTATTGTGGCCTCATTGGTCATATATCATCTGTATGTAGGATGAGAAAGCTTGTAGATTTAAATGTTTATGCTTGGATACCTAAAGCTAACAATTCAGGACCCTACAAGAAATGGGTACCAAAGGTTTCATCTGCAAACTGTTTTGTAGGTGGAACACCCTTCACATGCTAGAAGCAAATGGATCCTCGACAGCGGTTGCTCACGGCATATGACCGGTGATGCTACCCTATTTGCAACACTGTCGAAGAAGAAGAAGGAAGGTTATGTTTCCTTCGGTAATAATTTGAAAGGGTATATTATTGGTATCGGCGATGTTGGTAAGTCTCCCTATCCAGTGATTAAAGATGTCTGTCTGGTTACCGAGTTGAAACATAATCTGCTCAGCATAAGTCATCTAGCTGATCATGGTTATGGTATCAACTTTGGCAAAGACAAATGTACTATAGTTGATAGCTCAACTGGTAGTACTATCTTTGAAGGAATCAGGGAAGACAATATATATGTTTTTTATCTGTTGGAAGAAGCTAACATTTCAGGTAGATGCTTAATGGCCAAAAGTGATGAGAGTCATCTATGGCACATGAGACTCGGTCATGCAAACATGGATACAATTTCAAGATTATCCACAAAGAAGATAGTACACGGTTTACCAGACATAACATTCAAGAAGGATTCGGTATGCAGCCAATGTGAAAAGAACAAGGCCACCAGATCCACATTCAAGTCTGTAAACGCAGTATGTACTACTAGACCTCTACAATTGCTACACATGGATTTATTCGGTCCTAGCAGAGTTGCTAGCCTCGGAGGTAAATTATATGTATTTGTTATTGTAGATGATTTTTCTAGATACACGTGGGTATATTTCTTGACACGCAAGAATGACGCATTATCCAAATTTGTCGCCTTTTGCAAGAAAGTACAAAATGAAAAAGGTTACATGATCACTCGTACTAGAAGCGATCATGGAGGCGAATTCGAGAATGCTGATTTCGAGCAATTTTGTGACACACACGGTTTTATACACGAGTTCTCCTGCCCTAGAACTCCACAACAAAATAGAGTTGTGGAACGTAAGAACAGAACTCTAACCGAAATGGCCAGAGTGATGTTAAATCAATTTAGCCTACCCAAATACTTCTGGGCTGAAGCTGTCAATACAGCTTGCTTTGTGCTCAATAGAGTTCTAATTCGACCCAAATCGAAGAAGACTCCATTTGAGTTATGGTTTGATAGAATTCCTTCAGTTTCATACTTTAAGATATTTGGCTGTAAGTGCTTTATTCTTAATACTAAAGACATTTTGGGAAAGTTTGACGAAAAGGCCGATGAAGGTATATTTTTAGGTTATGCGTGTAGGCCTCAAAAATGAAAGTCACGCTGAGTTGATCAGAACAAGTCACGCAGAGTGATCCGAGAAGCAGCACAAAAGATACGCTAAGTTCTGCCTGGCCATCTCCTTTAGAAGTCACGCAGAGACAGCTCAGCCATATGTCAGAATCATAAAGACTGACAACACAGCAGTCGAGAAACGTCTTCTCGTATGCCACGTATGCACAAAATTCGAGAGATCATCGCCGTCTTTTGCGTGATTTTTGAAATCTTCCTTAGCAAGACTCACTCTTCACCAAGTTGGCGTGACTTTGGGTCTTATCTTCATTTAATGCGGCTGACAATATAATCAATGTCAGAGATTTTGTGTCAGACGAAGCGTGCCAAATCAAGACAGCTGGCGGTTGGCGTGGATTCTGAACCTTCTCCTTCCTCAAGTTTGCGTGGATTTTTGAGTTATTCTTCTCAAAGCCTGCGTAAATTCTGAAGTATTCTTCTTCAAAGCTTGCGTGGATTTCGCCTTCAACGAGTTTGCGTCAACGAAACTGCGTAGATTTTTGCCTTCAGCAAGACAGCGTGGATTTCATTTCAACTGGAGTACGTGGCAGCCATGCCACCGATCTCTCTCTCGCGTGCCCAGTAACTTGCACACGACCCATGCACTAATGCCATGTGTCCAACAGTTACGGGCCACGTCCAGTAACTACTCACTAACCCTGCGTGTATTTAGAGTCTGCGTGACTTTTCAAATGCACTAGTGGTGAGGTAGTTATCTTTTCAGTTACTGTTTTGACTCTATAAATAGAGTTCTTTTTTTTACTCATTGTACAGATACATTGATATCTACTGTCAAAATTTTGAGAGCTTTTCTTCTTCGCATAGTCCAAAGGATAAAGCGATCGTCTTCTAGATCGGATTCCTACAGTTGTAATTTTCTCAGATACAAAATAAATAAAGTGAATTTATTTATGGAAAACAAATTGGCGACTCTGCTGGAGAAAACCATCTCCTCTTCTGAGATGGTAACAACTCAATGCGATACTTCGTCTATCGGCTCGACAAAGAACGTGATGACGATCAAATTCGATCAACTCGCCTATGAAAAAATGCAGCAGGCTAAGGGTGGCAAGCCCATTCCAGCCTCCATTATCACTGCCAAGTCGAAGGGACACTCTGTCTATGTCCCTAAGAATCAGTTGGCAGTCAATGGTGAAGTCTCTGCCACAGTGTCTACTCCTAACACTGGCAAGAACTCCATTGCAAGCACGCACACTCTTGTGCGCTCGAAGATGACAGTAACTAAAAGTCACGTTGACAGTACTGGCTCCTTAGCCGAATCTGTTCCAGCGTACAAATTCAATTCTAAAAGTCACGCTGACAGTACTGGCTCTTTAGCCGAATCTGTTCCAGTGTGCAAATTCAATTCTAAAAGTCACGCTGACAGTACTGGCTCTTTAGCCAAATCTGTTCCAGTGTGCAAATTCAACTCTAAAAGTCACGCTGATAGTACTGGCTCCATAGCCAAATCTATTCCAGTGTGCAACCCCACATTCAAAAGTTACGCTGACAGTATTGGCTCCTTAGCCAAATCTGTTTCAGCGTGTAATTCTAAAATCAAAAGTCACGCTAACAGCTCTGGTTCTTTAACCAAGTCTGTTTCAGCGTGTATTTCATCAGAGAAGAATAACTCCTTAGTTATCTCTTCTTCTTCACCGAGTTCTACTAGAACTGGGGGTGGTCTTCCACACAAAGTCCCTTCGAAAAGGAATAACTCTTTAGTTGTTTCTTCTGCTCCTGTAGTTTTTACTCCAGGAACAGCTTTGACTGATACTTTTGTTAGTCAAAGGAAAGGAGATGGTCTTTTGACTACTCTTCCTTCTGGACATTCTATGTCTCAACATCTGAATGAGTCTAAGAAGAAACATTCCTTAATGTCTTCTTCTTTGATTTCTTCAAATTGGGCACAAAATCTGTCCATTAAAGAGGGTCTGTTACCAACTCCTAATCAAGGGAGTGGTTTAACTCTTCCTTCTCTGCAAATATCCAGATCAATGGAAGGAAAACTCCATGTTTCCAAAATTAATATGTTACCTTCCACTGATTTAAGAACAAAACTCAGCACTTCTGGTGTTAAGAAACCATACCAATTGGATATGAAGATAAAAGATCCAGATGCAGAGTATGCAAAAAATTATGTGGCTCACATTAATCACTCTTTGTATAATCAAGAGCCATCAAGACCCAAGAACAGGAAGTATATTCCTCAATCTTCACAAATAGATTTACGGGAATATCTTCAACAGAAGAGAAGGAGTAATTCTATATCAAAGGAACATGCTGAATGTGACTTCTATCCAAGAGTCATAATTCAGTGCAGATGTGAATCAACAGTTCAAGACCATGGTGATCATACTGAATGTGACTTCCAGCCAAGAGTCACAATGCAGATGTCAAAATAAACGACAGTCTGTCTTTAATAGGATTCAGTATAAACCTATGCCTGATGAAGATGAGCCTTTGTTTGCCTCTGTCAACATGACTTCTCGGGACACCAGGGGTAGAGTTGATAGTCCAGATGGAGTATATAAAAACACCAGAGCAAGAGTCCTGGCTTCTAGTCAAAGAAATTTGATCCCTGAAATTGATTCTGAATTTTTTGGAGAATCTAACTTCCCACCTCTTCCTACTGGGGGTAATTCTCCTATAGTTGACTTTGATACACGAAGCAATGATTCAGAGCATACAACATCTACCAGTTCATCAATATTCCCTCATACAGTCACGACTTACATGGTTGATGGGAATACTGATGAACCATCTTCTTTCCTGACTCCTCAAGATCAAAGAATTGCTTCTTTGGAACAACAAATAAAGTCTATGACTGACACAATGAAGTCAATGTATGAACTCATGACAGCTCAATTGCAAAATCGACAGACTGTATCAGATGCCATACCAGTTGATACTGATATAAGTCCAGTACAAGTTCCTCCAGCAGTACAATCCAATACTCCTGGACCTGCTCAACCAAATCCTAGTCTCTTTGGAGCTGGGGGTAGTGCTTACAATGCTGTTCCTCCTCCTAACTATTCTCTACAAGCTACAACTCCACAATCTTCGGGAGTTGTCTCTGAAGAATTGAAAAATCTCAAAACTCAATTCGAGGCATTCAAACAGAAGGATGGTTTACAAAGGTTAGGCATCAAGCAGCCTTATCCGATAGAATGGAAGCAAGTATCATATCCTCCTAAATACAAGCCTCCTACTATCTCATTCTATGATGGAACCACTTCTCCAAGTCAGTTTATCAATCACTTTGAAGTAATGACTGATCAATTACAACCAAGTGATGCCCTCCTTACTCGGGTATTTATTGGATGTCTCAAGGGAACGGCTTATGAATGGTATAGAAGTCTCCCAGATGGGAGTATTACCTCATTTGCTGGTTTCAAACAGATGTTTCTTGAAAGGTTCTATGAAGGGCTTAATGACATGACTATGTCTGCTCTTATTAGAATCAAGCAGAAAAATAATGAATCTACAGAGGAATACATTGAACGGTTTCGAAGAGAAGCTCTGAAGATGCCTCTTGGAACTCCTGATGCTGTCACCATTGACACGTGCAAATCAAACTTGTTGCCAATCATCAGTATGTGGACAGGGTCCACTCAATTTCAAGATTGGCCTTCCTTCATAGTCAGTGCTAAAGCTGCAGAAATCAGTGCTGAAACCTTCAAAGGTTTAGGAGTGCAGATGACTCCTAAAGAAACAAGACAAGGGGCTAACAATAAAAATAATGCTCGCAAAGGAAAAGAAACTCTAGAAGTTAATATTCAGAGCAAAGATGCATCGAATGTTTAAACTCCTGCCTCTACAACTCAACAATCAAGAACACCTCGCCCCAGAGAAGAATATTCTTTTGATGACGACGATGTCCTTGGTATCTTTGAATGTCTGCTGAAAGGTAATAAAATACAATTACCAGAGATCAAGAAACCTGATGAAGCTGGTAAGACAGATCATCCTAAATACTGTCCATATCACAGAATGTTGGGTCATACAATTCGTACATGTTATGTATTGAAAGGAAAGATCCAAGAAATGATTAAATCTGGAGCTATCTCTCTTACTCCAAAAGAGAAGACCGTCACCTCCAACGTCGTCTCTATGCAATTTGGAAATTTCCCTCCTCAACTCCTTGAAAGTGGGATTATTCCCATTCCCAAGGCAACTCTTGACATGGTGAATCTTTCTCCTCCACAGTTTGAAGGATTAGTGCCAATCACTTTGGAAACAGGAGAAATCATGTGGATCCATCCTGATCTAGTGGCAGATTTTGAATCGCCTTCTCCTCAAAAGATTTCTTCTCAAAAATCCAAGAAGGCTGGAAAGATCAGGTCATGTCATATGACTTCTCTTGGGTCTACTTCTGACACAGAGCCAAAAGAAGAAGCACTTGTTAGTGCTACTCGAACGGGGAAACCTTACCTAAAGGATTATTCTAAAAATCCTGAAGATCTTACTGATATCCCTTCAGATGCTAAAGATGCTCCTAATGTTCCTCCCGAGGAAGAACCATCTACTGAACCTGTTCTTCCCAAGCCTACGGCTCTGGAGAAAGGCAAACAACAGGCTCGGTTTGATAAGCCAATCAAGAAGTCTTCTCCTCCTGGACTTCAGAAGCCTTACAACTTCGACATTTTGGCTCAGCTTGCTAATACTCCCGCTAGAATGTCCCTTTTTGAACTTCTACGTCTTTCCAAAGAGACTCGGAAGACGTTAAGTGAAGCACTTCTACAAGCTGACTCTTGTCTTGCACAATTGAAGAAGCCGGATGCGGAACCTTCCACTTGCTTACATTGCAACAGTGTACTGGAGATTATCCCAAATATCACCTTTACACAAGACGACATGTTACTGGAGGATAATCGACATGATCGACCTCTCTACTACACTGGTTATATTGATACGATGAAGATAGATCGTATTCTCATTGACCCAGGGTCTGCTATAAGCATAATGCCAAAGAGTTTGTTGGATGAACTAAAAATCCCTCTTCACAAACTCTCCAAGACGGTTACTACTATCTTGGGATTCAATCAAAGCCGAAGTGAGCCTTTGGGAAAGATTCATATGAAGCTTCAGATAGGTGATTTCAGATCTAAAGTCACTTTCTATGTGATCGAGATCGCGGGATCCTATAATCTTCTTCTGGGGAGGCCCTTTCTTCATGAAAATAATGTGGTGCCCTCTACTCTTCATCAATGTTTTAAGTACATTGATAGCAATGGGAGAGTACAAAAAGAAGTTGCTGATATAAATCCCTTCCATGGGGTTGAAGCTTATTTCAATGATTCCCGAATGTATAAAGAAGAATATACAAGGATCATACAAGCTGTGGAGAAAGAAGATGCACAAAGTGAGACTTTAATAATCCCTATTAAATGTCGAACTACTCAGCAACAATCTCCTAAACCCTTCGGAGAAGATTCTTTCATCATTCCAGTTAGTGGACGGATCTCTCCGTTACCTCAGTCATCTACTCAGAATATACTGATCATTCCTGTCAGTGGGCGTACTACAGTTCCTGTATCTTCACAAGATACTCTGCTAATTCCAGTTGGAGGGCGGACTACTCTTCCTACTCAAACTTCAAGGGAGCTCACCTCTTCTGAGCCATTTGTTATCGATCTTAATCGAAACAAAGCTTCTTCTTCTTCTCCTTTAGTCATTGACTTGGCTAAAATCTCTAAGGCTCAGCCTTCTCCCAATGTAAATATTGCTGCTTTTGCATTTAATGAAAAGTCTCCACCTTTGCAGTACGTTGATGTGTGTAATTATGTTCATAGTTATTTACATCTGTTAGATGACTTGAACACAATCACCATAGGAGTTGTACAGACTGTTCATACAGATGTATCTCTAGAACCTGTACAATCTTCATACTTTCTAGTTTCCAGCAGAAAGCCAGGAGACATTCCAATATTCTTCTACAAAGGGCCTCAAAATCCTTCTGATCTTGAAGATGATGATAAAAATGATGATACTGGAAGATTACAACTACGTCGTTATAGTCAGCAATCTAGAGACATCATCAAAAATATGGGCTATGACTTCAGGACTGGCCTTAATAATGGAAAAGGAAGAAAAATGTCTGTCCGGATTCCTCCTTTGAAATATGGAAGGACGAAATACGGATTGGGTTATACTGCTCCTACTCCTTTCATCAACATTATCCATGAAGATCTTGAGTCTGACGAAGATAAGAGATCTGATTCTTCTAGTACCACTTCTTGGGATTCCGATACGAGTATCGGTGACTTCTACTGCAACCTTCTGTCTTCCAATATGGTTTCCATTGACCATTCTGAAGAAAGTGATGAAGACGAGGAAGAGTTTAAAATCTCACCTAAATCAGAACAGTGGGCCCAAAGATTAGATAATCAATGGGAGTTCCGTTTCGAGCAAAAAGAACCTCCGACTGAAGATAAACTTGTTCAAATAGATGTTGGTGAAGAGGGGTCTCCCAAACCAATATTCATCAGTGAAAGTCTTTCAGAAACTGATAAGAAAGACATGATCAAACTCATTCGTGAATACATTGATGTCTTTGCTTGGAGTGGCTAATATTGTTCCTGTTCTTAAACTTATTACATCTGGGTTTACTAGAGAGGAACAACATCCCGATTGGGTGGCTAATATTGTTCCTGTTCTTAAAAAGACTGGCAAGATCAGAGTATGTATAGACTTTCGCGATCTCAATACGGCATGTCCTAAAGACGAATTCCCTCTACCAATCACTGATGTCATGGTTGATAATACCTGTGAATTTGAACGAATATCATTTATGGACGGGTATTCTGGGTATAATCAGATCAAAATGTTCCCAGAAGACGAGAAGCACACTTCTTTCAGAACGCCGATTGGTACATACTGTTATACAGTTATGCCATTCGGTCTCAAGAATGTAGGAACAACTTATCAACGAGCTATGAGTACTATATTCCGTGAACATTTGCAGAAAACAGTCGAATGCTATGTTGATGATATTGCAGTCAAAAGTCGACAAAAGGAGGATCATATCCAAGATTTGAAGACTATATTTGATCTAATGCGTAAGCATCAATTAAAGATGAACCCTACTAAGTCCTTCTTAGGCGTCTCTAGTGGTAAATTTCTCGGCTTCGTCATTACCTCTAAAGGTATACACGTGGATCCCGAGAAGATCAAAGCCATCCAAGAGATGCGTCCTCCACGCACCTTAAAAGAGCTACGAGGATTTCAAGGAAGAATTGCTTATATCAGGAGATTTATCTCTAATTTATCAGGACGCTGCAGACCATTCAACAAACTTATGAAGAAAGGTGTCTCTTTTGTCTGGAATGATGAATGTCAGAAAGCATTCGATGATATAAAACAATATCTGATGAGCCCTCCAGTATTGGTACCTCCCATCTCAGGAATACCGTTCCTCCTCTATACTCGAGCAATGAGTCATTCATTGGGTGCATTACTCGCTCAAAAGAATCAAAATGGCCATGAACAAGCCATTTATTATCTCAGCCGCACTATGACCGGAGCTGAACCTCGATATTCACCAGTTGAAAAAGAGTGTCTAGCCTTGATGTTTGCTGTCCAAAAGACACGTCATTATATCATTGGTTAGACTATTCATGTCATCTCCAGGATCAATCCTATACGGATCATGATGAAGAAACCCAGTGTTTTGAATTCTCGATTGGCTAACTGGGGAATCCTACTTGCTCAGTATGATATACACTATATTCCTCAGAAATCAGTCAAGGGACAAGCTTTAGCTGATTTTCTGGCTGCTCACTCAATTCCAGAAAATTCAAAACTCTATGATGAAATCCCAGATAAAGTCCTAGATTCAAATCAAATTGCTGAAGAAGATCCTACCTGGCGTCTATTCTTTGATGGAGCGTCAAAAATTGGTCCTAATGGCGATATTGTTGCTGGAGTTGGAATTATTCTTGTATCGCCAGAAGGTCTTGCCATCCAAAGAGCTTATTCTCTCGATCAGCCGTGTTCAAACAATGTAGCTGAGTACAACGCATTGCTTATTGGTCTTCAACTCGCTAAACATCTGAATATTCAACATTTGGAGGCGTATGGAGACTCTAAACTTATTGTCAATCAGATCAGGGGTACTTATGAAGTTCGCCATCAAGATCTGGTTCCTTATCATAGAGTGGCCATATCTATGGCCTCATCATTTAAGGAATTCTTTATTGAACATGTTAGGCGAGCATGTAACACAGAAGCTGATGCCCTTGCTAATCTTGCAGCGGTGCTGGCTATCCCAATCAGACGGCAACAAATGATTGTTGTTCATAGTCGAGAATTATTTCATCTTGAAAATCACCTGACTCTAGGACTTCCAGTTGACATTGAAGAATCAACATCTCATGACATCAACACAACAAGAGGATTTGGATTTAGTCGTAAATCGATATCATCTTCATCAGATTCTAGCATGGAATTCATCTTCAGTAACTTGACTGAGAATCAGAATACGGATAAAGATTGGAGACTTCCTTTCTTAGATCTTGTATTGTATGATATTCTTCCGGACGATCCGAGTGAGGCAGCATCTATCAGACGACGATCACTCAGATTCTATTACAATCATACAACAAAGACCTTATATCGTCGAGCTTATGATGGTTTACTCCTTCGGTGCATTGTCGGTGATGAAGCCCAACAAGTTATTCGTGAAGCACATGATGGAATTTGTGGAGCGCATCAACCTGGGCCAAAACTTCAAGACCGTATTCGACGGATGGGTTATTATTAGCCAACTATGGTATCAGATGCCATTGAATATGCAAGAAAATGCAAAGCTTGCCAAATCCATGCGGATTTTATACATCAACCTTCGGAATTTCTACATCCGACGGCAGCATCATGGCCCTTCGAAGCTTGGGACATGGACATTGTCGGCCCGATCAATCCTCCATCATCTAAAGGTCATCGGTTCATTCTCGCAATAACCGATTACTTCTCCAAATGGGCCGAAGCTATTCCTTTATCTGAAGTTAAGACGTCTAATGTCATCAGCTTTATTAAGCACCATGTCATCTACAGATTTGGTGTTCTTCGACGCATTGTTCATGATAACGGACCACAGTTCGTCAGCCAGAAATTTACTCGATTCTGTGACGATCACCGGATCAATAATGTTGCTTCTACCGCATATAATCCAGCAGCTAACGGATTGGCAGAAGCTTTCAACAAGACTATCATCAAACTCCTAAAGAAGTTTGTCTCCACTAACAAACGTAATTGGAGTGACAAGCTCGGGGAATGCTTGTGGGCTTATCGCACTACAGTCCGTAATGCTACTAAGTGTACACCTTTCTCTCTGGTGTATGGATCTGAGGCTGTTCTCCCATTAGAGATTCAAATTCCTTCTTTAAGGATAGCAATCGCTAATGAACTCACTGCCGAAAATAATGATCGTCTTCGACTTCAAGAATTGGAGGCTCTGGATGAAAAACGGTTATCTGCTCAACAGAATATTGAATTCTATCAAGCTAGAATTTCAAGGGCTTTTAACAAGAAAGTCAGAATTCGAACATTTCAGAAAGGAGAACTTGTGCTTACTGTCAGACGCCCGATGACTATGACACACATGAGTAAGGGCAAGTTTGATACAAAATGGGAAGGTCCATTCATTGTCAATAAGATCTTTTCTAATGGGGCTTATCAACTCACTACTCTAGATGGTAAAGCCACTATGATGCCCATCAACGGCAAATTCTTGAAGAAGTACTACGTCTGATATTTCTATCAAAATTGTCCTTCCATCACTCTCCAGCTGTTTCACTGTTCTTTTCGAAGAATCATTCTGATATCTATTATCCCCAGTGGAGATAGGTATTCTACTTTGTATCATTTTCTCAACAAATTTGATATCCAGAAAATCATGTCCACATTACCTCTGAATTTTCTATCTCAATATCATATTTATGAAAATGATATTTAGTCTTTCTAATTTCTGAGTCAAAAGATCAATGAATAAAGGCAAATATAAAGTGGGAAGGATATATCGTAAACAAAGTTTCCTTAAACGGAGTTTATTTGAGACAAATCCCTCAAGAAGAAAAAAAAAGTACATCATCATGGAAGATCACTATGATCCCTTTCATATTTGGGACGAGGACCACATACATAATCAGCAAAAAAATTGAATACATCTTTTCCTGACCGCACCAAGAATTGACAGGCAGCCAGCCTCATTGCTTCTTCTTCTTCGGTTTCTCCTGGTTCGACCAGGAAATCCAGGATATCTTTTGACGGCTTGGGAGTAGACGAGCTTTCGCCCATTTTCTTCTTCTGTGGAGGTGGATGTTCTTTAACACCTTCAGTAGCTTCAAGGGCGACTTCAGCCTTCTTTATGTTCTCTTCAAAAGACATTGTGGATAAAATGCGATCCTTCTATTTCAAATATATGCTCTATTTATAGGCATATGGTTACAAGGATCGAAGGGACTTATTCTTTCCCGATATTCAGTTCATCCATTCATTTCTCACATTCATCCGACGTTTCACATGTTCATTAATACTTGACGGTTCGTCCGTTCATTTATTACATTCACTCGACAGTCTATCTGTTCATCATTTCCTAATGGTTCATCCGTTCATAATCTTCTATCAGTTCATTAAGTGGGGATTCGTTATTTATCATGTTTTCATAACCTCTGAATCAATTTCGAATCTGTTTACTCATTTGTCATGTTTTGACCTCTGCATAGAAATCAATCTATTTTCTTTCGAGTTCCTATATATTATCATGTCCATAATACCTCTGATAATATCATATACTCTAAAAGCAGAAAAGTTGATTTTATTATCTATCATGTCCACAATTCATCTACAAATATAAATCATTGAGCATAGAAGAATTGTCATTTTCATTCCCATTTCACCACAAAAAGTCTATTACATTTTCTTAGACTTTCCTACAAATCATAATGGAAATCTATTACAAATCTTGGATTTTCATTCTATGTACAACTGAGATCTATTTCTTCTTGGATCTTCTCTGGCAATCTCGTTGTTTGTGGCAATTCCTGGGTGTCCAGCAGGAATCAAACTCTGGTCTTATCTCTCAGACGAGAGGAGAACCACAGAGTAGGGCAACACAAAAACGTGCTGCTGCCAATACAACTGGTGGATGGGGGTAACCTCTCAAGGAAGACAGGAATGTATCCAAACCTTGGGATACAATTCCTAGTTCTCCCGTGAAAGGAACTCTACTACCCAATCTCTTGGTAGTAGAGTTAACTCCACCATCCAACTCTTGTGTATAAAGGCTCTTCCTACCATCTAAGGAAGACCCTTCTATCTCACGAAGAGTTCTGAGTTGTCTGATTTACACGCCAAAAGCGTATGAGCTCCCTGATGTAGATGTCAGAAGAACATTGTCCACAGTATTCACATCACCAATGCCAGTTCTGAAGAAGGTTTTCAGCCAAAATTCTGCAAGAAACAGTAAAGAAAAATCAGTCAACAGAAACTGGCCAAGCAAAGACAGATGCATTCTGTTCATTTCAGGAAGATGAATTTGTCCTTAGCAAACAAAAAAATTCGATGCGTGTATATTGAACTTACCGCTGAGTTTGCTGCTAAGGATTGACAAATCCATGTCTGGTATCGTGCACAGAGATTTGACATCAGGCAACATGGCTTTCCTATTTCCTTCTCATAGAAAATTCATTCTCAGAAGAGAGGAAGAAGAATGGGAAGATGAGTTTGCGTGGAGTTCATCCATCTATTTAAAGGGTCAAGTGCAGGTCTATTCTTGGAAAAGATCCGCATAAATAGCGCTCGTAAATTGTGGAATGAGTGTCACGTGTACTTCGGGAGACCGTACAACATTGGAAACAGTCAAAGAGTGCTAATTAATAGGCACGCAGATCAAACACAAAAGTTGTACTTCATTCTTTAAACAGGCACTGATGGCCTTACAAAAGACAAGACAAAAAGAGTACAACAAAAGCATAAAAGTCACGCTCTATTTTCTAGAGCGACTGAGCTTAGTGCCTAGTTCTTCTACGCTCCTAACTCCCAGACAGTGCAACAGAGCTTTAAACATTTCACGCTGCTCTATGAAGCTGCGCCCATCAGAAGAGGACGAGCCATCCAAGCCAAAATAGATCAAGAAATTCTTGGCTAGTTGCAAGGGATCATCTTTGAGCTCGAAGACAAGGGGCTCTGGCTCTTCACCCCCAAAAGTAGGGTCACCATGGGAACAAAAGCCCAACTTGCGTGCTTCTTCCTCAGCTTCTTCCTTTGGTGTCATATTGACGTAAGATGAAGATTAAAAATGAATCTTCTCCCTGTTTATATAACAGAGCTCGCCGGCGGTTCATATTCCACCATAAATTGGATACAATCAGTCTCGGAGAACGAAGAGTCATTATGACATTTAATAAGTTCATTTGGATGTTTTCAAAGAACTTCGAAGTCTTTTCAACTTCCGAAAAATTTTGGAGCCATCTTAGCGTGACTTTAACTCATTTCATCATCTCTATTTCAAAGTATTTCGAAAATATTTTATCATTTTTTTCGAAAACTTTGAAGGGGGTTTTGTAGGCCTCAAAAATGAAAGTCACGCTGAGTTGATCAGAACAAGTCACGCAGAGTGATCCGAGAAACAGCACAAAAGATACGCTAAGTTCTGCCTGGCCATCTCCTTTAGAAGTCACGCAGAGACAGCTCAGCCATATGTCAGAATCATAAAGACTGACAACACAGCAGTCGAGAAACGTCTCCTCGTATGCCACGTATGCACATAATTCGAGAGATCATCGCCATCTTTTGCGTGATTTTCGAAATCTTCCTTAGCAAGACTCACTCTTCACCAAGTTGGCGTGACTTTGGGTCTTATCTTCATTTAATGCGGCTGCCAATATAATCAATGTCAGAGATTTTGTGTCAGACGAAGCGTGCCAAATCAAGACAGCTGGCGGTTGGCGTGGATTCTGAACCTTCTCCTTCCTCAAGTTTGCGTGGATTTTTGAGTTATTCTTCTCAAAGCCTGCATAAATTCTGAAGTATTCTTCTTCAAAGCTTGCGTGGATTTCGCCTTCAACGAGTTTGCGTCAACGAAACTGCGTAGATTTTTGCCTTCAGCAAGACAGCGTGGATTTCATTTCAACTGGAGTACGTGGCAGCCATGCCACCGATCTCTCTCTCGCGTGCCCAGTAACTTGCACACGACCCATGCACTAATGCCATGTGTCCAACAGTTACGGGCCACGCCCAGTAACTACTCACTAATCCTGCGTGTATTTAGAGTCTACGTGACTTTTCAAATGCACTAGTGGTGAGGTAGTTATCTTTTCAGTTACTGTTTTGACTCTATAAATAGAGTTCTTTTTTTTACTCATTGTACAGATACATTGATATCTACTGTCAAAATTTTGAGAGCTTTTCTTCTTCGCATAGTCCAAAGGATAAAGCGATCGTCTTCTAGATCGAATTCCTACAGTTGTAATTTTCTCAGATACAAAATAAATAAAGTGAATTTATTTATGGAAAACAATGCGGCCAAGAGCAAAGGATACAGAGTCTTCAACAAACGTACCATGATCATCGAAGAATCAATCAACGTCACTTTTATTGAAATGAACCAAATGTCTCTCGATGATAGTGATGAAGATCTGCCTACATCAAGTTCGACATCAGCTGAACCTGAACCAAGCTCTACACTAGCTGAACCCCCTAGAGGAGATCCAGGAACCAGCTACCTACAGAGTCTACCGAAAAGGTTAAAATTCTCAGCTGATCATCCAAAAGATTTGGTAATTGGTGATATTACCAAGGGAGTAAGTACTCGATCATCCAGTAAAGATATTATTTCTAGTGTTGCTTTTATTTCACAGCTAGAACCTAAATCTATTGATGAAGCATGTAGTGATAGTTTCTGGATAGATGCCATACAAGAGGAATTGAACCAATTCGAACGGAATCAAGTTTGGGAACTTGTTCCCAAGCCTATTGATCATCCGGTCATTGGCACCCGTTGGGTATTCCGAAACAAACTAAATGAGGATGGTTTAGTAACTCGTAACAAGGCTCGACTCGTAGCTCAAGGATACAATCAAGAAGAGGGTATCGACTACGATGAGACTTATGCCCCAGTTGCGAGATTAGAATCCATTCGAATGTTATGTGCATTTGCATATTTTCATGATTTCAAACTTTTTTAAATGGATGTAAAAAGTGCTTTTCTAAATGGCTTTATAAAAGAAGAAGTTTTTGTAGCACAACCTCCGGGTTTCACGGATTTCAAAAATCCTGACCATATTTTCAAGTTGAAGAAAGCATTATATGGTTTGAAACAAGCCCCTCGTGCTTGGTATGACCGTCTAAGCACTTTTCTACTTGACAACGGTTTTTTAAAAGGAAAGGTTGACACTACACTTTTTATTAAATCTTTTAATGGCAAGCTGCTTTTAATTCAAATTTATGTTGATGATATCATATTTGGATCCACTGATGAATCTCTTTGTCAAGAATTTTCTAAGTGTATGCAGAATGAGTATGAGATGAGCATGATGGGAGAGCTGAAGTTCTTTCTCGGATTACAAATCAAACAAACCGACAATGGGACGTTCATTAATCAAGCCAAATACACAAAAGATTTGCTAAAGAAGTTCGATCTGGACAATGTCAAACCTATTGGCACTCCGATGGCAACTTCAACAAAGCTTGATTCTGACGAACAAGACAAGCCAGTCGACACACGTAAGTATCGAGATATGATTGGTAGTTTACTTTACTTAACTGCTAGTCGTCCAGATATAATGTTTAGTGTTTGCCTGTGTGCACGTTTTCAAGCTAACCCAAAGGAATCACATCTAACCGCAGTTAAGCATATCTTTCGATACCTTAAGGGCACTTCTTCTGTCGGCTTGTGGTATCCCAAAACTAAATCCTTTGACCTTATTGGTTATTCGGATGCAGATTTTGTGGGATGCAAGGTTGATAGAAAAAGTACTAGCGGTACATGTCATTTCTTAGGCAAGGCTCTAGTCTCTTGGTTTAGTAAAAAGCAAAATTCTGTAGCCTTATCAACAACAGAGGCTGAGTATATCGCTGCAGGACGTTGTTGCGCTCAGATTTTGTGGATGAAACAAACCCTAGAAGACTTTGATTTATTTTTCACACATATTCCCATTTTCTGTGATAACACGAGCACCATTAATTTGACTAAGAATCCTGTATGTCATTCTCGTACTAAACATATCGAGATTAGACATCATTTTCTTAGAGATCATCATCAAAATGGAGATATAAACCTTGTGTACATAGATACTGAAAATCAATTAGCTGACATCTTCGCTAAACCTCTAGCGGAAGATCGTTTCAATTATTTACGTCGAGAATTAGGAATTTTGGACGTCAATAATATTAATTGATTTTATTTTATGATTATATATCATTATGCAAAAACTGTGTTAGAGACAAGCTAATAAAGAGTCTGTCTGTCACCACAACTACAGTTGAAGCGAAACGGTACTTAAGAGTTCCCCGGTGAACCTCCGCCAGCTGGGACAGTACTCCTACAGCTAATCTGAGACAGTCGCTGTGTAACGACATTTAATTCATAAAATATTATTAATTATGTTATTTGAAGACTAAAATAACTAATCTTTGAATTAAATATTCACAACGAGTCAATAAAAAAGAAGTAGCAAAAATCAACTTTAAAAGAACCCTAGGTGAATTCGGCCAGAGCTCTGACCGAATTCGGCCCGAGTTCGGTTGAGGGTGTATATGTATATATACAGAACCCGAGTGCTTCTTCTCTTTCATTGCTTCCAAACTTTCAAACAGCAGCTCCAGCCGCCCGAAACTCCTCAAAACCCTAGGTATTCACCAACCCATTGCTTCCAATCTACTTGGTAAAATCCTTCCAAAATTTGGAATCGTGCGGAGATCGTTCTTCTCTACAACATATCCAATTTTCGTGAGGTATAACTCTCTCTCTCCACCTTTCATATTAGTGCTTTTTATTTCAATGGCACCTAGATTTAATCCGTCAAAGAGGAAGAAGACCACTCCTAGTGAGGAAGGGTCCTCTTCGAATCCTTACACGGATTCCTTGTTTTCGCCGGTCCAAAAGAGCGACGGCGCTTTCGATGGGTTCTTCTTTCAAACCCTCGATCAAGCTTTATTATGGTACGGTGACTTTTCCACCCGTTCCATATGTAGCGGCGCTCCGGTTAAATAGACGGTATTCCCTGATCATCGTCACTTATTTGAGGCATTAGGGTTACACTTACTTGTTAAACTGTGCTTCCCAATAGCTACTAATGCTATTAGATTGTTCTATTGTAATCTCGTAGTTAACACTTTTGACGTGAGCACACGTGTCGGAGGCATAGACATTGACTTCAATGATGTCCTTCTAGCGAAGATTCTTGGTATTCCCAATGAAGGTGAACCGCTAGTTGATATCACGGAATTCGATTTCCCCGAAGGCACTACACTCACGAGTTTCAAAACGGAACTTTGTGCACCTGACAGAGTACGTTCTGGAAAGTTCAAGGCTAACAACCTGAACTTGTTTAACTACGAATTGCATCGCATCATCTACTCTACTCTTCTTCCAAAATCCACTTCCAAGGATGATGTGACTTCGCTTGAGCTGTCCGCCATGTACCATATTCTTAAGGGGATTCCTTTTTCCGCCCCTAAGACAATCATTCAGATGATGGGACGTTGTCGTGCTAGAGATCAAAATCTCTCTTACGCGATGATTCTCCCTCGTATCTTTCAACGATTCGAGATCGATCTATCGACTTGAACTCAGGACTCTGAGCCCAAGTTACTCCAGCTTTCTCGTCACAGCCGGACTGCTTCAGCTCCACCTCCTGCTCCTCCTACTGCACCATCTTCACCACATCAGCCGTATGCCATGACTTTTGAGGGCATACATCAGCATTTATCAGCTTTGCACGTCTCGATGATGGACATGGCTCGCGAGCGAGAGTTTCGCGATGTCACCCGTTACCAGGCGATGGCAAACTCCTTGGCCGATCTGCGTTTTGCCCAGACTGGTCACTCTGCTGCTTCCATCCCTCGTGATCCAGCTTTTTCGGGTTACCGCTGTGAAGATGAGGCTGTCCATGCCTACTTCCAGCCAGGTAACGCCTATGACTGGTATCGTGCACCTCGAGATTACGTTGGTGAGTTCTATGCTGGCGCCCCTACTCATCCTACTGGCGCTGATACTTCTGGTGCTGGTACTTCCGGTCATGCTGGCCACGCTGCTGATGATATCGATGAGGATAGTGATGATGAGATCTGATTTGATTATTAGTGATATTCTATTGTATACTTGGAAATGCTCCGACATTCCAAGTTTTTATCATTTACTTTTTATTAGTACTTTGTAGTTGGCTATCAGTACTTTTTATCTTCATGGACATGTTTCTGATGTTTCATTTATGACATCTCAGTTTATTTCAGTATTTTGTTTAAGCACTATCTCTTTATACTGCTTCTCCATTTTAAACTGCCTGTGAAATAGCATGCCTGAGATTTCTTTTATGTTTTGAAGCAATACATGCCTGTGATGATAATTTGTAGACACTTTACATTCCTGTGATGCTATATCTCTAATTCTTATACTATATTTCTTTTATTTTCTCGCTATTTGTTACTTATGCATTCATTGCGGGGGAGCCTTCTGTATTTAATGCGGGGGAGCCTTCTCTTGTGCAATTATTTTGCTAAGTGACAAAGGGGGAGAAAATTAAAAATGATCTAACATTTTTTTGAGTTAAATACAGGTTATGAACAATTTCTACTTTTTGATATTTTTGAACAAGCTTGAACTAGCTTAATGTTATATCATTCATAGTTTGTCAATTATCAAAATGGGGGAGATTGTTGGTCCATTGGTCATAGTCAACCTGATTTTAATAATTGATCAAAACTCTGTCTGGATATACGAAGCTTGTTGGGACATCTCAGCTTCTTGGACATAAGCAAGATTGGATATTCACTCCGTTCAAGACTGAAGATCTGTTTGCCTACTTGAGTCTGTACTTCCTATGCAATGTAATTTTTCACTTTATTTGAGTCTAGGAATACATTGTACACTGAGTCGTACTGGCAAATAGGCTACTCCCAAATAGTTCAAAATGTTTTTAAAATGACCTATCAAAATGTTTACAAAAAGGTTTTCAAAAAGGTTTTCAAAAATCACCAAAAATCTGTTTTAAAAATCCTAACCTAACCCTGACAGAACTCGGCCAGAGTTCGGCCAGAGTTCGGTTGGTGGCCGTTTGATTTTTGAAATTCTCTGGAACTTGGTCCTCCTGCAGTTGCGGATTTGACCGAGATTTGCCCATCGAGTTCTGCCCGAATTCTGCCCGAATTCTGACAGAGTTCTCCCTTTGGAATTCCTATAAATAGAGATGGATTTCGATCATTTCAATTCACTCATTCACTTTCAATCTTCTCTCTATCTAAAAAACTTTCTGCCTTCCAAAGAGTTTTCTAGAGCTTTCATTTTCAGATCCCAAGCCAGTTACAATCCTCTAGTCGATTTGCCAGTACGGTACGGTCTAGAAGTTTCTGAGAGATTGTAATCAGAAGACTTGATTGAAGAATACCTCTTCACATTTGAAGTTGGACGAGTTCTTCGTATCAAAGCTCGCGTTGTAGAAGTTGCAAGGACTTCGTAAGAAAACTTGCAGTTTTTTCTATAGTGGATTCAACTGGTAGCAAGAGTTCTACCGACTGGATTAGTCCTCAACAGAGGG
Source organism: Iris pallida (assembly GCA_029216955.1). NCBI lineage: Eukaryota > Viridiplantae > Streptophyta > Magnoliopsida > Asparagales > Iridaceae > Iris > Iris pallida. The sequence continues at coordinate 3,268,045 of JANAVB010038617.1, forward strand.
ATACCAGTATACATCGCTGTCTTTGCATTTGCTTTCTGAACTCTGCCTTTACATTATTTCAATTGTGATTATATACTGTGATTGTGTTGCTAACATTTTTTATTTAGCATTATTCCGCTGCCAACTCTATTCACCCCCCCTCTAGAGTATTACGCTTTACTATATCGTTCCTACAATACCCTGTATAATACAGTGGCCTGTTGTGTCGGTTGTGCTTGAGCAACATGTCTTGTTGGGTGAAAGTTATGTTGGGGATAACTTCATCTGCATAATGGCAGTGCGTACATGTGGTCGGGGTATCCTCAGGCTGCTTGACCTGACTGATGAAGGATTCAGCATCCTTCAGGGCTTCACAGAGAGCGTCACGAGTGTCCTTGGAAAGACGAAGAAGCTCAAACAGGGATAAGCGGGCAGGATTACTGGCAAGTTATGCCAGTATGTCGAAGTTGTGGGGTTGGCTAGCCCCGAAGCATTCTCCTTTCACAAAGGTTTGTCGAAACGGGCCTCTGCATGCTTCTGTTTATTGGCTGCTGGAGGCCTGGATGGGCCCTCTTCCTGGGCAGCAGGGACGGTACAAGGAGGCACCACCTCGACGACAGCTTCGTCAGGTTGGGCGTTCTGATATGAACGCGTCTGTACATGAAGTGCCTCTTCCGCAGAGGAAGAGACCATGCGGCAAGACTTGATCTTCCTATCCTTGGTTTTGGAGGCAGAGCGTACCTCCGGGTGAGTAACCTCGGAGACGAGATCGGGGTGAACCCATAAGATCTTTCCTCGAGATGTGGTGAGTGGGATGAGTCCACTCACGTTGTCATGGGTAGGTGGTAGATTGACCACCTCCATTGTTGTCTTTAGGATGGGGACGACGCCATCTTGTGTTGTGGTTGGCGGCAAGATGCCAAATTGGAGTGACACCAGGTTGACCGAGACCGTTTTCTTCTCGTAGTCGATGGAGATAACATCCGCATTGATTATGCGCTAGATGTAGTTCTTGAAGACGTAGCAGTCCTTAGTTGGATGTCCGACAAACCGATGGTAGTGACAGTACCTCGGATTGTCCATTCTCCCAACCTCGTCGGGACGCTTCGGGTCCGGTAACTTGATCTTGTCACCCTGCTTCAATATCTCGAAGAGTTGCAGGGTGTCTTCATCGTTGAAAGAATAAACCTCCTTTTGCCTTGGTGCAAGTGGAGGCTTATGAGTAGGTGCTGATGCACCTTTGTAGGTATTGACAGTTAATGCCTGCTTCCCCTTCATCTCTCGTCCAGGGTTGTTGGCTACATGCCGTTTTCCCTTGTCCTCAAAGGCAGGAAAACTGACTCCCAGAAGACGAGCATTGGATACCTTCTTTTCTGCTGCTTCGGCCTCGATGATCAAGGAACTCCAGTCGGAAGGAGGAGTAGAGTTGAGCCAGAGTTTGATCGCAGGCAGCATGTTCATGCTGCAGGAGGAGAGGAGTGCATGTTCTGGCATACCCGTGGGCAGTCTGAAGCAGGCTTGTCAAAACCGTTCGATGAATGCTCGAACTGTTTCCTTCTCCTTCTGACGTATCTCTATAAGGGATGCCATTATCATGTCCTTCCCTCCGTCGTAGAAACGATCGAGGAAGAGACATGTCAAGTCGTCGAAGGAAGATATGGAGTTGTCGGGGAGACTGCAGTACCAGTCGTAAGCCACTTCTTTCAGTGCCCCGACAAATATGCTGGTGAGTAGTGCGTCTTCCTTCGAGAGATGTCCCGTTTGAGACTGGAAGTACGTCAGATAGCGGCGTGGAGAGTCCTTTCCGTCGTATGGCGTCAATGTTTATGGTTTATATTTGGGAAAATAAACCACTTTATTCTATTCGAGGGGGTATGGTTGTGGGATCCCCATCTTCTAGCGCTCCTTTTGTCTGTTCTTGGACTCAAAGCGCTCGCACAAGTCCCTGATTATCTCAACCACGTCTTCCATGGAGCTGGGAGTCAGGGAAGGTGGTACAGCCTGAAGTTGAGCATTTGATGGCTCCGACGTTCGTGGTACTTCGCGGCTATCTGTATCCAAGGATACCCGTTTAAGGGGTACACTTGATTCTCCATTGGCCCCTTGGTCAGGACCGGTAGAAGGTGCCCTGGCCAGGCAGACCATATCTCAAACACTGCTTGAGTCAGTATTTGCATGGAGGCAGAGAGGGTTTTGAGTCCTCCCTCCACGGTATCCATGTGCTGGACGAGGTCTACTGGCGGCGCATCTGACTCGATATAACCCCCAATCATGTATACTGTCATGACATGGCTGGAAGTTGATAGATCGGTTGAGGCTTCACTTTCGACCTCACTCTCCTATAGAGGAGTCGCTTCTCCTGGAGCTTCATCTTGATTACCCCCAGCTATGTTCTGGAGGATATCTTCGCCTTCGGGATCGACAAGGACTTGGCTACCCCCAGCTGTGCTCTGGAGGACGTCTTCGTCTTCAGAAGGACGATCGACAAGGGATTGACTACCCCCAGCTATGCTCTGGAGGACGTCTTCGTCTTCAGAAGGAGGATCAATAAGGGCTTGACTACCCCCAGTTTCTTCTAAGATCTTCTTTCTCCCCCGAGTGCCTTCAAACACTCCAGAGGACGGGACAGTTGTCTTAGTTTTCCTCGGCTGGTTCTTGGATGAGGACGAGACCGAGGAGTTGCCAGTCACCTTTCGGATTGACGAGGAGTTAGAGATTACATTGCAAGAAGCAACCTTTAGTTCTGGCTCCTCTTCAATTGACACCTTCTTCCCGAGGCGACGTTAGAGGGTTGTTGATGATTGCAGCCGCTAGAATACCGAATGCCTTGGTGGTGGGACTGCTCTTTTACAACAACAGTTGATGGTGACTACAGTACAGGTGTACCCTGTGAGGGGCGCATTGTGCTTATCAGTCGACTCTCCTGATTCGCGCTTGTGACTGATCACATTACGCAAATCATTGGAGGATTGTGCCACCTTCGTACCCCCATCAGGTGCATAGCAAGGCCAAGCGCCAGGGTGGTCAGGTGAATGCTGTGCCCCCTAAACCAACGCAGAAGATGTTCTCAGATCAGTAGTGGGGGCACAACATTTACAGTGACTTGAACCAGCCATAGACGCACATCCTATGTAGGCGCTGGGGTTCAAGACCACAGAGTTTGCCTTGTTCGACTTGGTTGTGAATGCGACAGATGCGCCCAAGTGAGGCAAGGACTTTGAAGGTCGGCTCGTTTCTAGCGCAGAAGCACCCGTGTCGACCTTATACAGCTTACCATCAGCAGCACGCATGATCGTGAGCGCATGCTTCTGGTTTGCCGCTGGCATAACACGTTTGAGGCGGATGGCCCGATGGGGCGCATAGTTCTCAGAGTCCAAATTCTCCTCGTTACGACAACGAGTGAGCCTGTCAAAGACAGAGACCTTCTGTGGCCCATCAGAGTTACTGTACAGGGTGTTAGATGCGCCCTTGCTCCGTCGACGCATCTTCTTTGTCTGAGAAGGAGATGGCTGGGGAATGTGGTCAGCACCACGCTTTTTCGATAGATGCGCTGCACCGGTGGGCTCATCCTGGCTGCTGAGGACGTCAGCAAGAAGGGTGGACTGCATCGGCGCATCCCCTTCTGTGGTGGTGCCAGGGGCCTCGACTTTGCGCACCGAGACTTGGCGAGTCTTCTTCGGCTTTGGCAGCCGCTTCGAAGGACTTGCGCTGCCTTCAGAGATGAACTCCTCATGCGCCTGTTGATTGAGGCGTACGACCAGCATCTTGTAGGAGGAGCCCACCTTCACGTCGTCGGATTACGAAACAGCTTTCTCGGTAGAGGAGAAAGAGGTCCCCAGCAGAGTTGCCAGCTTGTTTGCCATTAAAATCTTTTTATTGCAAATTTCAATTACAAACAGAACAGTGTTACAATGTAGGACGTAGACGTAGTCCTAGGAGAACACTTTTATTTATCTGGGTCCCCGTATCGATGGAGCGAGTGGTAATGCGTTGACTCCGTTGACGATCTGACGACGGTTCTTGGTTCTCTGAAGATCTGAGTTGCTCTGGGTGCTGGAGCTTACGAAGAATAAGGAGACGTTGAGTGTCTGTATCTGTCTCTCTTACTGTGTATATAGGTCTCTGTCCGTAGGTGTCTTTGTGTGTCTGTAAGAAGGAGATGATCCCTCTATTTATAGCTTGCAGGCTGGCTACTCATGCGCGCGTACGTAGGATGCGCCTGTACGTGGGGACGTCACGTGGTTGAAGCTGCAGGAGGCGTATGGATGATGCGCCATCATTTGTGGGTTGAATCCTTCATACTGCTTTTGTAGGCTGACACGTAGCAGGGGAGAGGATCTTTCTGTTGCTGAGATCTTGGGTGATTAGCACCCCTTCATAGGCTGAATCGAGTCAAAGGACACGTGGCGCATGTCCGTTGCTCAAAGATCTCGGATTTGGTGGAGAGTGATCAGATAGAATGCGCCTGGGATTGGGCGCATGAGAAGACTTTGGCTCACAACCTTCAGGAGTTACGAACCAGTCTGGACGTACGGCTTTTGAGGCACATGCGAGTCTTCAGGCGCATGGCCGCTGAGGCGCATGTGAGTGGTTGGTCGGCTACGTGGGTCGTAACCGTCGGAGGAAAGTAATGATGATGCTGATGTCAGCGACACTTCGTCTTCTAAAAAAGCTGCTAACTGTTCAGTCCTAGGAAGACGTGCTGCCAACTCTATCACTTGAGCATTCATTGCTTGATGGGTGACAAGCCGGAATGGGCGTATGGGTCCATGTTGATTAGGACGCATAGATCTGTGCTTTGCTGGGCGCATCCTTATGGGACGCTTTAGAACTGACGGACGCGTCTGTGCGATACGCGGTGTCTGACCGGCGCATCCGCTTGTATGGCGCTTCTTTATTGGTCCAACTTTTGTGTTCTTTAAGTGCTTTAAATAGCTATTTTGACTTGGCTGAATTCGAAGCATCAGGTTCATCACCATTAATGCAAATTCATTGTACGGAATTCGGAGAGCCCGCCACTTGGCGCATGGGTTTGATTTGTCTGGCCTATAAATAGTGGCAAGGAGAGAGTTTGCTTCTCGTTCTCTCACGTCCTCCCGAAATAAACTTGTTTGCTCGAGCACATTCTGTTGACGAGATGCTCTCGAAGGTGAAGATGCGACGCACTGTCTTCATTTATGCACTCGTGAAGGTGACTGTTATATCCAAAAATCAGAGTCGAGGGCTTCTGAGGCAGGCGGAAGGTGCCTATTGCATCCAAAGGTCGGGATGCTCGAGCCTCGTCTCCGTTATGCTGGAAGAGCCGCAGATCAGAATTACGGTGCTCTCATCTTCCTTGGGCTTTGGAGAGCTCTTCCTCATGCAAGAGTGGGTGTTGCCTATTCTGGTTGTGTTAAAAGCTGCTCCTTTAGCCTCGGAGGAGAGCTCTTCCTCCTGCTAGGGTGGGATTGATCGCCTACCCTTGTTCTGCTAAATAAATACTTCATTAGTCGAAGCACTCGATTGGGTCGAAGTGGAGCGCATATGCTGAGACTTCATGATGCGCATAACTGAGACTCTGAGAAGATGCGCCTGACTAAGACGCTGAAGTGATGTGCCAAACTGAGACGCTGAAGAGATGTGCCTGACTGAGAGCACATGGCGGTTGCTGCGCCTAGCTGTAGACTTAGGGTCTTTTCTTTGTAGAAATTCTTCTTTGTAAAGCCTTTTTTAGACATGTAATAGACTCTTATATGAAAATAAAAATCTTCTTTTAATGTCTATGCTTTTGCTGTTTGCTGTGCCAAGTACTTCATCTGAGCTCCCTGGCGCATGTAATGTTAGGTGTATAGGATTTCCGGTCCTGAAATTCCATGCTTCTACACCAGTCACTATTCAATCAAATGTACGTCCCCAAACTAGTGAAGCTATTCAAGCAGTGCATAAGCTAAAAGCACAGTTTGAGGTTCTTAAGCACAAAGATCAACTCCAGAGGTTAGGGATTAAATAACCTTATCCTCCTCACTGGAATGATGTACCCTTTCCTCCAAAATTCAAGCCACAATCTATGGTGTTATTTGATGGAAAGGCTTCTCCAAGTCAATATATCAATTATTTTGATATTATGACTGTACATTTGTAAAAGAATGATGCTCTTCTCACCCGAGTTTTTATTGGGTGTTTGACGGGTTCAGCATATGACTGGTATCGCAGTCTACCCGACAATTGCATATCGTCTTTTGACGAGTTTAAAGCAATGTTTCTCTCCCGTTTCTATGAGGGAGGCATGGACATGAATATGTCCTCCTTAATAGAGATTAAACAGAAAGAGAAAGAAGATACTCGAACGTTTATTGAACATTTCTGTCCGGCTACTTTGAAGATGCCTCCTGGTATGCCAGATTCAACATTGATTGATACATGCAAAATGAATCTGCGACCAACCATTGCTGTCTTTACAGGCTCTCAATCACAGATTGGGCCTCATTCATTATAGCAGTAGTTTCAGCCGAGACCAATGGTAGATTGGCTCGTGAACATGGGATAATCTTTGCCTCAGAAGACAAAGGAAAGAAAGCCTCTTCAGGTAATAATTCCGGCAATCGCAATGGGAAAGGGAAGGAAACCCTAGTGGTTAATCTTTTAAAACCCAAAATGATGCCAAATAATCCGGAGTCTTTCAAACCAAAAGAAGTGTACTCTTTTAATGACAGTGATATCCCAGGGATATTTCAATGTCTTGTCAAGAGTGGTAAACTCCAGATTCCAGAGCCAAAACGACCTAATGAGGTATCTAACTGACAATCCCAAGTATTGTATCTATCATAGATACAAAAATCATCCTACCAAGGCTTGCTATATTTTAAAAAAGAAAATCCAAGAGTTGATAAATGCTAATGCCATCGCTTTGACCAATGATGAGCATACAGTCACAACTAATATGATTTCTCTTCAATTTGGAGGTTTTCCTCCACAGCAAGTTCCAGATGGGATTTTTCCAATTCCAAAGACGACAATAAAGATTGTAAATCTCCCGCCAGCTAGAGAGCAAAGTAAAGGATTATTGCCTCTCACATTAAAAAATGGTGAAATCATATGGATACACCCTGACTTAGTACCTGAAATGGAAGATGAAAGTAAAACTTCAAAATCCAAGAATGGTCAAAAAGTCAAAACCTACAATATGATTTCTCATATTGTTACTCCAGATCATGATGATTTGGATCATCTTTGAGACGACATTCCTTTGGAGGAAAGACTGAGGGGTCTGAATATATGCCCTCCAAGTTTGGCTCCTCCTACCAAACTCAAACTTACTCATCGGCAATGGTTAGCAATGAATAGTGTCCCTTTATATAGGGCACAACAAGTTTTTGCGGCTTATGAGAAAGCTCCTGTAGGGATTTTTCCTCCTATCTCGAAAGCCCCTACTCCTGTGGCTACAGAGGTTTCTATTTCCTTCTTTCTCTGTTGAACCATCTATTGAAAGTCCGCTACCCACTCATGTACAGTCAACAATCAGTCCATCTCATGAAAAAGATGGGCTATGACTTTCAAAAGGCGGAAGGCTTGAACTATGATAAAGGAATGCGACTTCCTTTACAAATTCAAGGTCAAAAATCTAATGTATGATTGGGATTTGAAGTCCCTCATATAAATGTGCTCAAGAAGAAGACTAAGGGAAAGAAGACTAAAACCTGTAATATGGTACTTCATTCTCCTGAGTCTGAAGAAGAAACCTTTGTTGGTACGAGATCTGGTAAAGAATACCACAAAGATTATGAGGGAACTTCCAAAGAAGCGGAGGATGTTGCTGAAACACTACCAGCTCAACCATCTCCGGTTCCTGTAGAGGCAAGACCTTCTAAACCATCTGTGGTTGAAAAAGGAAAACAGAAAGCAGTACGCGTTGACATCCCGCTGAAGTCCGCTTCAAATCAAGATGTGGTGATGAAACCCTACAAGTTTGATATTCTAGCCCAATTAGCTAATACTCCAGCTAGACTTTCTATCTTTGAGTTGCTTCGTCTTTCTAAAGAAAGTCGAAAAACTTTGAGCGAAGCTTTGCTACAGGCAGATTCATGCTTAGCTCAACTCAAAAGTCCTGACAATATACTAGTATCGTCACTACAAAAAAAGTTGGCTTTTGGGACAACACTTTTAAGAACTCTAGTTTTAAATGTCCTAAAAAATTATTATTTGGGACTGCTATATTTTTTGTAACAAAAAATGAATTTATTGGTGACAGATTGAAAAATGGATCGCTTATTTGGGACTATTAATAATTTTTGTTCCAAATAAATTTTGAGACCGTCTCAAATAATCTCAGCGGGAATGGCAATTACACTACAAAAAAGTAACCTTTTACGACATTAAAATTAAGACATACATAAATAGTATGTCGTAAATAATTGATTCACGACATGCATTTTAGGACGCATTTGGTAAACCGTATTTAGTTAATTAATAAAAAATAACTATTTTATTAGTATTATTAATTAATAAAAAATAGTATTATTAATTAAAAAATAAATAAATTAGTTAATTTCATTATTATATTAATTAACAATTTATTAGTATTATTAATTAATTATTTGTTAATTAGTTAATAATCATAATTTACTAGTATTATTATATTATTATTATAATATTAATTAATGATTTATTAGTATTATTATAATATTAATTAATAATCATATCCTTTGTTTAGTATTATTAATTAAAAAATTAGTTAATTAGTTAATTTCGTTATAATCAGAATTAAAAATTTATTAATATTATTATAATATTAATTAATAATTTGTTAATAACTATTTTATTATAATCTTAGTTAATATTTTTCAATCACAATTAGAATCATATTTTTATGATATTTTCATTAATAATTTACTAATCATAATAATATTAATTTATGATTACTATTTTTAAAATATTTAATTATAGTTACTTAATCGTTAATTATTAATTATTAATCAGTAATTATAATTATTAATTATTAATCGTTAATAAAAAATTATCAATTGTTAATTATTAATTATTAATTATTAATCGTTAATTATAATTTATAGTTATTAATTATTAATTATTAATCTTGACTATAATTTAATTATTAATCATAATACACTACACCAAATTGCCTAATTACTAATGGCCCTTTTTTTTAGTTTCTAACGGGTATAACATGTTACAAACTACTAATACTATAAAGCTGTTAGTATTTACTCTAGTCCATTACAAATACACTTTTTTTTCTAGCTCTAACCATTTATTATTATTTAATAAAAATAAGCCGTCTGTTACCAATAAATTTCCCTCAATTCACCAAAAAAATTTCACCTGTGAAAATTCTTGGCGCAAAGCCAAAACTCGGCGGCAAATTTGCCACCAATTTTACAATATATCCCCCAATCAATTCTCTCTCTCTCACACAAATTCCCTCAGCCATCCGTTCTCTCTCCCTCAAATTTCATAAAACCCTAACCTACGACGGTCGTCGTGCACTTGCGGCCGTCGTCCACGTGCGGCAGCCGTCCACCTACACCCGTCCACCTGCGGCGGTCGTCCACTTGCGACGGCCGTCCACCTGCGCCGACATATAGGCGACGCCGGCCATTCCGGCACGATGTTGTCCGATTCTCTCGTGGTGACTTCTCCTTTCTTTCTTTTTTAAATTTTCCTTTGGTTAATAGGGTTCACATTTTGGAAATATCAATATGTATTGTTTGTCAATTCTATCAATTTTTTTTTCCATATGTGATGTTCAGTAAGAAACCCTAGTTTTTTTTTCTAATCACTATTGAAGGAAGTTGGTTTTTTTAGTATATTGTCTCAAAATTCTTTTTTTAAAATCAAAATTGCACTACCCCATGTTGATTACATGTTAATCTTATTTGTAGGTAACTAATTTTTTCTGTTATTGCTCACAGAGTAGGTATAGGATTAGTCCATAGTGATCGTTGGTCCTTATTTTTTCTGTTATTGTGAAACGTAGGTACTCAAGAAAATGAGTAATGATAATGATGATGATGTAAGAGTTCTCCTAAAAATTTAAGCTGAAGGAGGGGGTAGAGTTGATAATTCAAGTCCAGGGTTTATATTGCTCTTGCAATCTCACGTGGGTTTTAGTTGATAATTTTCAGTCTCACCCTTCGGTCAGGTGGTTCTAGGAATACAGAGCATCGTAATCTTGTTGATTATAATGGAAGGATTGGTCGAGAACCCTTATCATGGTTGTCTCTCTTGACATTGAGAAGGTTTTCCATTTACATCTGTATGCGCCGTAACTTTGCGTACTTGGCCATTTGTATTGCGTAGTAACCAGAACCCCCTGCAAACCCAGATTACATCCGCTCATTGTTTTTTTGTTTTTGTTGTTGTTTGTATGCTGAAAGATTGTAAAAATCTTACATATAAATAAATAAAGAAAGAAACTTCTCTATTATTGGTTTGTTAGTGCACAAACTGTTGGTTACATATTTTCCAACTTGCAATGGAGGTGTGAGAATGACAGATAAGAACTTTGCCTGTGGAACTTTTTGTACATCTTGTGTACTTTTGTATTCTCTTTTCTGGTTTGGGTCCCCTTTCCTATTCATAGTTGGAATAACATATCCAATGGTTTATGCTCTTATTTCTTTGTGCAGCTGTTTTCTTCATGCTCAAGGTAGCTTAAGATGGAAGAAGAGATACATCCATGACATATGCTGGATTCTAGGGAAAAGTAAGTATTTTGTGACTGGAATTTGAAGCCCTAAAGTCTTGCTTGGATGGTGCTAGCTTTGGCATCTTGCACTATTGCATTACATGATACTTCACTGGAACACAAGTTTGCCTTTGCTTATCATAGGCATCATTTTCTTTATGTATATGATGTAACTGCTCCCAAGAGAAAACTCCATAGCTCACATGCCATGTTTGTTGGGAAAGTCAAATTGCAAACTTGGCCAATATATTTAAGTGCTCACCAGACAAATCACATGCACATAGAATCATATGCTTCCAATATTTTGCATAGACTGTATTTTTTTTTAGTAGCTGTGCAGCATGTGTGACAGTAGATGGTGGTTCTTTTTCTTATTGATGATAAGTTTTCATCAATTATCCCTTGAAGAATCTGGACCTTTTCTTCCTGGGAGGGGTGTATTGTGCAGTTCCAAACAACATGGAAGGGCAAAAGAGCATGAAACATGAATAGAAGGCATATCCAATGGTTTATGCTCCCCACTCAACTGAGTATCCTTTATTGCTGAATAAATATTTTGGCAGGAAACCTGAAGTTTGGAATATTGTTGCATGAATTAGTAACCATAGCATCTCAACTCTATTTATGCATAATGTATATATATAGTTGTGCTCCTGTTTTCTATTCTTTACTAGTTTGTTACATCTCGAGTTCATGTTTATATGCTTTTAGTACTAAAAAACCTCATGAAGTCATGTTTAATATTCTATATTCAAGTACTTCCTGTAAACATTCTTTAATCTAGTTGTGATTTGTGACCACATAATGGAGTGAGGAATATCCATTCTGTAGTTGTATCTTTCCTTAAGAGTGAAAAATTGTCTTTTAAATTTTTTTTTTCCTGCAACCAATTCTTCCAATACACATTTTGCTATTCTGCTTTTGGCCTAACTGACCAAACACTTCATTATAACAAAGGAATATCAACACCTTTCCATTTGCTTGTGTTCCAGAACTATTTGATATATTCAATCTTCTATGTTAACAGTGAAGCAATACTTGCTACAAGTTTTGCCTTTTTATATCTAGTTGTTCCAATTATTTGGTGCTCATTAATTTCCATCTCTTCAATTCTTGGTGAATCAATCGTACTTGTATATTATTAAAAGCTTCTATTTTATCTAGAACTACATTTTGGTTGTATGGTCCAGTTAAAATGAAAATTTTCATGAACTTCTATTGATAGGAAGCTTATTGATTGGTAGAACATCGAAAGATTTAGCTATGTTGGAGGAAAGGGCAAAACTTCTGTCTCAAGCTGGAGTAACTGCAGAATACTTACCCTCAACTTCATTACTTTCAAAGGAGCCGGCACTTGATGTAGGAATGGAAGCTGGGGCTGCATTTCTACCAGATGATTGCCAGTTGGATGCCTTCAGACAGTTGCATTCATAAGAAAGGTGCATTTTCCTAATATCATCATCATTATGATCATTATCTGGAACAAATTAAACTATATATTATTATTATGAATTTTTGCTTGACATTATTCTCAATGATAGGGTAACATTATGCCTCGGATGGAAGATATACTGAGTTCTATAATAACCCAGCTATTTCCATACTCAGGTTTGTTTCTTTTATTAGCTTTCTTCTGAGCATCAGACTACTAAGGATCCCTAATGTCATATTTATTTGCTTTGTAATATGATTAACTTGCAGATCCGAGAATGGAATGGTTGAAGCTATTCAAACATCCCATAACATCTTGTATTGTAAGAAGTCTTTAGTAATTGCAGCAGGTGCCTGGAGTGGATCCTTGATGCAAAGCCTTGTAAAAGAAGATGTTTTACCAAGAGTTCCCGTGAAGCCTAGAAAGGTACGTCGGAACAAATATGTACTTGGATCCAACATGGCGATGTTTATGTGTACTTGGAGTATAGTGTCAAAGTAGTTGACAGCTGCCTTCATTTAGCTTAACATCATCTGCAAGTTCCATCAGCACATAGAAGTCGGTTCCGAGCCCAGGGTATATATTTCTTTATATCAATTGTATTCTTATTTTCCGATTGAGTTACTTGCGACAAATTAAGTACAAATATTATGAATTCTTATTTATTTTGGGAACATGTTTTATGATCTTGCAAATTTTAATCCTGCAGTATATGTGGTTCACTGGTTCAGGTGTGTTTTTTGCCTTAAAGATTCACATTGCCTGGTTCAGACTGTTAAGCAAACATGTATTTTACAACAGGAAGTGTGAGCATGCCTTAAACTCTGCATTATACATCGCGAAAGCAAAAGAAATTAGATATTCTTATTTGTGATACAATCATATGACTTAAATGCTTCTAGAATTGGTTACAAGGATACTTCCTTACTTCCTTTCATATTAAATGAAGACACTATTTTTTTTAGGAAATTACTTATGTCCTTAAACTCTGAATTGGTTACAAGGATACTTCCTTACAAGGATACTTCCTTACTTCCTTACTTCGATTTTAGTGGCTTATTCATGTGTTTATTATTCTGAAGCAATCCCCTGTTTTTGGTGGAACAAGTATGGTATGGGGTTAATTCTATTTATGTGACTATTTGTTTTTAATGTCATAGATTTTCTTCTCGTTTTTGTAAAAAAATGACTTTTTTCTTAAACATGTACTGCTTCCAATTTTCTCGTCATGAACCAGGGGTAACACATGTCTTAGTAACAGGAGGTGCTGGCTACATCAGGTCACAAGCTGCTCTTCGTCTCCTTAAGGACTCATACCGAGTTATCATAGTGGTATCCTCTCTTTTCACTCTCCTCCCTCCAAACCCCTTAATGATACACACATATACATATCCAGGGGAAAAGAAGTACATGCATTGTGTGTTTTGTGTTGTTTACTATTCTTTCCACTATACCATTACAGGTTAATCTTTCTAGGGGAAATATGGGGGCCAACAAGATTCTCCAGGAGCTATTTCTAGAACCTGGAAGGCTCTAATTCATTTATGCTGATTTAAGAGACCCAAAAGTTGTATCCTGATCATGTAGAGTTTGGAAATTATATGGAGATACAAGTTTTTGCTTAAGATGGATTTTGTTGTTATTCGTTTACACAATTTTAGGTTAACCAAATACTTGAACAGAATGCATTTGATGTTGTTATGCACTTTGCCGATGTTGCTTATGTTGGTGAGAGTACACTTGAACCTCTTAGGTATGCTTTTTATACGCTTTTCAGATAAGTTAACTTCTATCAAGTTAAGGTGTTGAGTTGTTTGCGAGATACAATTGCATACTTGTAGTATATGGCTAGTTTTTATTAGACTCTAAATAATAATTTGTACATGATGTATTGACATGATAGATCTTGGCCACAACTTGTGGATATTTTGAGATACTAGTCCAGTTCAGTTAATCGAAAGAGTTCAATACTTGGAATTATTTTTTTGTAGTGTGGCCATATGAGAAGCCAAAAATTTCTTATTTCATAATACAAGCTTTTTTTTTGAGGTGACATAGTAATTTTGATTTGCTGGTGTTGGTGAATAAAACTTTCTAGCTTATTCATGTACCAAGGGTCCCAATTACTTATAACTAACCATATTTCTGGCTTATTCATGTGTTTCCAGGTAGCCAATGCTGCTGGCAGCCATGGATGTGTGGATCGGTTTGTCAATGGATGTGGAAAATCAAATATATATGTTTTGGACTTGTGTAAAAAGTCGTAGATTTTATTTTGTAAATTAAGTGAATGCTTACTGATGTAAAGCTTGATGGGAACACTAAGTGATGTAAGACTTGGATTTCATTTTGTGAACAATGGATATTACCTTTAAATATGTTTTATAGAAATCGTTTTGTTAATGTTGCGGCTACGCTTTGTTAATGTTGCGGCTACCATATGCATTTCTGATTAAATAAAATAGTTCTGTATGAATTTTTGTTGTATATAAAATTCAATTATATATTTTATATATAAACAGGAAATTAGTAATTCCATAATGATTTAAACAATTGTTAAGTTTTTTCGCACGATTACAGTACTTTTTAAAATTCCGTCCCTTATTTATTAGGACGAAATATATCTGTTACAAAAACTTGTTTTTTGGGACAAATTAATAAACCGTCACATAAAAGCATAAAATTGAAAACTTTTGAGACGTTTTGCCTAACCATCCTTTAACAATAATTAGGACGGCAATATCCGTCTCTAAAGTTTTTGCCACGCCACCCTAATGGGACCGTCCATTCCCGTCCCAAAGGCCGTCCCAAATATTTGTTGGGACGGTAATTGCAGTTTTTAAGACGGTTTTTTGTTGTCCCAAAAGGTCACTTTTTTTGTAGTACGTGTCTCCAATGTCATAGTGTGATGGAATCAATTCCTAACATTACCTTCACACAAGAAGATATGTTGTTGAAGCATAATAGACACGACAGGCCTCTGTGTTATACGGGGTATATTGACTCTATTAAAATTGACAGGATTTACATTGATCCTGGGTCTTCTATTAGCATTATTCTTCAGAGTATGCCACGATCCTTGAGGATTCCTACTAGTGATTTGACTTACACTAGTACAACAATAGTTGGTTTCAACTCTGAAAAGAGTAAACCATTGGGGAAGATTCGTCTGAAGATTCAAATAGGTGATCTTCGAACTATGGCAACATTTTATGTTATCAACTCAGATGTATCTTACAACATTCTTCTTGGAAGACCATGGATACATGAGCATAATATTGTGCCTTCAACTCTCCACCAATGCTTCAAGTATGTGGATTCTCAAGCGATTGTGAAGACTGAATTCACAAATATCATTCCTTTTAAGGGTGTTGAAGCCTATTTTTCTGATTCAATACTCTACAAACAGGAGCATATAAAAGAAATATCTAATATGGCTGAAGATCGGTCGCCTGCAGAAGATCAATTTGTCTTAGAAGATCCTCCAGAAGATCAACATTTGAAGATTAAAGTCAAAGGTCGAATCCAACCCCAACCTGTCAATGACGAACCTTTGATGATAAAGGTTAAAGGAAGAACTCGAGCTTCGTCTGAGGAATCTGTGAGAATTCCAGTCAAGAACCAAGTTTAACCTCTCATGATCAAGGTCAAGGGACGTACTTCTCGTACAAATGATCCAGAACCACTGATTATTAACCTTGGCAAGTCTACGCTGAAGACGGATGACGATCTGTTAATGATCAATCCAAAGCGTAGTAGTCAGTTTATAGATGATGTAAATATTGATCATTCTGTACTTTCTCATATTAATGAAGATTTCCTTTTGGAGTATATGGCTGTCAAATTTATTGAAAGAATGACTTTATCTGTTGATAATCAAAGTCATCAACATAAAAATGACATAAATACAGAGGAAACCTTATATATTAATCATCAGAAAAATCCTTTTCCTCCTCATGTCGATGTTGGACCCTATGCTCAAAGGTTCCTAACATCTTCTCCTTATCTTCTACCTGTAGCCTCATCATCACAAGCTTGTGTAACTTATAGACGTCACGAAGAATCTTATTTTGAGATCCCGTATAATAAAAAAACAAGCGCCCAATTGTGTTTGGCTTGGCTAAAAATATCTCTGTTACTCAGACAGATGATCTCATAGAGAAAGATAAAAGAAAAATCAGAATTGACAAATATAGTCAACAATCTCTTAAGATTATCCAGAATATGGGATATGATTTGAAAACTATGCTAGGTCTCAATCAAGGCAAAGGTAGACGGTTACCATTATGTGGTGATCCGTTTTACCAAAAAACTCGTCATGGGTTGGGATACGATCCATCCCATATGTTTATTGAAGATATACAAGAAGAATTTTCTTCCAGTTCTTCACAATCCTCAGATTCTGAAGAAATCCAGTTCATTGAATCTGATATATCCCACATGTATAAAGAAGATATGGAAGAAGAATTTTTTTCTAGTTTTTTACAATCCTCAGATTCTGGAGGAAAACAGTATGTTGAATCTGAATGCGTCTTTTCAGTCAACATGGTTCAAACTGATGGTGAATCTGAGCCATTTGAAAATGACCCTTGGGCACAACAAATGAACACTCAATGGGAGCTTCGTTTTGAACAGCAACAGCCACCTATAGAAGATGAAATTGTCCAGATTGACGTTGGAGACGGAACTACGTCTAAGCCGATATTCATCAGTAAAAACTTTTCTGAAGATAAAAAAGAAGAGTTGATAAAGCTGATTAAAGAATATATTAATATTTTTACATGGAGTTATGAGGATATGCCGGGTCTAGATCCTAAAGTAGCTACTCATAAACTCAATATTCTTTCTAATGCCAAACCTGTAAAACAACAGCAGCGGCATTTTCGACCAGATATGATAGATACAATTGAAGCAGAAGCCAAAAAGCTGATCACATGTGGCTTTGTTTGTGAAGAACAACACCCAGACTGGGTTGCCAACTTTGTACCTGTCATAAAGAAGAATGGAAAAGTCTGAGTTTGCAAAGATTTTCGAGATCTTAATACAGCTTGTCCAAAAGACGAATTTCCGCTTCCGATTACCGATGTCAAGATAGATAATACATGTGGTTTTGAACGCATGTCTTTCATGGATGGATTTTCAGGATACAACCAAATTAAGATGCATCCAGAAGATGAAAAGCATACCACTTTCCGTACACCCCTTGGAGTTTACTGCTATACGGTTATACCGTTTGGTCTGAAAAATGCCGGTTCTACGTATCAACGGGCCATGAGCAATATCTTTCAAGAACATCTACGGAAAGCAGTTGAATGTTATGTGGATGATATTGCTGTCAAAAGCCGATTAAAAGATGATCACATTCAAGACTTGAAGACAGTGTTTGAGTTGATGCGTCAACATCAACTGAAGACAGTGTTTGAGTTGATGCCCACACATTGACACCACAGTTTCATATTAACTTAATCACTCACACACACATCTACAATCTACACTGTCACTTAATTCCTTAACACACACACTTGTACAGTCACACACACACAAAATCTGTCACACAAACACACACATATATGGATTCCTGTCACACTATTATTTTCATGTCACATGTACCATCTGAGACACAAATACACACAAAGCCACTGTTTCACTAAACACACACACACACACACATTGCCTGGGTTCCCTATTCCCCTCTATGTGCATGTATATATATATATATATATATATATATATATATATATATATATATATATATATATATATATAATATCTAACCTAGAGAATATATAAATGTGAAATGTGTAGTGTGATAGTGTAATGTGAAATGGATATTGCAATTGCCTATGAGTAATATGAAATAGAGATTGCATTGGCCTATGTAATAATATGTATATAGATATATGGTATGGGTATTGGCCTATATGTGATATGGCTCATTGCCTATG
This sequence comes from Iris pallida, assembly GCA_029216955.1. NCBI lineage: Eukaryota > Viridiplantae > Streptophyta > Magnoliopsida > Asparagales > Iridaceae > Iris > Iris pallida. The sequence goes on from JANAVB010038617.1 coordinate 3,286,082, forward strand.
TAGTTAGCCTATGGCATGTGGTGTGGATACACTTGTGTATCACTAGGCTAGTGTGACTCGTATGATAATTGGTTAGAGACCCTAGATTGACTTGTTAAGCCTAGGTTTGACCAACCTAGACTTGTTGACCTAGTTTAACCTTGTTTGACCTAGTTTGACTGCTAGGGTTGACTAGAGTTGACCAAAGGTTGACTTTAGCCTAGATTGATCCCAAACATCATGTAGACTGCGTCTGTCATGATCCGCACCCGGTTTTCGGACGCGAGCTCGTGAGCAAGCCAGCTACATATCGAGCGGACTCCAGCCCGATTCGAGTACGTATAAGCTGTCAAGGTCATGGTATCATATCTAATCTAGACTATATCTCAATCCACATGAATCATATAAACAAGAATGAGCAAGTATGGGTCATGGTCTGCAGCCCATTAGCATATTGTTCGATTAGACTCTAAGAATGATATGAGCCTATAAATAAGCAGAGTATATCATGATATAGAATATAAAGCACAAGAAGATAATAAAAATATCACAAGCAAATACCTGTATCAAAGATCGCAATCCTCTACCAACCTGCTCTGCTAACTACCTCCATGCAGTCGCTAAACCTGAAGAGATCATCAGGTCCTCAGAGGACTAGCAAGATACATAATATACAAGCCAACATGTAATAGTACAAATATACAAAAGAAGTAAGAAACAATCAAGGATATCCAACGAGACTAGATGAACCAAGACACAAGATCTAAACGTACGGATCCTAAGACACTGGCATGCCATACTAGAAATGGCTAATAGGTCAAAGCTATAGACTGCAGTCAAGGCAAGTACTCACAATCTATAGTGTCTCAATCGTAGTCAAGGCAAGTACTCACAACCAAGACAGTAGCCAATCCTAGTATAAAAATCCTATAGACCGTAGTCAAGGTAAGTACTCACAATCTATAGAATGTCAAAGTCAAGTCCTACTCAAGTCATGTCAAGTCAAGTCAAGTTGTAATCAAGTCGAGAGAATCGTGGTGTAGGACTAGACGACTCTATCAAGGAATACATATGAACTAGCACAGTATAACAGATAGAAATATCATAACAGAAAGAAACGAGAATGTACAGGCAAGTAGAAACATATAAGGTAAATCCATAACAGGACGAGTGTACTAGACATGGAATAAAGCAATCATGAATGTAAGGAAAAGAACCACAGCGAGATAAAGAATATGCATATAAATTATACTGTACAAGTTGGCAAGGTATACTTGCCTGGGGGTTGCACAGAGAACCAACAATGTATTGCCAATAACAAGTCAGAAAGTCCAAGTCATCACAACTGTCTCCGAAAGCTGAAATAAACGTTACCAACATTCTCAGAATAGTCAAATTAGCTTGAATTGCCTGTCCTTAAGTCCAATTCTGAACACAGGGGCAAAACGATAATTTCGGGCAAAAACGATATCCGCCGTTGGACCCGCTTTGCACCGAAAAGCGTGCCAAAGTTTATGATCTCTAAAGTCGTCAAACTACATGCCTACGGATTTAATTTTCCGATACGAACCCAACCGTATGTCCAAAGTTGGATTTCGGCGGACCGTGCACAAAATCACCCGTTGAGTCGGACCGTGGGGCCCGCAAAACGGTAATTTTACCAACTGTCTCAGAATCAGACCAAACTTGGTATACAGGACCAAAAAAATGATACGGTCCTGTTGGCGCAAGTTTCGTCTCGATCTGACGAGCATGCACAAAGTAATTGAGAAATTTGCAAAGTACACGATACGGTGAATTTCGACGGATACGTATCAAATTCGTCGCGCACACGCGACCAATTTGAATTCCGTCAAAGCCCCCACGACCACGAAGTCGTTACGCAGCTTTCGATGCTTTCGGTTCGTGACCACGTCGCCCGGAATGGCGGGACGTACGTCGAGTCGAAGGATTTTCTAATTTTTGAAAACAGTTTTCACAGTTTTTTTTCCCAATTTTCATCCTGATTTAATTAACTGTATAAACCACTAGATTTAAAACTAATAATTGGGTTTTAATCCCTATTAGGTTTTCTATAAACCTATTCAAATAGATTTCCAAAATTCTCGATAGATCGGCTAGAATCCGCCTTCCAAATCAGGGGGTTGGGTCGATTTTATGTCCTGTTTTAGAACTGTTTTTCGACGACTTTGAGTCGACTTCGAGTCGAATCTGGGTCGACTCAATACACTACAAGAAAAATAAATTTTTACGGCATTAAAATTAAGGCACACATAGGAACGAACGCCGTAAATAATGGTTTTACGGCACATATTTTAGAACATGTCATAAATGAACCAAACAATCATTCTTTTATGCCATGCTTTATCTTAATACGACGTACATATGTATGTCGTAATATTTACGGCGTACTTTATGTGTGCCGTAAAAGTCAATAATCAAATAAGGCACAACTTGCATGTCGTAAATGATGTAAAAATATAGTGGGAATTACTTTTTGTTTGCCGCCAAACATTTTTCCCAAAATTAAAAATACCTATACTTTTTTTATTTCGATTGTTATCCCCTTTCTAAATCCTTTCTTTTCCAAAATCTCCCTTTCTCCTTTGTCTACCCCTCTGGCGGATCACCTCTGTCCCGATCACCCCTCCATTGTGGAAACTCTCTGTCCTTCTCGACCTCCTCCTCGGCTCCGCCCTACGACTCCGGCAAGTACGAGGGCGACTGGCACCGTGGTAAGTCTTCGGGGAAGGGCAAGTTATCATGACTATCGAGGACCACAAGCATGGGAGCAAGTTCAATTCGTACGGCAATATGGACTTCTACGAGGGGGAAATGGTAGCACACCTTGCAGGATGAGCACGAGAGGTAGATTCTCGACAACATCTTTAATACTCTATTTTTATTCACTTCTCGATACAACTTTAACGAGGACTTTATAGTTTAGACGGCGGTGAGGATGATACATTGATTTTATTGAATGGAAAATAGATTAAGTTAGGGTCTTTTTTTCATGTGGATACTAGGTGTTTGAGGAAATGCTGATGTGAAATTTTGTTTTGGTTCTCATCGTCTACTGTGTGTGGGTTGGGGTTGGGGGGGGGGGGATATGGCTAAAACAGCAGTTTGCGGAGTTGATGAAGTCTTTGAGCCAGGGTGCCACTTCATTCCTTAGTTCCTTGGCAAAGAATTCCCAGCAGTCTCACTCTCTGGTTACAACAACTCCATGTCAAGTGTGAAACAAATATAGAGACAGACAAAGACAAAGACAAAGACAAAGACAAAGACAAAGACAAAGACAAAGACAAAGACAAAGACAAAGACAAAGACAAAGACAAAGACAAAGGTAATTGTTATCATGTAAAACTTCCATAGATCAAATTTATGAATTCTAGTTTCAAATCATGAATAATTGGGTTAAGGCCTTGTTGTTGATGTTATTTTGTCATCTATTAGTACATGGTTATGACACGTGATGTTGACATGGAGGCACAGACAGGACCCTTATTTTGGCATGTCCTAGTGTGTGTTTTGATATTTCAGCCATGTCTGATATATGTCCAACACAACATAGCACAGATACAACACTAATTTTTTAGTGTCGATTCTTTCTAGGTTGTATTTAGACTTTTTTGATGCATAAAGTCTTACATAATTGCTCTGAGACAATGACTTAGTAATAATTTTATTGGCTCTTTGTCTTGGTGAACTAATGCTCAGAGGCAAAATATTTGTTGTTGGTTGATCTAGCATGCTTGTATTTTATTAATATTGTTTTACATAAGCTACAATTTCTTTCTAAACAGCTATAGTTTTTGTTTATGTTTTATGGCATCTTACAAAAATCTATCTTGTGGTTTGGACTCAGTATATTACATTATCTAGCATCACATCTAATATAAAATTTAAAACTGAAATAACAATAGACAGTAATCGGAGAGTCATTTGGAACTGAAATAACAATATTCCTGAACCAACTTGGTCTTAGGATGGTGCCTTTGGTTGGTCTTGATCTGTAGTAGGCTTTGCACTATTTTTCTTCTTGAATAATCAACCACTACTTGTTGTCTCCTTCCTTGAGCTAATCACATTTGGATATTTGAAGTAACATTACTTCTTGGTTCATTTTTTGTCTAAGGGCTATTTGTAGAGCTGTTTCTTCCCTTTCTAGTTCAACATTCAGAGGGTCTTATTGTAACCTGAGTTTAATATCCTCCTGTTGTAGTTTCATGTTCTCATAATCAGGTTTTCCATGTAAGGTTCTCCATTCCTTTGACACAAATTTAATATTCTTCAGTTTAGTCACATCTGATTACATATAGTATTAGCTTGATTTGATCAGTATCAGCTTCATGACTTGATGAAAACTAAATTGATGCTTTGATGCAAACTAATATTTGCATTTTAACTTTAGCTTACGATAACCTGATGTTGCTGTGAATTGCTGATATGGTAAGTGTTTGGTTATTGATGTGTAGATTTAAATTTCTTTATGCATTTTAAGTTTCAAAATGTTTCATTAATTTCGAAGACTATTATGCATTTTCTGTCATTAACCCTTATCTTTCATTCATGGACAGACAAATGGCTTTGCCATGGGGCTGTGCAGGGCAGATAAGACTTTGATCTGAGTCCTGGGAATGTCACTGCATTGCTCCGGGCTTCAGAAGAGATGCTAATTCCAGAAAATGTGGATTGTTATGTTTAGAAAAAAGAGGATGGAGGAGCAGACAAACCTGGAGAAACTGGATTGGTTCACTGCATTGCTCGTGCTTGAGCATGAGAGTAGGAGATGCAGAATAGCTCCAGTCGTTGCTTTCAACCAGCAAAATCCAAGATCCAACATGACCTAAACTTCCTTCAGTAAGCACTTTTCTCAACTCTCTCTCACTTGGTTTCTTAATCTATTTGATCCTGCTGGCTTCTTTATATATTAGTCACCAAAAATAGAAGTAACAAAATGGCAGTGGAATCGACACAAGGTCATATATATACTTATCTGCTGGTTCTACATTTTCGTAGTGCTGATTCTAGGTACTGATAAAAGTGATATTATGGTTGGATCGGTCTATGCCGAAACTGATATCGTGACCAAAATCATATATGGGTGGGGTAATACAATACATAATTGCTCGTTCTGTGACAAGAAGAACCCTACCATGACTATGAAAAAAAATAAAAACTTCATGTAAGGACTAACTGCCTAATCACCTAAAGGCCTGTTTGGTTAGTTTGAAGTGGTCAAGGATTTGGAAATACACAAGAACTATGAAAATGTTTGACCAAAATACACAACAAGAACTATGGCAATGTTTGAGCAAAATATGGGCTAAAAAAAGTTGCCCAAATAGTTAACACACATCTAAGAAATTTTATTAGACATAAATACACAATACAAAACACATAAAAACATGACCCTTGGATTTTTTTCCCTTTTAAGATCTCTCATGTTGGTTTTTGACAGAATTGTTCACTTGATAGTCTATCTGAGAATATAAAATCCTTTTTCAGTTTCATGTTATCTTGTTTAGTGATACAAGTGACACATGCTTTTCTTGAACTTCATTACAAATTATACTTTAGCCTCAAGTAATTCTCTACTCGAAAATATCCACTTTTAAAGGAATATATTGTCTTCCCAATTGTTAGTGACATCATATTTATCGGGCTATGAGAGATCTTTAATGACAATTCTAATTGCACTTCCCAGGTAGAAAATGCAGATTCTTACCTGGCTACCAAAAAAAGTCAGGAATTTTGATCGACATTAAGGTATATTGAACTGATATTGTCCTAAGTTTATTTAATTTCATTAGCTTTCATATAACACTGATTTTATTTTCTTCTAGAAGATTTTAAAACTATTCAATATTTTTACAGCGTTATGCACAACAAGTTACTCTTCTAGGATTGTTGACTGGTTTTTTCCTCAATATTTTGTGGTTTGGTGCTTATATCTTTATATTTGTCTTTTAATACTTCCCCATGGACAACTTTGTTTGATTGCCAATTTTTTTAGTTCAATTGTATACATCAGATATAGATAAAGAATCTATCCTTAAAACATGTTTATTGCAGGGAAGGGCTCTAGTTTTTTGGAGTTTAAGTATTAAAAAAATTATTTGGTTCTTTTTAACGCCAATTTGACTGCAAAGTTCCCACAAGATGGTTTTGATATACGTTTTAAACTATAGGAGCGCAAGGATAAAATTGTTGAGGACTTAAAGTTATTGGCTGAAACTGTTGGCGGGCATCTTATAATACATGGCAACTTACTTGAGGAGGTAACCTTCTTTCTTCATTCTTATGGTCCATATTTATGTGAAGAGCATTAAGAGTTGTAGGATCATGCTGTAGGTTCTAAACCTCGTTGTGGCACCTCTACCAAGACTCGAAAGATTTGATGAATCTTTCTTAGAGATTCCTAGTGAGATTCTGGCCTATTGACATGTTAAAAGACAAATTAGTATTTCAAACAAAATCATAATCTGTGACCCTTGAATGATTAATATTGGGTAACCTTCTTTTAGTTCAGGTATTTTGTACTCATATCGACTTCATTTTTAGTTAAATTGAGCTGCTTGGACATATCGTACTAGTTTATATAATGTATCACTGTTCTAAACTATATCAATTCTATTTGGAATGTGCAATGAAGTTATCCCAAACAACACCAATTCTGTAATTTGTGAGCCTGTACAATAAAGTTATCATAAACTGCTCCAGTTCTATTTAGACTGATCCAGCCAATCATTATTTCTAACAAATAAATGAATATTTTAGCACCAAATGAAGTAATAACATACCATGTTCAATTTAGAGAGAATTATACAATTATATGGAAACAAACAATAGTGTGTGAAGCTGCTGGATTTAGATGATGTAACACTTTTTTTTTTTACTTTCATATAGACTGAGCTAGTTTCATATAGACTTGCATACAGAAAGTTAACATTCTAATATTAACAGTTTTTCGATAGTTTCATTTAGTGTAGCCATGTATTTTTCACTTGCATTCTAAGGTACTGTTTGGTTGGAGACATTGGGGTCTGTCATTTTGGCTCATCCATGAATTATATAATTTCATGATTCAAGTTGAACCTCCGTAATTCCTTGCCTTTTGTGTATTTTGGTTAATTCCTGTATTCTTGGTTGAGGGATGAATTGGGGAATTGTAACTTCTAATTTCTTACATCAATGAGAAGTTGCTCTTAAGTCACTGGTATCAAATTGTCGTCTGGTGTTGTGGAATCAAGGTATTAAGAAATTAATGAGAAGTTGCACTTTAGTCATGGGTGTTAAGTTGGTATAACACTAAATGTTTACATGTTCTTGTACTTAATAGAATAGCAAGCAACTTCAACCTTATGTACTTTTTGATGGGAATATTATATATTAGCACAATATTTTGTGTCGGAAAGGAGCTATAAGTTAGACTGCATGGATTTGTGGCTTTTCAACTATTGAATAAAAAATGTCATAAAAATGTATTTTTCAAGGATTGATTTTTTTAAACTCGTTTGTGGCTTATTTTGCAGAGTCCATGCTGTCTGAGGAGTCTATTCAAAAAGTTCTCTCTGGTAAGTTTAATTTTCCTTACGTTTTGTTGTGCTAACTTGTTGTACTTCTCTGCTATGTCGATAACCTTGGTAGGAAGTTGTTTTGTTCATATGCAAAGCTGCGCCAATAGTTTAGTTGATGATCTGACTACAGATTTGGTTAGACAGAATAAAATTGGATTCAGTCAAGGATACTCGAATAGTCAAAATTTTGGCAGAGAGTTCAGGCTTCTCTTGCTAGTGCCTCTTCCAAATTGTTTGGAGAGTTTTTTTGAAAAATTATATTCAAAAAATTTATACTCAGGTCTCTTATTTTTCCTTAACAGTTCGATTCCTAGAAACAAATTTACATCATTTCTACAGGTATTTGGGGAATTTTTTATACAATAGTTTATGTAAGAGACGAAGCTCCTTTATTTGCTGCTCGTTTAACTGTTTGTCTAGGGGTTGTGGATCTGACACTTTTGATGAGTAGCGATTGAGGATGGTTCTAATTGTGCGGCTTCTTGACTATGGATAGAATGAAGGAAGCAACAAATTTTGCATAGGCCTACGTTAAGTATACCATCTCATTTTTGTAAAACTTTAGTTAATTTTTGTATTTGGATGATTTGACATTTAGTTTCTATGAAAGTTATAACTTATAACAATTTTTGTGCACAATATATAAATTGATTTTGGATTTGGATGATTTGGCATTGTTGTTTGAATGAAAGTTAGTACATTTTGTAATTGTTGTGTAAATTGTATGTTATGTAATTGAATATCAAAGCTAACATTGGTTACACAAACAACATAAAATAATTTTTTTTACAAGGGAAGATAATTTAAGGCGTGCAGAATATGCCATAATTTCTATGTATAACATACTTATCACGACATACAATGAATGTCGTGGTTGAAGTCTGACGACATGCACTAAACGTTGTAAAAGAGTATAGACGACACACATTGAATGTCCTCTTTGTGCATTAACGGCACGACAATGCACGTCATAATTGTCTTATAACGACATACAATGAATGTCGTGAATGATTATAGACGGTGTACAAATTGAGTTTCGATGGCACGCAGGTTATGCCGTCTAAACTACCAGCATTTTACGGCATGGGCTAATACGGCGTGAACATGTGCGCCGTCTAAAGTAATTTACGGCACGCAACGCACGTCATAATAACACATTTTTCCTGTAGTGTATCAAACCATCTGGACGGGTCCCTAGATGGTTACCTGGGTTTTCGTAGTTCGCAAAACGATGAAACGATGAGTGCGGAAAGTGAAAGAGAACGGGGTTACCTGGGCCTATGTTGTTGCTGTTACTGTCGCAATCCCGCGCGCGCGTGCGGTTCAGCCGCCGACTCCGGTCGCACGCGGCGGCGCTGCGGTGGCCGGGGTGTGCGCGCAGAAGGGGGGTCACGGCCAGGGTCGTTGGTTGGTGATGTAGAGTTAGGGTTTTAGCTATTCGTCGTTGTATTATAAAGGGTCGGGGAGACTTGCTCTCGGTCCTGTGCCAAGAGATGGGGTCGGCTGTTGGGCCTTCGAGTGAGGGATGGATGCAGCAGGCTGGGCCGGGCTAGGCTCGGCCCTGGTGGGCCTGGGCTGCTATTTTCTTTCAATTCCCTTTTTCTTTTTATTAATTAACATGTATATATATATATATATATATATATATATATTATATACAGTCACATATATATATATATATATATATATATATATATATATAAATACATATATAATATATATTTTTATACATATATACACATCCGTATATATATATTCATATTTTTATACATACATACTTATATATATTCATATATATATTTATATATAGATACATATACACACGCATACAATATATATTTATATACACATACACACGTATACAATATAGTTATATATACATACTCACATATTTAATATTTATACATATCATTTATACAATAAAAGATTTAATAAATATAAGTCATTATCATTTAATAACCACAAAATAATATTAATGATAGTAAAAATCCTAATAATTAAATATAGTCCAAAAGTCGTTTCTAATGGATATAACATGCACACTACTTATCTGGCTCCAGGAGATCATACAAATTTGTAAAACACTATTTAATAATAATAATACCTGTAATCTACCTATAACAAATATTTAGAAAATAAATGCCAATTCCTAAATATACACAAAATACTTGCATTTACCAAACATGTCTACAAGGCTGTACTTGGTCCCACTACATGCCTACATGGGCTTGGCTTTGGCTTGGGCCCAATCTGGACAGGTTCGGTACAACCGGGTCATTTAAACGTCAAATAATAATAATCAATAATTAAACTATTTATAATGGTCATGTCACAACTTGGCCTGGTTTTCTTAGTTAGGACATCACTATGGCTCGGCCTTCCCTACCAGGGCTAATACACTAGTCAAAGCACGCCACTGCACTATCCGTGCCATGATTCCTAGTCACATTGTACTCCAAGTCTCAACCATGACGAAAATTATCTACCGTAATAATTAACTAAATAATTATTTACAAAACCTAAAAATTCCCATTTAAATCAAATAAATAAATAAATAAATATTTTAAAAAAATTTCCGGGAAGGGGAGCTACAAATCTACCCACCTTAAAAATAATTTTATCCTCGAAATTCTAACTCACAACCATGCCTAAAATTCAAAATAAAAATAAAAGAGTAAATCCATTATTACCACGATCTTCTCAAATTTAATTCCTCAAAATATTTTATGGCCTTCTCTAGTCATTTGGTAACTCCGAATACTTGATGACTTCTACCCACCTTTGGTCATACTACTCCTCAAAATACGGCCACCAAAGTTTTATGGTTTTCTAACTAGTTGCTAACAATTCTACCGGCAGATATCTAGGCATATGGCTCTATAATCCTCATATCTGTATGCAACCAAACATTCAATAGTAAAGCAATATTATACTATAATTTAAGAATTTCTAATGAATCCTAGACAGCATGATCATTCGTCACCTCAGAATAGGAAGAGACGAGAATCAATGGTACAAGAAGGCAATGGAGAATAATTAAGAACGAATACGAAGTTTCAAAGGCGGTAGAGAATTTCTAAGAGAATTTTCAAGGCAGAGTGGATTGAGATTTCTAAGGTTTAGTCATTGTCGCAGGCTCGTACCAGTACAGTTACGTAACCGATACGATATGCTCTGACCTGCATGGGCCACCACAAAAACTTGTCACAATCCGTATCCGATTTTCGGACGCGAGCTCGTGAGCAAGCCAGCTACGTATCGAGCGGACTCCAGCCTGACTCGAGTACGTATAAGCTATCAAGGTCATGGTATCATATCTAATCTAGACTATATCTCAATCCACATGAATCATATAAACAAGAATGAACAAGTATGGGTCATGGTCTGCAGCCCATTAGCATATTGTTCGATTAGACTCCAAGAATGATATGAGTCTATAAATAAGCAGAGTATATCATGATATGGAATATAAAGCACGAGAAGATAATAAAAATATCATAAGCAAATACCTGTATCATAGATCGCAATCCTCTACCAACCTGCTCTGCTAACTACCTCCATGCAGTCACTAAACCTGAAGAGATCATCAGGTCCTCAGAGGACTAGCAAGATATATAATATACAAGCCAACATGTAACAGTACAAATATACAAAAGAAGTAAGGAACAATCAAGGATATCCAACGAGACTAGATGAACCAAGACACAAGATCTAAACGCACGGATCCTAAGACACTGGCATGCCATACTAGAAATGGCTAATAGGTCAAAGCTATAGACTGCAGTCAAGGCAAGTACACACAATCTATAGTGTCTCAATCGTAGTCAAGGAAAGTATTCACAACCAAGACAGTAGCCAATCCTAGTATAAAAATTCTATAGACCGTAGTCAAGGTAAGTACTCACAATCTATAGAATGTCAAAGTCAAGTCCTACTCAAGTCATGTCAAGTCAAGTCAAGTTGTAATCAAGTCGAGAGAATTGTGGTATAGGACTAGACAACTCTATCAAGGAATACATATGAACTAGCACAGTGTAACAGATAAAAATATCATAACAGAAAGAAACGAGAATGTACAGGCAAGTAGAAACATGTAAGGTAAATCCATAACAGGACGAGTGTACTAGACATGGAATAAAGCAATCATGAATGTAAGAAAAAGAACCACAACAAGATGAAGAATATGCATATAAATTATATTGTACAAGTAGGCAAGGTATACTTGCCTGGGGGTTGCACAGAGAACAAACAACGTATTGCCAATCACAAGTAAGAAAGTCCAAGTCATCACAACTGTCTCCGAAAGCTGAAATAAATGTTACCAACATTCTCAGAATAGTCAAATTAGCTAGGATTGCCTGTTCTTAAGTCCAATTCTGGACACAGAGGCAAAACGATAATTTCGGGCAAAAACGATGTCCGTCGTTGGACCCGCTTTGCACCGAAAAGCGTACCAAAGCCTATGGTCTCTAAAGTCGTCAAACTACATGTCTACAGATTCAATTTTCCGTTACGAACCCAACCGTATGTCCAAAGTTGGATTTCGGCGGGCCGTGCACAAAATCACCCGTTGAGTCGGACCGTGGGGCCCACAAAACGGTGATTTTACCAACTGTCTCAGAATCGGACCAAACTTGGCATACAGGACCAGAAAAATGATACGGTCCTGTTGGCGCAAGTTTCGTCTCGATCTGACGAGCGTGCACAAAGTAATTGAGAAATTTATAAAGTGCACGATACGGTGAATTTCGACGGATACGCATCAAATTCGTCGCGCACACGCGACCAATTTAAAATCCGTCAAATCCCACACGACCACGAAGCCATTATGCAGCTTTCGATGCTTTCGGTTCGCGACCACGTTGCCCGGAATGGCGGGACGCACGTCGAGTCGAAGGATTTTCTAATTTTCGAAAACAGTTTTCACAGTTTTTTTTTCCGATTTTCATCCTGATTTAATTAACTGTATAAACCACTAGATTTAAAACTAATAATTGGGTTTTAATCCCTATTAGGTTTTCTATAAACCTATTCAAATGGATTTCCAAAATTCTCGATAGATCGGCTAGAATCCGCCTTACAAATCAGGGGGTTAGGTCGGTTTTATGTCCTGTTTTAGGACTGTTTTTCGACGACTTTGAGTCGACTTCGAGTCGAATCTGGGTCGACTCACTACAAACCATCTGGACGGGTCCCTAGATGGTTATATGGTTTGTGCATAAGTTTTCGTAGTTCGCAAAACGATGAAACGATGAGTGCGGAAAGTGAAAGAGAACGGGGTTGCCTGGGCCTATGTTGTTGCTGTTACTTTCGCAATCCCGCCCGCGTGTGTGGTTCAGCCGCCGACTCCGGTCGTGCACGGCGGCGCTGCGGTGGCTGGGGTGTGCGCGCAGGGGGGGTCGCGGCCAGGGTCGTTGGTTGGTGATGTAGAGTTAGGGTTTTAGCTATTCGTCGTTGTATTATAAAGGGTTGGGGAGACTTGCTCTCGGTCCTGTGCTAAGAGATGTGGTCGGCTGTTGGGCCTTCGGGTGAGGGATGGATGCAGCAGGCTGGGCCGGGCTAGGCTCGGCCCTAGTGGGCCTGGGCTGCTATTTTCTTTCAATTCCCTTTTTCTTTTTATTAATTAACATGTATATATATATCTATATATATATCTATATATATATATATATTTTATATATATATATATATATATATATATATATATATATATATATATATATATATATATATATAAATATCTAGATACAATTATACATGTATATATATACACACATATTCATATTTATATTTTATATATACAGTCACATATATATATTTTATATATACAGTCACACACACACACATATATATATATATATATATATATATATATATATATATATATATATATATATATATAAATACATATATAATATATATTTTTATACATATATACACATCCGTATATATATATTCATATTTTTATACATACATACTTATATATATTCATATATATATTTATATATAGATACATATACACACGCATACAATATATATTTATATACACATACACACGTATACAATATATAGTTATATATACATACTCACATATTTAATATTTATACATATCATTTATACAATAAAAGATTTAATAAATATAAGTCATTATCATTTAATAACCACAAAATAATATTAATGATAGTAAAAATCCTAATAATTAAATATAGTCCAAAAGTCGTTTCTAATGGATATAACATGCACACTACTTATCTGGCTCCCGGAGATCATACAAATTTGTAAAACACTATTTAATAATAATAATACCTGTAATCTACCTATAACAAATATTTAGAAAATAAATGCCAATTCCTAAATATACAAAAAATATTTGCATTTACCAAACATGTCTACAAGGCTGTACTTGGTCCCACTACATGCCTACATGGGCTTGGCTTTGGCTTGGGCCCAATCTGGACAGGTTCGGTACAACTGGGTCACTTAAACGTCAAATAATAATAATCAATAATTAAACTATTTATAATGGTCATATCACAACTTGGCTTGATTTTCTTAGTTAGGACATCACTATGGCTCGACCTTCCCTACCAGGGCTAATACACTAGTCAAAGCACGCCACTGCACTATCCGTGCCATGATTCCTAGTCACATTGTACTCCAAGTCTCAACCATGACGAAAATCATCTACCGTAATAATTAACTAAATAATTATTTACAAAACCTAAAAATCCCCATTTAAATCAAATAAATAAATAAATAAATATTTTAAAAAAATTTCTGGGAAGGGGAGCTACAAATCTACCCACCTTAAAAATAATTTTGTCCTCGAAATTCTAACTCACAACCATGCCTAAAATTCAAAATAAAAATAAAAGAGTAAATCCATTATTACCACGATCTTCTCAAATTTAATTCCTCAAAATATTTTATGGCCTTCTCTAGTCATTTGGTAACTCCGAATACTTGATGACTTCTACCCACCTTTGGTCATACTACTCCTCAAAATATTTCATGTTCATCTTGTACTCTAAATCACTAGCACTGTCTCTCTTTTATATATCGTAGATATTTACTTACAGTCTCTCTTTTACATTATGCTATTCTTCAGTTTCATGTATCTTACTCTCTAGGATGATTACATTTCCTATCCTGTTATGACTTGTTGAGATGTATTGTGCTCGCTCCTGTCCTGACTGGACCTTTTGAAAATTTTACAGAGAATGATGAGGCTCTGGTGTCTACCCATTATGGTGCAGCTTAGACAATACTTGTGACTTGGACCCAATTGCAGTAGAGGATCTACCACCTGTGGTTTAGACTGCTAGCTTAGACTCTTACCTTGTCTTTCTTATTGATACATTATTGTATATGTACTGGGAGTTTGTTTCATCTGATGTTTATGGAGATGTCATCTTAGACACTTAGATTTCTATCTGATTGTATCTCTGTGGATTCATTTCGTTTCATATCTATCTATCTTTTTATCACACTCTACCTTAGATGTGATTGAGACTGTATTGCTATGTCACCTCCATTCGGAGTGTATATAATGTACAGGTACCTTATATATTGTTAGATGATTGACCTAGGACAGCGTTCTACTGCCGACACTGCGGCGTAGGCTGGACGTACCCACGTCTCGTGCCCTTACTCTAGGGTGCGGGTCGTGAAACCTAATTTTATGCTTCTGTTCAAAGTATTTCAAATTTTGAAAATAATTTGAAAACTTTGAAGGGGGTCTTGTAGGAGCGTAAAAAAATACTTCAAAGACCAGGTCAAAGAAGTTGAGAACTTTACGCTATTCAAACTGAGTCAAACTCAGACTCTACGCGAGCTACTCTCTACGCAAGCTATTCTCTACGCGAGAAGCTTTTTACGCGAGAGTTATCCTCCACTTTTACGCGTGGACGACAGACTGTCAGGCCGTATTTAATGCGAGTGATTTGATCTGACAGAATGATTTTCTGACAACAGTACACAGAAGCCGAGGAGATCTTTTTACCAAGCCTAACGCTTGTCGTTTAGTGTGCAGATGAGCTACTTTACGCTCAATAAACTGCTTCTTTTACGCACGATAGCTATTTCAAGCTTTTTACGCTCAAAGCTGTTGTGCGCGTAAAGTTTATTTGAGCTAATTTTACGCTCAAGGCTATTTTCAGCCACTTTACGCGAGAAGCTTATTTTGGGCTATTTTACGCCAGTCTGCTACTTTACGCTGGAAGTATATTTTGGGTCATTTTTATGCCCGAGCTTTTCTGGCTACATGAGAACGTGGTTTGCTTACGTGGCTTTCATACCACACTTATCGAGGAACGTGTGTACGTGCTCTCCCTATTTAGTTGAAGTAGTGGGACACGTGTCACCATGTGTAGAGATCAAAACTCTACATGGGATACGTGTCAACGTGCGTAGAGGATGATTTACATCGTGGGTGACAGTTACTCGCGTAGAGACCCGATTTTATTGCTTTTTACGCACAAAGGGTCAAGTCTATAAATAGACTTATTTTAACACATAGATGAAAAGAAGATCAATAGAGATACAGGAGAGGAGATTCTGAGAAAACTCATACTTTCAGAGTGATATTCCCAGAAGCATTTCTTCAACTTTTTCTCAAGAACAGGGTGAAGCAAAGCAAGAAAGCATTCGACTGTGCCATCAGTGCCGTTGCTCGATACTTTTTCGGTGACTTAGTTCTTCCGATTGTTCATCTTCTTCAAGCAGTTTTCTTCATCATCATCATATGGTCCAAGGAACAAAGTGATCGTTCTCAGATCAGACTTCCATAGCAACACTTTCCAGAATATTTGTACTTTTTGTACTTTTTCTAGTTTTCTTTCAAAAGCCAATTTTTAGGCATTTTGTTAAGTGAAACAAAATGGCGACTCTGCTGGGGACGACCTTCTCCTCTGACGAGAAGGCAATTGCTCAATATGATGATGTGTCGGTCGGATCGACAAAGAAGACTCTGGTTGTGCACTTTGACCAGACTGCCTACGGAGAAATGCTCCGAACTGGGGGTAGTACTCGTTGCTCCAATGTTCAGAAATCGCGGAAGGCGCAACAAGTTTGGATTCCAAAGTCCAAACCATCCTCGGATCTCCCTGTTGTCTCTGAAGGCAAAGGAATCCTTCCTACTCCTGTTGTGAAGACTTCCGTCGGTGACGAGGCCGTCTCTACTTCAGTGATGTGCCCTGGGCGTGAACATCAGTCTCCCGTCGATGACGTGGTAGACTCTCAAGTTTTACGCTCTGCGCGTAAAAATCAAGTTTTACGCTCTGCACGTAAAAAATCAAGTTTTACGCTCTGTGCGTAAAAATCAAACTTTACGCTCTGTGCGTAAAAACCAGTCTCCCGTCTGTGACGTGGTAGACACCCAAACTTTATGCTCCACGCATAAAAACCAGTCTGCCGTCTGTGACGTGGTTGACACCCAAACTTTACGCTCCATGCGTAAAAATTAGTCTTCCGTCTGTGACGTGGTAGACACACAAGCTTTACGCTCCATGCGTAAAGAAAAATCTCTCGTCTGTGACATGACAGATACTCATGTTTTACGCTCTACGCGTAAAGGTAAATCTCCTGTCAGTGACAGTAGATAAAATTCATAATGATGCTTCTGCATCTAAAATGAATTTACCTACATGCATACAGCATAAAAACATGAATTCTATTGTTGGTAAAACTTCGATTTTTCACCAACAACCTTCTTACACTGCTTTACGCATGGTACCAAACCTTCAAATTACGCGTAATGCTGATGGAGTCCTTTGTGCACAAGAATCTCAGGATTTACACACGCAACTCCAGGCGCATAAAAATGCTCAATTTGGTTCTGCTAATGCAGCCAGTAATCTTCTTTATTATACACAAGGGACTAAACGATTCTCCGTCCTAAATATAATAAAGAAGACTACTTATTCCACTCCTTCTGATTTACGCGAGTTGCATGTACAAAAGCGTAAAGACAGAAAATCTTCTGTGACACTCCCCAAAGAAAATCACCATTGTGAGTGTCCCCAGATTGTAATCAAGTGTTGCTGTTCGGCTTCTAAACGGTCATTTTTTGATTGGTTAGGCTACAATATGCCTCAGCAATCAGTTGATGACCAAGAACAAGAGTTGTTATATGCACCAGTCAATTTGGCATCTCATACCAATAGAGGACGACGTCCAAGACGCAATTCGTCCCAGACTCCTGGTCAACAACAGTTCAATCGACTTCTTGATAATTTCGAAGGAGTATATCAGAATACCCATTTGAGAAGTCAAAGACAGTTGCAAACTTCTGATTCAGAGGCTGGGGGTACCCAGTCTTTGGAGTCTGAAACTGATAGTGTTGATTCATACCTCTATATTAATTCCTCTGTATGTTCAAGGGAGGTTGAATCCTATGCTATCGGGGATGAACCAGAGACATCAACTGCCAATACGGAACAACGTCTCTCTGCGGTTGAGCAGTCGCTGAAGGACATGCTTGCTATGATGCAAAGTATGCATCAAATAATAATGACTCAGCAAACTGCTCAGCTAGCAGTGATAACCCCGGTGCAGGTAGCATCACAAACTTAAGATAGTCAAGGGGTTGATATATCCTTGAATAATCTTAGTCAGGAGCCTATCAATCAAAATTTTGTATCTCCAAATCCTATCATTCCAGAAGATGTACCACCTCCGGTGGGGGTCACTGTACATCCAGCTACTATTCAATCGAATATGCTTCCTCAAACTAGCAAAGCTATTCAAGCAGTACGAGAGCTAAAAGCATAGTTTGAAGTTCTAAAGCACAAGGATCAACTCTAGAGGCTAGGGATTAAGCAACCTTATCCTCCTCATTAGAATGATGTACCCTTTTCTCCAAAATTCAAGCCACAATCTATGGTATTATTTGATGGAAAGGCTTTTCCCAGTCAATATATCAATTATTTCGATATTATGACTGTACATTTGCAGAAGAATGATGCTCTTCTTACCTGAGTTTTCATCGGGTGCTTAACGGGTTCAGCTTATGACTGGTATCGCAGTCTACCCGACAATTGTATATCGTCTTTTGACGAATTTAAAGCAATATTTCTCTCCCGTTTCTATGAGAGAGGAATGGACATGAATATGTCCTCCCTAATAGAAATCAAGCAAAAGGAGAAAGAAGATCCTCGGACGTTTATAGAATGCTTCTGACAGGTTACCTTGAAAATGCCTCCAAGCATGCCAGATTCAGCACTGATCGATACATGCAAGATGAATCTACGACCATCCATTGCTGTCTTTACGGGTTCCCAATTCACAGATTGGGCCTCATTTATCATAGCAGCAGTTTCAGCCGAGATCAATGGTAGGTTGGCTCGTGAACACGGGATGATCTTTGCCTCAGAGGACAAAGGGAAGAAAAACTCTTCATATAATAATTTCGGCAATCGTAATGGAAAAGGGAAGGAAACCTTAGTGGTTAATCTTTCAAAACCCAAAACGATGCCAAATAATGAGGAGTCTTCCAAGCCAAAAGAAGAATATTCTTTCGATGACAATGATATCCCAGGGATATTCCAATGTCTGGTAAAGAGTGGCAAACTCCAGATTCCAGAGCCGAAAAGGCCTAATGAGGTGAATCTGACCGACAATCCCAAGTATTGTATCTATCACAGATACATAAATCATCCTACCAAGGCTTGCTATGTCTTGAAGAAGAAAATCCAAGAGCTGATAAATGCCAATACCATCGCTTTAACCAACGATGAGTACACGGTCACAACCAATATGATTTCTCTTCAATTTGGAGGTTTTCCTTCATAGCAAGTCCCAGATGGAATTGTCCCTATTATAAAGGTGATGATGAAGATTGTGAATATCCTGCCTGCCAGAGAGCAAAATGAAGGACTTTTGCCTCTTACACTAAAAAATGGTAAAATTATGTGGGTACATCTTGATTTAGTGCCTAAAATGGAGAATGAAGGTAAAACATCGAAAACCAAGAAAGGTAAAAAAGTCAAAACTTGCAACATGATTTCTCATGTTTTAATCCCAGACCATGATGATTTAGATCATTTATGGGGCGGCATTCCTTTGGAGAATAGACTGAGGGGTTTGAATATATGCCCTCCATGTTTGGCTCCTCCTACCAAACTCAAGCTTACTCATCGGCAATGGTTAGCAATAAATAGTATCCCCTTATACAGGGCACAACAGGTCTTTGCTGCTTATGAAAAAGCTCCTACAGGGATTTTTCTTTCTATCCCGAGTATTCCTCCTTCTCCTGTGGCTATAGAGGTTTCTATTCCTTCTTCTACAGAAGTCTCTATGCCTCCTTCTCCTGTGGTTGCAGAGGTTTCTGTTTCCTCTTCCTCTGTTAAATTATCTTTTGAAAGTCTGCTACCCATTCACTTGTACAGTCAATAATCAGTCCATCTCATAAAAAAGATGGGCTACGACTTTTAAAAGACGGAAGGTTTGAACTATGATAAAGGAATGCGACCTCTTTTACAAATTCAAAGTCAAAAATCCACTGTAGGATTGGGTTTTGAGGTTCCTTATAAAAATCTTTGCAAGAAGAAGACTAAGGAAAAGAAGACTAAATCCTGCAATATGGTACTTCATTCTCCTCAGTCCGAAGAAAAAACTTTTGTTGGTACAAGATCTGGAAAAGAGTACCACAAAGATTATAAGGGATCTTCCAAAGAAGCGAAAGACGTTGTTGAAACAGTTCCAGCTCAACCATCTCCTGTTCCTGCTAAACCATCTATGGTTGAGAAGGGAAAACAGAAAGCAGTTCGTTTCGACGTCCCATTGAAATCTGCTTCAAATC
The DNA here is from genome assembly GCA_029216955.1 of Iris pallida. Classification (NCBI taxonomy): domain Eukaryota; kingdom Viridiplantae; phylum Streptophyta; class Magnoliopsida; order Asparagales; family Iridaceae; genus Iris; species Iris pallida. Next base: position 3,306,443 of record JANAVB010038617.1, read on the forward strand.
AAGGGGTGGTAATGAAGCCTTACAAATTTGACATTCTAGCCCAGTTAGCTAATGCTCCGGCTAGACTTTCGATCTTTGAGCCGCTTCGCCTTTCTAAAGAAAGTCATAAAACTTTGAGTGAAGCTTTGCTACAAACTGATTCATGCTTAGCTCAACTCAAGAGTCCTGACAATATACCAGTCTCATGTTCACAATGTCATAGTGTGATGGAAGCAATTCCTAATATTACCTTCACACAAGAAGATATATTGCTGAAGCATAACAAGCATGACAGACCTCTGTGCTACACCGGGTATATTGAATCTGCTGAAATTAACAAAATTTACATCGATCCTGGGTCTTCAATTAGCATAATTCTCCAAAGTATGCTACGACCTTTGAGGATCCCTACTAGTGATTTGATTTACACTAGTACCACAATAGTTGGTTTCAACTCTGGAAAGAGTAAACCACTGGGAAAGATTCGTCTGAAGATTCAAATTGGTGATCTTCGAACTATGGCGACTTTTTATGTTATCAACTCAGATGTATCTTACAACATCCTCCTTGGAAGACCGTGGATACATGAGCATAACATTGTGCCTTCAACTCTCCACCTATACTTCAAGTACGTGGATTCTCAAGGGGTTGTGAAGACCAAATTTGCAGATATTAATCCTTTTAAGGGTGTTGAAACATATTTCTCTGATTCAATACTCAATAAGCAGGAGCATATGAAGGAGATATCGAAAATGGCCGAAGATCGATCACCTGCCGAAGATCAATCTGTCAATGAAGATCCTCCGGAAGAGCAACCTTTGAAGATTAAAGTCAAAGGCCGAATCCAACCCCAACCTGTCAATGATCAACCTTTGGTGATCAAAGTTAAAGGAAGAACTCGAGCTTCATCTGAGGAATCAGTGAGTATTCTAGCCAAGAGCTAAGTTTAACCTCTTATGATCAAGGTCAAGGGACGTACTTCTCGTACGAATGATCCAGAACCACCACTGATCATCAACCTTGGCAAGTCTACGCAGAAGACGGATGACGGTCTGTTAATGATCAATCCGAAGCGTAGTAGTCAACTTGTAAATGATGTAAATATTGATCATTTTGTACTTTCTATTATCAATGAAGACTTCCTTTTAGAGTATATGGCTATCAAATTCATTGAAAGAATGACTTTATCTTCTGATGATCAAAGTCATCATAAAAATGACATAAATACAGAGGAAACCTTATACATTAGCCATAAGGAAAATTCTTTTCCTCCTCATGTCGATGTTGGACCTTATGCTCAAAGGTTTCTAACATCTTCTCCCTATCTTCTTCCTGTAGCCGCTTCATCACATGCTTGTATAACTTATAGACGTCACGAAGAATCTTATTTCGTGATTCCATCTGATAAGAAAACAAGCGCCAAATTGTGTTTGGTCTGGCCAAAAATATCTCTGTTATTCAGACATATGATCTTAGAGATAAAGATAAAAAAAGAATCCAATTTGACAAATATAGTCAACAATCTCTTAAGATTATCCAGAACAAGGGATATGATTTGAAGACTATGCAAGGTCTCAATCAAGGCAAAGGTAGACGATTACCCTTATGCGACGATCCATTTTACCAGAAAACTCGACATGGGTCGGGATACGATCCATCCCACATGTTTAACGAGGTTATACAAGAAGAATTTTCTTCTTGTTCTTCACAATCTTCAGATTCGAAAGAAATCCAATTCATCGAATCGGATACACCCCACATGTACAAGGAAGATATGGATGAAGAATGTTCTTCTAGTTTTACAATCCTGATATTCTGAGGGAGGCTATTATGATGAATATGAGTATATATTCTCAGTTAACATAGTTCAAACCGATGGTTAATCGGAACCATTTGAGAATGACCCTTGGGCACAACAAATGGACACTCAATAGGAGGTTCATTTTGAACAACGACATCCACTTACAGAGGATAAGATTGTCCAGATTGATGTTGGAGACGGAACTACGTCCATGCCAATATTCATCAGTAAAAACCTCTCCGAAGATGAAAAGGAAGAGTTGATACAACTGATTAAAGAATATATCGATATTTTTGTATAGAGTTATGAGGATATGCCGGGTTTAGATCCTAAAGTAGCTACTCATAAACTTAATATTCTTCCTAATGCCAAGCCTGTGAAATAACAACATCGGTGTTTTCGACCAGATATGATGGACGTAGTTGAAGCAGAAGTCAAAAAGCTGATCACATGTGGTTTTATTCGTGAAGAACAACATCCAGATTGGGTGGCCAATATTGTTCCTATTATAAAGAAGAATAGAAAAGTCAGAGTTTGCATATATTTTCGGAATCTTAATACAGCTTGTCCAAAGGACAAATTTTTACTTTCGATTACCGATGTCATGATAGACAATATATGTAGTTTTGAACACATGTCTTTCATGGACGGATTTTTAGGATACAATCAAATTAAGATGCATCCAGGAGATGAAAAGCATACTGCTTTTCGTACACCCCTTGGGGTCTACTGCTATATGGTAATACCGTTTGGACTGAAAAATGCCGGTGCTACGTATCAACCGGCCATGAGCAGCATCTTTCAAGAACATCTATGAAAAATAGTTGAATGTTATGTAGATGATATTGTTGTCAAAAGTTGCTCAAAAGATGATCATATTCAATACTTAAAGATGGTATTTGAGTTGATGCGCCAACATCAACTGAAGATGAATCCTACTAAGTCTTTCTTAGGGGTTTTCAGTGAAAAATTTTTGGAATTTGTCATCACTTCTCAAGGTATCCATGTTGATCCTAACAAAATTAAAGCAATTCTTGAAATGCGTCCTCCACGCAATCTAAAAGAACTTCGTAGTTTTCAAGGTCGCATTGCTTATATCAGGAGATTTATATCCAATCTTTCTGGGAGATGTCAACCTTTCTCCCGTCTGTTAAAGAAAGGTGTACCATTCGTCTGGGATGAAGCATGTCAGAAAGCCTTCAATGACATCAAACAATACCTTATAAATCCACCTGTTTTGGTACCTCCAGTGGTAGGAAGACCATTTTTGTTATATATTTGAGCCTTGGATCATTCACTTGTTGCTCTTCTTGCACAAAAAAATGACAAAGGTCATGAACATGCAATTTATTATCTTAGCCGAATGATGGTCTGAGCTGAACACAGGTATACTCCTGTGGAAAAAGAATGTCTGGCCTTAGTTTTTGCTATTCAAAAGACACGACATTATGTGTCAGGGCAGACTATTCATGTCATCTCCAGAATAAATCATATTCGGGTATTGATGAGAAAATCGAACATTCTTAACTCCAGGTTAGCCACCTGGGCGATGTTGCTCACTCCTTATGATATGATCTATGTACCTCAAAAATCAGTAAAGGGTCAAGCATTAGCTGATTTCTTAACAGCTTACCCTATACCTGAAATATCTAAGCTATATGAGGACATTCCAGATGAAGTTGTGGATTGCAACATGACTTTGAAGGATGACATTTGGCAATTATATTTCGATGGAGCATCACGGGTTGGACCTAAAGGTAATATTGTCTCCGGAGTAGGCATTGTCTTAGTTTCTCCTGACAAAATGGTCATATACCGTGCTTATTCTCTTAATGAGCCATGCTCCAACAATATGGCAGAATATAATGCTCTGCTAATTGGTCTCCAAGTAGCAAAACAATTAGACATCGAGTTCCTGGAAGCTTATGAAGATTCTCAACTGATTGTTAAGCAGGCCAGAGGGACATATGAAGTTAGGAATCCTGACCTCATCCCTTATCATCAAGTGGTAATCGAATTGGTCCTTTCATTTAAAGGATTCTTCATCGAGTTCATACCACGTTCTCAAAATTTGGAAGCTGATGCTCTTGCTAGCTTAGCCGCAGACTTAGCTATTTCAATTAGAAGACAAAATACCATAACTTTGTTGGATCGAGACTTATTCTGTGTCAAGAATAATTTGTATATCGAGCATAGTTATACTACAGAATCAAGTTCTCAACAAAGGGATTGGAGAAGCTCCATTCATTGATTATGCGGTTCATAGGATTTTACCTGAAGATCCAAAAAAAGCTGCATCAATCAAGAGACGATCATTTCGATTTTACTATGATTCTTTCTTACATATGTTATATCGTCGGTCGTATGACATACTTTTGCTACGTTGTCTCTCTGAAAATAAAGCTAAGCAAACACTTCGTGAAGCTCATGATGGTGCCTGCGGTGCTCATCAACCAGGTCCAAAATTACAGGATCGCATTCGAAGAATGGGGTATTATTGGCCTTCCATGATAGTGGATGCTGTGGATTACACCAGACGGTGTAAAGCCTGTCAGATTTATGCTGATTTTATTCACCAACCATCTGAATTCTTATATCCTACAGCAGCCTCTTGGCCCTTCGAAGTTTGGGGCATGGATATTATTGGTCCAATTAACCCTCCTTCTGTCAAGGGACATCGGTTTATACTGGGCATAATTTGGCTATAACCGATTACTTTTCTAAATGGGCGAAAGCGGTTCCCCTCATTGAAGTGAAAATATCTAATGTGGTTAGCTTCATTAAACACCATGTTATTTATCATTTTGGGATTCTCCGACGAATAATTCATGACAATGGACCATAATTTGCCAGTCAAGCATTTTATCGATTCTGTGACAAGAATCGGATCCAAAATCTGGCGTCGACGGCCTATAATCCAGCTGCTAATGGTTTAGCTGAAGCTTTCAACAAGACAATCATTAAACTTCTCAAAAAGATTGTCTTTTCTAATAAACGTGATTGGAACGAAAAACTTGGAGAATATTTATGGACTTATCGAACAACAGTCCGAACTCCTACTGGTTTTACACCATTTTTACTGGTTTATGGATGTGAGGCTGTACTTCCGCTAGAAATCCAGATTCTATCTCTTAGAATAGCCATTGCTAATGAGCTAACTACAGAGAATAATGATCGGTTGAGACTTCAAGAACTTGATGGATTGGACGAAAAGCGTCTTCAAGCGCAACAGCACATTGAGCTATATCAAGCCCGTATATCTCGAACTTTCAATCGTAAAGTTAAAGAGAGGGTATTCAAAGTCGGTGAGCTGGTTCTAGCTGTTCAAAGACCGATGGTGATGACTCATAAGAGCAAAAGAAAATTCCAAACAAAATGGGAAGGTCCCTATGTAGTCGAGTCGGTATTCTCCAATGGTGCCTATAGGTTGTCTAAACCTAATGGAGATTTGCTTATGATGCCGATCAATGGCAAATTCTTAAAGAAATATTATGTTTGAATTTCTTCTTTATTCCCCATCTACCAATGTTTGGTTAAGCTGATTACTTGTCTCCTAAAAGAGAATTTTTGATCTTCTGTCTTACCAGTTAATTAAAAAGAGAGATTTATTATTTATCATGTTCTTATGACCTCTAAATAAATATTGAATCTACTTCTTTTCCTATCTATCATGTCCATTTTGCCTCTGAATAGATATTAATCTATTTTTCTTTAAGTTGTTACGATCTGTCACGTTCATATTACCTCTGATAGTATCGTATACTCTAAACAGAAAATGAGATTTATTATCTATCATGTCCATATTACCTCTGGATAGATATAATTTATTGAGTTTAGAAAACTTGTCATGTCCATATTACCTCTGATGAGTATTATTCTATCTCATACCTATTGTTTAATTTTAAAATAAATAATAGGGTCCCAAACCAAATATTTTATTCATTTCTTGTAAAACATTACAGAATGAAAAAGACTGAAGATTACAAAAAATTCTTTATTCGCCTAAGGCAGAGCAGAGACATCTTCAAGAAGTTTTTGTAGCTCCGCTAGACGTTTTTCACGAGAGCTCAATACATTATTAGTAGCTATGGAGTGTCGAGCTTCAGGAGTACAGATGTAAAAAAGTCCAGCAAATGTGACTATCATCTTGTCCTTGGCTTCGTTAAGGATTTTGATGGTAACCTCAGCCTCGAAGACTTGTTCCTCCAAAATTAAGCTCCGAGTTAGCTGCTGGTCCCGAGCTGTGATCATCTGCTCCCTCTCCGCCGTTAAGCGAGCCAGCTTAGCCTCGACTTCGCAAATTCTATCATTCTGTTGATGAATTCTTATATTCGAAGCTTCATAGGCCTCTCTTTGAATCTCCAGCTGAGGCTTAGCTTCAGCCAAAAAAGCCTTTTCTTTGGCCACTTTGATGCTGTACTCATGGAGGGCCTCATTAAAAGTTATTTCTCGAACGAGGTATTCAGCTGATAAAGTATCATACTCCTATTGGATGAGACTTTCAGTGGTTTCACTTGACAGCTTTAGATATTCTTTGATGGGCTATTCAAGTCCCTCCACGACTTTCTCCAATGCCGCTACTCTCGCTGCATCATTGAACATAGCGACATTTCTGATAGTAAGAGCGATCGCCGCCTTCAGACTTTCATAACTGAGTCTCTTATTTGGGACCATTTTGATCAGAGCCGCCAGAGTCTTATAAAAAGTATCAGTATGAATCTCAACTAAGAGATTCATTTCTGCACTTGAGCTCGGCGTTGCGGCGATGTCTACCAGATCTCTTCGCTGAAGACTAGGAGCAGATGTTGTTGCCTTAGTAGCAGACTGAGATGAGGCCGTTGTTGTCGTTGCTACTATGGCCAACTGATCTCCAGGAGCTTCAAGGATAGTATCTTCAGCATTTGTTACTCCTGCCGGTTCTGAAGTCGAAACTACTTGAGTTTCGGTGACAGTAATTGGTGCGGGTGGAATGGTAGTTATGGCAGCTGACTCTAGTTCGGGCATTGTCTCTTCAGGAACTTGTACTGAATCAGTAGCAATAGCAGAGGATGCTATTACAACTTCTCCAGCTTCAGTTGATGATTCGACTATGTCTTCATCACCTTTTTCGGCTACCGGCTCTGCAGGATTTTCAAGTATCTCAGTTGTAGCGAGTCCTTCTACAACTGATTCTTCGTTGAAGTCTAATTTTTCCTCAGTAGCCACTTCATCATCTACAGTAGGTTCTACTGTAGTTTGTTCTTTATCTCTGCCCTCAACAGGAAGAGACAATTCTGGCTGAGCCTGCACCTCTGACTCTTGCTGTACCTTCATAGATTGAGGGCATTCTTCTTGAGCATCTTCTTCTTCTGAAGAAGACTCCTCTTCCTCAGACTCTGCATTTTTTTCATAAATGTCTTCTTGAGGAGGAGGAGGAGTCACAAGCTTTGATGTGATGATAACACCTACAAAAAATTAAACAAAATAAGTTAATATACAAAATATCATAATTTTGTATAGATTTTGTATAATTTATATTTACCTGGAGTAGGTGTAGGACGTGCCAAGTACGCGTTATAGTCCCCATCCCAGTCATCATCATCAAAATTAAAAGCTGGTTCATCTGATGGGATGAACTCTCTATCAACAGTATGTACTGGAGCGACATCCTCAACAACTTGTGCCTTTTGTGGCAAAGTCAAATAAAGTGCTGAGCTGAGACATCCCGAAGATAGGACCATCACCGCTTCCATTGATGCTGCTGGTTGGGAGGCCGAGGACCCTTCTCCAGGATGAGCTGAAGAAGATGCAACATGTTGCGGCTCCTCGACTGAAATATCAATCTCTGGGGTAACGGCTCTTGGTCTAGAAGGCCCTTTGGTGGTAACCTTCTTCTTCTTTTCTGGGATCTTCTCTAGAAGAGTAGCAGCTGCACCTTGTTTCCGTTTTTGCGTCTTGCCAATAATGATAGGTTCCATAACTTTTTCCTCCATTCCTATTAGGATTACTTCCAGATATACATCTGGAACAGCAGCATCGTCGGGTATGTCTGATGGTACCCTGACTGGCTCTTTAAGATTTCCTTCCTTGGGCCATCTTAGACTACCTCTCAGGTTGTAGCCATGGGCGAAGGAGCGGATAGAAGCATAAAAGCGAGCATACGTATGAAGTATACGTAGCTCAGTGGTGCTTGTAGCAGTCGATATTCGAAATTTAGCACCGGTACAGGCAGTGCTAAAATATCTCCAGCCTCTTGCACCATCAATCAGCTTCCCATAATGACGAAAACTGGTGGAAGGATTGCCAACATGAATTTGGTCATGTCTGAACTGGCGAGCGAACCGGCTTGGTAGATACGGTTCAAACGTGCAGCTGTCTTCATTTCTGTAGATCAAATAAGAGGGTCTGATGCACTGTAGCCATCTGAAAACTGGCGCTGACAATAAAGTTCTTCCTTCAACTTCATCTTCAAATTGTACGCCGAAGCAGTCGGCTGGAACTGGTCGTCGGGTACAGAAAAAGTTCTAACCATAAGAATAATTCAATACTGCTCTGGTATCTGCCACTGTCGTGGCAGTCCATGTGGCGTTACTGAACTTCTGGAGGAAGACCTCCGCATTATCTCTAGGGCCTGGTGGCAACAAATTGCAGTTGTGATGCAATAGCCAGCCCATAAGGTAAGTGTAGGGCATTTCTACCCTAGGGAATACGTTCCGGTGAGGAGCATTGTTAATCAGTTCCTCACCAAAAGTCCTCAAACCTGCGTTTATTCGGCACACCATTGCCGATAGCAGGTTGATTCTAACTTTAAACACCAAACGTACCGCTGGCCATAACACGTTTCGGTGGATTCTATCAACTGTACTGGTCCCCGGTACAACCCATCTCCTCAACCACAGAGAAAGTAAGCCTGCCAGCAAGGCTTTCTTGGAGATCTTCTGGCTGCCATATCTAAGAAAACTCAAGGCTTCGGTTCCTGCAGAGAACTCCCCAGTCTTGGTGGACAAATATTTGTTCGGGAATTTATAGCCAACCATCATATCCCGTATTTTATCAGCAGGGATTGTTGAACCAGTGTTGATGATTGGAGCCTTGTTCTCCTGAAATCTTTCTTTATCATCTTTGGATATCTTATACTTGTGGTAAAAGAGATATGTTGTCCACTTATTGATGTACGCCAAATGAGATCCACTCTCATGCATAGTAGTGCAAATCATGTAATGGCACATCAACTCTTCATATACCTCAACCAATTGAGGATTTTTCTTCCTTATTTCTGCTAGTTCCCGGTTGGAGGGAACATATTCTTCATATGGGACTTTCCCCATTGGCAGCTTTGAGATAAATTGTATCTCGTGGAGTACGAGACCCATTTCATCTTTTGGGGTCGCGAAAGTTTCTGTTGAACTGATATATATCTCCATCAGAGCCATAAACAAATTACTGTTCGATGGTATACCATGACTAGTGGAGGCCACTACTTCATACAGACCGATGTCTTTTAGCTCCGTCTGGAAGTTACTCATAATCTAAACACTGATCTGAATCCAGTTTTGGTTAAAAGGAGTTAGCCACCCTGGTAGCCTGGGGTTGGCCTGAGGATATAATACTGCAGCCCTTATGAACTTATTAATGAACATTTGGGTCTGCACTGGCTGAATCAGAGCGGAATCCTCACTCGGAGTGAATCCTGGCAAGAGACCGGAGAAGGGGACAACACTACCACTGAGAGTACTGGTGTGGTAGCCCGTGTCATTTTCTCTCTCTCTCTCTTGAAAATGATCATTCCTGGCCTACCATGACTGCTGGGAGTCAGGTTCCATAGCGTCTTTCGGGGATGGATGGCATGGATAAAAGCAGACAAGGGATAATCTCTATCTATGTTAGGGAGGTACATTGCTCTATTTCTAGACTTAAACACCCAAGCCTCCTTCTTGGGGTGTGTTTGGGATTTGAAGTCTATCGCATCCCCGAATAAGAAAGTTGGCTTTGCAAATTGTTGGCCATCCAGCGATGTCAACACTTCTCCATTTATCATGGATAGCAACATTCTGTCCCCTTGAGCAGCTATCAGCTGTGCTCTCTCTGCAGGATATTCCGGATTCGATTGGGAAAACTCCACATGGGACAGGTTCTCTAAATAATTTGAGCCCACCATACCAGCTGATGAGCCAAATACTTCTGCAAGTGGGGAAATTTGCAAATCCACTGCCAAAAGAAAAAAGAAAAGAGATAAAAATCAAGTTAGTGAAAATCTAATTTGAAATTTTGGACTCTGACTATGCAAACTTTACGCTTATTAAAGTTGATAAAAACTTTTAAAGTGTAAAAGCTCTTTGTTTTCACAAAGTCTTTCACTTGTAGATTTTTACGCTGGCACATATTGACGTGAGCGTATTGAGAACTTTACGCTAGTATGTGTTGACATGAGCGTATTCTAATATTTACGCTAACATGTGTTGACATGAGCGTATTTTAATTTTTATGCTGGCACATGTTTATATGAGCGTATTATGAATTTTACGCTGGCATATGTTGACATGAGCGTATTTTAATTTTTACGCTGGCACGTGTTGACGTGAGCGTATTCTAATTTTTTATGCTGGCATGTGTTGACATGAGCGTATTTTAATTTTTATGCTGGCACGTGTTGACGTGAGCGTATTCTAATTTTTACGCTGGCATGTGTTGACATGAGCGTATTTTAATTTTTACGCTGGCACATGTTGATATGAGCGTATTGTGAATTTTACGCTGGCATGTGTTGACATGAGCGTATTTTAATTTTTACGCTGGCACGTGTTGACGTGAGCATATTCTAATTTTTACGCTAGCATATGTTGACATGAGCATATTTTAATTTTTTACGCTGGCACGTGTTGACGTGAGCGTATTCTAATTTTTACGCTGGCATATGTTGACATGAGCGTATATTAATTTTTACGCTAGCATGTGTTGACATGAGCGTATTCTAATTTTTATGCTGGCACGTTTTGACGTGAGCGTATTCTAATTTTTACGCTGGCATATGTTGACATGAGCGTATTTTAATTTTTACGCCGGCATGTGTTGACATGAGCGTATTTTAATTTTTACGCTGGCACGTGTTGACGTGAGCGTAATCTAATTTTTACGCTGGCATATGTTGATGTGAGCATATTTTGAAATTTACGCTGGCACGTATAAACGTGGGCGTATATTCTTAATTTTACGCCGACATGTATAACGTGGGCGTATTTAATTATCTCAATTTCTACGCTGACACGCATAACGTAGGCGTGAAGTGAAAAGCTTGGGTCTTCTTCTCTGACGAACTCGCGGCCGAAGTTCAGTGCTTTACCCTTCTTTGTCGGAGCCGCGGCGGGGTTGCTCTGTTGGGGTGTCGTTGATGATAGGACGGGGGTTCTCGTACGGTCGGCCGACGATGAATCAGCAACGGGCTTCTTGTCCTTGCCGGCGGCGGTCTTGCTCTTGGGGGCCATCGGATTGAAACGAGAGTATGAAGGAGGAAGAAGAGAATAGAGAGATTGAAAATTCGAAAGAGTAAAGTTCTCTCTCTGCTCGAAAAACTCTATTTATAGAGGATTTTGAAATCGATTCAAATTCCCGAATTTTATGCTGACGGTTGGATACACCGAACTTTACGCGGATGACCGTTGGGTATCCCGAATTCTACGCAGACTGTTGAAATCCTAATGTAACACCCAATTTTCTAAATGGGATAATTTTGAAATTTTGTGTTTTTAATTATTTAATTATGATATTTAAATAATAATATAATTTTTGGTGATTTTTAATCATTTAAAACTATTTTAAAATCATGACTTGTGATTTTGATGTGCAGCTAGTGAAACCGTAGAGACAGTCTGACCTAGAGCCTAACTCTGTGATTTGGAATATCTATTATCATTTTTAGCCTAGGGGTAACTTGGTCATTTTGATTTATTAGAATAATTTGATTAATTATTGGATTGATGGTTGTTGAATTTGACTTTGACTAGTTGAGACTTGTAGACTAGCCTAGAAGCTAATCCTAGCCATGGTGACCCTAGTCTAACTTAGGTTAACCTACTTTTAGTCATTAGAAATTAGTTTTAAAGTAGGAAGGTTAAGTTTAAGTGAAATGGTTAATGACTTGTGGCTTAACTCAATGACTTGTGATTTCATGACTTGTAATTAAGCCATAGGCCCATGATTTAAGACCAAAACCCAAACTAACCAACCCATGGCAGCCACAATTAGGGTTTCTCCTTGCCTATAAGTATTCTCTTAGTGTGTTCTTGCCTCTTTTGTTCTTGACCTAGATTTGGAAGGAGAGGTAATTTTCTATTTCCCTAAAATCTTATTTAATTCATTTCAACTCCTTTTTAACCCTAGTCTTTTGCATTAGGATCTAATTTTTGTTTGTTTACTGATTCCGGAGGTTCACCTCAGTTTTCGTGTCATTTGGAGCTTGGGAGTTGCTATTTGGAATCATTCCATTTGAAGCTTTTCTTGAGTATTGACACTCAATAGGTAAACCATGTAAACCCATTATTTTTTCTGTTTTCTTTGCATATAGGGCTAGGGTTAAGGATTTCCTAGCTGTCCCCGAGATTTGGGCACAATTCGTGTCTATTTCGTGGTCGTATCGGACACGTATCATAATAGGAATATAGGTGTTTATAGAAATGCTTCTTAGGAATTTATTTTCAAATTTTGAAATTCTAATTACATAGATCTGTAGATCTAAGTGTGTGTATTAATGTTTGTGAAGGGTGTTATGCATTTTGTGTCGGTTTGTATCGAGATTTTGGCCTTGGACACGTGCACGAACCCCACGCCTGTGTCCTGCCTATCGGGGTCCGTATCTCGTGACACGGGATACTTCAGGACACAATTTTTTATGGAGAGCAGGGGGCAACGTCTGACATCATGCTCCCAAAATTTGGGAGCAGATGGTTGAGTACACGCGGCACAATCGCGCCCGCACAGGCCGCGCGCGGTCGCGCGCAGGCGGCTGAACGTGCACAGACACGCGCACAACGTGGGTCCATGTCCTCCATAGACACGTCGTGGACACGTATCAGGCTATCACACGTGTAGCCCTACTATAGGCGACCACGTGGGTGTGTGCATGTGACACGAAGTGTCGTGTGTGGTGTCCTACACTCGTGCACGTGCGTGTACGACACTGTACAATACTGGGTGTACCCCACGTGTTTACAATGTGTTGGACACGCCTGTGTCATGATTTTTGGACACGAAATGACTCACAAGACACGTACACATATATGACACTATTTACCATCTTATTAATTGTAATTTAGATGTTTATTTTGGGTTCGAATTCATGATTCCCAATATGGACTGATACCCGACTGATACCCGATTGATACTCTTTACTGAAATGAATTCTTCTGAGTTTGATTTGCAGTTTACCTGCTTTAATGATGATTGAATATTTGGATAGGTTCACCTACATATTTGACGAATGATGAACATGTTAATTTCAATTTGTGTTGATGCAATGGGTTTTGAAATGGGGTTTTCGAATTAGTTTGGGTTGTAAACTGTTGGGTCTCTATTTAACTGTCATTTTTTTAAAAACCTGGGACTGTTTCAATTTCTGTCATTATGTGGAATGTCTGAAACACATTAGTCTTCCTGCCACTTGATTCCTGAGTTTAATACACACACACACAGCCACACATGGCTATCACACACTCACTCACATACACATATCCTCACTGATTTTGACACTGTTTTCCTCACACCCTCACACACATGCCTACACACACATATACACACAACACCCTACTCTATCCCTGTCACTTGATTTCCTAAGTTTATCACCATTCACACACACATGAGAACCAATTTACACTCACACATGTTAGCTATAACACTTGACACCCTTGCACATGAGCCTAAAACTGAGACACACATGTTATACCCAACATTCTGTGGTTCCCTGTCACACACATGACACTATACACAGTTACCCCTATCTACAATGTCATGCTTTCCTGAGAACACTGTCACACTGTTTTCCTCACACACTCACTCACACACATGTCTACACCTATCTACACACACACAAGCACCCATGTACATGCACACACAGGCCTCTCAGTCATACACACATGCCCACACATTGACACCACTGATTCCTATTAACTTTATCACTCATACACACATCTACAATCTACACTGTCACTTAATTCCTTAACACACACACCTGTACAGTCACACACACACACACACAAAATCTGTCACACTAACACACATATATGGATTCCTGTCACACTATTATTTTCATGTCACATGTACCATCTGAGACACAAATACACACAAAGCCACTGTTTCACTAAAGACACACACACACACACATTGCCTTGGTTCCCTATTCCCCTCTACGTGCATGTATATATATATATATATATATATATATATATATATATATATATATATATATATATATATATATATATATATATGTATATATATAAAATATCTAACCTAGTGAATATATAAATGTGAAATGGATATTGCAATTGCCTATGTGTAATGTGAAATAGAGATTGCATTGGCCTATGTAATAATGTGTATATAGATATATGGTATGGGTATTGGCCTATATGTGATATGGCTCATTGCCTATGTAGTTAGCCTATGGCATGTAGTGTGGATACACTTGTGTATCACTAGGCTAGTGTGACTTGTATGATAATTGGTTAGAGATCCTAGATGGACTTGTTAAGCCTAGGTTTGACCAACCTAGACTTGTTGACCTAGTTTAACCTTGTTTGACCTAGTTTGACTGCTAGGGTTGACTAGAGTTGACCAAAGGTTGACTTTAGCCTAGATTGATCGCAAACATCATGTAGACTGCACCATAGTATCTTACTTTATTAGCTGGACATGTTGTGACTTGTACTGTTCTATAGGAGACAGACACCACTCCTCGGACGGTATATTCTCTTCAGATATTCAGAATACCAGGCGAGTACATTCTCTGATTATTTCATATCTTGTTAGAATTATATTTCCTGTTTTAGATTACTTTACTTGATGCTGACACGTTGGTAACACGGATTGGTACTATATGGATCCCTTCATGAGATGTTATCCTCCTCGGGAGCATCAGATACTCTTGTCTCGTGTGTTTCACTTACATCATGTATCTCATACTTCTATTATCAGGAATCTTTATGTATCAGCTTGTGATTCCTGTACTCTCATGAATCACAGAACCTTCACGAATGTTCATGAATCACTCTTGAATCACCCTTTATGGGCAATGTGATGGGGGAGTAGAAACTGAGCATGTGAATAATTCCAAAGTAGAATAGTCATGAATCACCTCTTTAGTATAGTCATAAATCACCCTCCAGCTGTTCACATGTTCATCTTGTACTCTAAATCCATAGCACTGTCTCTCTTTTATATATCGTAGATATTTACTTACAGTCTCTCTTTTACATTATGCTATTCTTCAGTTTCATGTATCTTACTCTCTAGCATGATTATATTTCCTATCCAGTTATGACTTGTTGAGATGTATTATGCTCGCTCCTGTCCTGACTGGACCTTTTAAAAATTTTACAGAGAATGATGAGGCTCTGGTGTCTACCCATTATAGTGCAGATTAGACAACACTTGTGACTGGGACCCAATTGCAGTAGAGGATCTACCACCAGTGGTTTAGACTGCTAGCTTAGACTCTTACCTTATCTTTCTTATTGATACATTATTGTATATGTACTGGGAGTTTGTTTTATCTGATGTTTATGGAGATGTCATCTTAGACACTTAGATTTCTATCTGATTGTATCTCTGTGGATTCATTTCGTTCCATATCTATCTATCTTTTTATCGTACTCTACCTTAGATGTGATTGAGACTGTATTGCTATGTCACCTCCATTCGGAGTGTATATAATGTACAGGTACCTTATATATTGTTAGATGATTAACATAGGACATCGTTCTACCGTCGACACTGCGGCGTAGGCTGAACGTACCCACGTCTCATGTCCTTACTCTAGGGTGCGGGTCGTGACATGTTTTTAGTGGTGGCCCATGCAGGTCGAGTTTATGTAGTGGTATTCGAACTAGAGTATCACTACAGCCTGCAGTAGGATTAGGATATTTTGAGGGTACTCAATCACACTAGGAAAAACTCTTAATCAGATTCCCTTTATCTAAATTTGCTGCTTATTGTTTTCCCTTGAATATAAACTGTCCTCCTTTGATTTTTTGCATCATTCTAAGTAATTGCTTCTTGTTTTGATCTGTCTTCATGATGGTTATGGAGACACGATTTCATCGCTCCAGTCCGGGGGATACTATCGAGAGGCTGGCCATCTCTCGTCCTGTTCAACAGGGCCTCGAGACTGCAGCTTCTGTTGTGCCGACTCATGATAGCGTTTCTGCTATATTGGAGGTGTACCTCCGCCTGTACAGAGACCTTCCTCCGTCATTTCCGATTTCTCTCAGCAGCAGAGGTACATGCAGCATCAGCAACAGGCCAGAGGAAACCAGCAAGGGCGAGCTATCGTCAGGACAGTCGAGGATGCACAGACCATTGGAGATCTTGCTGCAAGTTCCGTTCTTCTCGATTCCATTCCTGCAATTGTCTCTTATAACTATCTTGAAATCTGATTCCATCTGTTCCTTGTTGATTGATTTATTTTGTCATGTTGCTATTTTGTTATGTTTGTTTCTCTTCAGAGAAAATCATATGGGCTAGGTCACCTCAGTTATGGGATCTAGAATCTTCGATAGTCATTTTAGCTGGCATAGTGAGGACATATAGTCAGATTTTGGACGCATTTGTCGGGTGTGGGAATTTAAGGTTTTCGCCGTCGCATGCGGCAATGCTAAAATTTTAAATACCATGAACCTAGTGGTATGTACCTTAGTCAAGGACTCTATGATTATCGTAGCCTTGCTCACTAGCATGACGAAGGCTCTGAACAACATGATTTTGGACAGACGCATATGATTAGCATACCCTTCTGTTGTTATAAAAATTGTATTCCATCATCAAATGACTTAGGAGTAAGGATATTTAGTTTTGTAGAGCTTATTCATATATAGTTCTTTCATAGTGTAATGATATAATGACTTGTAGAGTGTCTGTATCCTAGAGATGATAGTTAGCATTGGTATTAGAATAGTAACCCATTTTAGATGATTCTCCTGTTATTTATAATACCAGCCAGTTTACATATAGGATGTTAGTATGCCATACAGCCTTGATGATTTATTATTATTTTCCCTTACCTTTTTCCAGGGAGGTACCCATGACCAGAGCCTGTCCTTGAGTATAGTTGTAGTTCACCTAAGACTGAGAGGTCTATATATACATATAGATTGCAGATGATATTGGCATATGGGATATGGGTTGGTTGGTATCTATAGGCCATTGTTGTATAGGGTATTGACATGTTGTTTAGCCTAGATTTGGTTCAGTTTTCTATTTAGTTAAGATCTCTTTGTGTTGAGTTCAGTCATGTTTAATCAACCTTTATAGGCAGTATGCAGACCCTTCACTAGATACCCTGTTCCCTCGGTTCAGACTTGTACAAGTTGTTCACTGTACTCAACTTTTATTACCTACCATGTTGTATCATAGATTTCACTGGACCATAGTTCAGACCCCAATTATTGACTCACCAATATAAACATCAACCACTTATCATATTCTGTATATCTGGAGAGTCAGTATCATACATATTAGAGGTCTGCACTCATCCTTACTTCTGTGTATGGTAATATACTGCATCTCTTAATATTTTACCTTGTTGATAGCCCTGCAATACCTTTCATTTTAACCTGCAGTACCTGTCCTACAGTGGAGTTTAAACTTTTTCTTAGGCATGGTTGTTCTGTCCTGTGAAACCCATTGTTTGTAAATAAATATTAAATAGTGTTTCATTAATATTTCAAAATTATTATTATTATTAATATTATTATTATTAATATTATTATTATTAAATATTTTTGGATGGAAAGAATTTCGAAAAATATTAATAACAGGGCTTTTTGATTTTTGGATCAGACCCGAACCCAGACCCGAGCCTGAGCCGAACCCAATCCCATTTCTTTCTTTCCTAAATCTGTTTGGCTAATGTTATTATTATATAAAAAAATATATATTTGGGAGAGCTGGTCCCAAAGGACCAGCACACACCCACTCGTTCAAAGCCAGCCATTCACTCCCCACGAATTGGTCAGCACCCTTTCTATTCTAAACCCCCAACTCCACTCCATCTTATAACTCCCAACCCATCAACTCCCCAACTCTCCATCTCCCTCTATTTACTTCCCCCACTCTCTCACGACACTTCACTGGAGAGATCTAAACTCTCAAAGCAAAACTAACTCTTCCCCTCTCCCTTTACTCACAGAACCTCTCCTTTTTCTCTAACTTTCCTCACAAAAAAAAACCACTCTCTCTCTCTCCCTCTCCATCTCTCTGGAACAAACTCCCCACCTAACCGAAACCCTCCCCAAGCCCTAGCCACCCTCCGTCGGGCTCCTCGCCGGCGACCTCTCCCGCGCCACCCGCGCGCGATCTCCGCGGCCAGCCAGCACCGCGCAACCCGACCGCAGCTCCGTACGGCCTCCCGTCGGCGGCGTACCCCGCCCGCCGCTACAGATCCACGGCCCCCGAGCTCCCCGCCCGCTCACCAGCGCGCCGCCGACCATCGGCCGTCCGTGCGGCCAAGCCAGCGCCGGACCCCGCTCCTCCCGCGGCCCGACCTCCCGCGCCCCGCTGTCCCGGCCGCTCGCCCTTGGCCAGATCCGGCCGGCGCCCACCCGTCCAGCTGACCCCGCCGGCCCTGCGCCCTTCCACCGGCCCCGGCTTCCCTGGCCAGACCCTTTCCCGCACACTTTCCGCGCGTGGCCGACCCCGTTGTCGCCACTCCCGCTGTCCAGCGCTTCGCGAAGTTCCTGCTGTCCGGATCCGCGAAGTTCCTGCTGTCCAGATCCGCGACCCCGTTGTCCGAACGTCGTTTCGGATTTCACCAAGTTTTTCCCGCGGCTCCCCGCCAACGGAATTTGGTAAATTCTTGTTAATCATAGTAGTTCGTCCCTCCCGTAGAGTCCATGATGAGAATCGGTCCCCGGATTTCCTTTGGGAAATCCGGTTAGCTGCGTTATATTTTCGATTAGCTACGTTAGCGTATGTTCCTGTGTTTTATCTGCTGGTTTGGTGTGAATTGGTTGGATTATGGGATTCCCGGACATTTCGGGAAATTCGGTGGATTGGAATTATTTTCTGTGGCTTGGGATTATTTTGGTGGATTTATTCTGTGGGATTATTTTGGGTTGGAAATATTTGCAGGTTTTCCGTGGCGCATTTCCCAGTTTTGGGTTTGTCCCGAAATAGAGGAAGTGCTGCCCAAATTTTTACAAAACTATATTTATATTGATTTCAAATTGGCTTTCGAAAATGAATTTCTAAACTGATTTTTCGGGCGACGACCGTACCGGTCTGTGGGCCCCGGCGAAATGCAAACGCTCCGGTCCGACCGGACGTTGTGGTATTAGCCGAATTTTGAGGAATGGACCGAGTCTGAGACTCTTAGTTTCATTTTTAATTATTTTATTTAACATTTAGGCTATTTATTATAGTCATTTAATTTCTGCACTTTATTTAATATTTCAGTAATTTTCTCTTATTTAATGTAAAAGAAAATTGTACCGGGCATAAGCCCACCCTAGGACCATTAGCTGTGCCACTGTATTGTGTAGTGTAGTTTATTTTATTTTTCTTTTTCTGGTGGATGTGAATTTGGGTGGTTTTGATTAGTCGCGTAATCGTAGATTAGAGCGCGATTTACTGATTATTTACGAATCTAGTTAAAATGGATAAAATATTAGTAAATAACTAGTTCATGATTTATCACTATAAGAAACTATAATTTTACAAATATATTACAAAAACACAAAGTTTTCCAAAGTTAATTGGTCCTTGTTATTATTTCCAAATAACCAAATTAATCGGTTTAATCAACGCACGTAGTTGCGACGTAATCGTTAGCTGTAGATTAATACAAATTAAAACCTGACTAGGACTTACTACTAGAGATTGCAACTAGCACACTTAGCCTGGTTATTCAAGATTCTAAGTCGAGTTCTCAACTGTAGGAACTCGAAGATACACCTGACGTCCTTCCTCGGTACCGACTCGTCTTTTCAGTCAATCTAATACAAGACAAGTTTCGGATTATATTTTCTTGTAATTTCCTTAGTAAAGTTAAGCTGCATGTTAAACCACACTGCTGACACGGAACTCTACCTTAGGGATCAACTACTGATTGTTACTGTTACTGAATCTGGGACTGGGGGAATAGTGTAGACGTTTATGACCAAAGCCCCTACTGAACTGACTGTGTTAGCTTACCCCTCTCACACACGAGGATAAGCCATATCGTATCGCTAAGATACTACTGATCAACCCAAGCCGGTCATAGACGTTTGCATATTCAAAACACACTGAATTGTTTTAAACTGCTGAAAATATTATTTCAAACTGTTTACCCTGCACTTTCCAATTACTATTTAAATTATGAGATGCATATTTCGTTCTTGCTCCCTCCTGACTGGAGACAACATTTTAGGTATCACTGAGGATGAAGAGCTATACTATAATAGCTATTATGACCCGGTCCTCTGCCCTGCGAAGGTACCAGAGCCGTCTCTGGAGGATGCTGATCCTGGGACTACAGAACCAGATGCTTAGATAGTTTTTCTTTTCTGTATTTTCTCCTTTATTTGGAGTTTGTAGTTTATTTCAGCATTTCATTTCCAGTTGTACTTCTGAATATTTTATTAAACAAAGTTTCATTTCCGAATAGAACAGTTGTGACAAATGTAATTGTGTTGTTGTGAATACCTGCAATAGAACAGCTTACTGCCGCCGTCTCACAACGGTGCAGGCTGGGCATGATCCGATTCGACCCAAGAAATTGGGACCGGGTCGTGACAAGTCCACTTGGACAGTTGTATATATTGGGATATAATGTGGGTTGTTAATAAGAGTTCTCCCTTGATCATTGTTCTGTCCCCTTTCATTCTTAGATACAGATGATATCTGGTTAGCCCACCTATCCAGATACATGTCCAAACCCTTTCTTTCATTGTTGGTTCAGTCTTCCAAGCCTCTACCTGAGCATTAGTTCATTTTTCCATGTGTAGGTTTCCTTTCACTTTGACGTTACAAGTGGACCCAAATGTCCTGTCCTTTAGCTCATAATTTCAGTCTCCTTAGCATCATTCCCTTTTGTCTACACTGATGATTCAGACCATTCATCCTTAGCCTAATTTCTAAGCATTTTTTCAGTCACTTATAAGTTTAGTCTACCTTAACCCTTGATGATCAGTTATTATGTATGGATACATAGATGATATACTTAGAATATATGTAATGGGTTGTTATTCTTGAACTTATGTATATGTGGCATTTGGCATTTGTGTGCTTAGAATATAGGTATTTAGTTATGGGTGACTTGATAGGATTGGGAAGTTAAGAGCTAGCCTATTATAGAGTTTTTCTTTTTGCTAATCTCAAGTAGCCAGCACCTAGATAGCTAGCATAGGTAAAACCCCAAGAAGTTGACCAGTTGATGACCAAGTACTTGGATGTTGAGAAATTGACTAGTGGTTGACCCTTGACTATGTTTGACCTAGAAGGAGTACTACCATCTTAAATTTCGAGGATAAAATTTTTCTAAGGTGGATAGACTTGTAACATCCAGTTTTCTAAATACAAGTAATTTTGAAATTTTGTATTTTTAATTATATTAATTATGATATTTAAATAATAATATAATTTTCGGTGATTTTTAATCATTTAAAACTATTTTAAAATCATGACTTGTGATTTTGATGTGCGGCTAGTAAAACCGTAGAGACAGTCTGACCTAGAGCCTAACTCTGTGATTTGGAATATCTATTATCATTTTTAGCCTCGGAGTAATTTGGTCATTTTGATTTATTAGAATAATTTGATTAATTATTGGATTGATGGTTGTTGAATTTGACTTTGACTAGTTGAGACTTGTAGACTAGCCTAGAAGCTAACCCTAGCCATGGTGACACTAGTCTAACTTATGTTAACCTACTTTTAGTCATTAGAAATTAGTTTTAAAGTAGGAAGGTTAAGTTTAAGTGAAATGGTTAATGACTTGTGGCTTAACTCACTGACTTGTGATTTTGTGACTTGTAATTAAGCCATAGTCCCATGAATTAAGCCCAAAACCCAAACTAACCAACCCATGGCAGCCACAATTAGGGTTTCTCCTTGCCTATAAGTATTCTCTTAGTGTGTTCTTGCCTCTTTTGTTTTTGACCTAGATTTGGAAGGAGAGGTAATTTCCCATTCCCCTAAAATCCTATTTAATTCATTTCAACTTCTTTTTAACCCTAATCTTTTGCATTAGGATCTAATTTTTGTTTTTTTACTGATTTTGGAGGTTCACCTCAGTTTTCGTGTCATTTGGAGCTTGGGAGTTGCTATTTGGAATCATTCCATTTGCAGCTTTTCTTGAGTATTGACACTCAATAGGTAAACCATGTAAACCCATTGTTTTCCTGTTTTCTTTGCATATAGGGCTAGGGTTAAGGATTTCCTAGCTGTCCCCGAGATTTGCGCACAATTTATGTCTATTTCGTGTCCGTATCGGACACATATCATAATAGAAATATAGGTGTTTGTAGAAATACTTCTTAGGAATTTATTTTTGAATTTTGAAATTCTAATTACATAGATCTGTAGATCTAGGTGTGTGTACGTGTGACATCATGCTCCTAAATTTTGGGAGTAGATGGTTGAGTACACGTGGCGCAATCGCGCCCGCACTGGCCGCGCACTGTCGCACGCAGGCGGCTGAACGTGCATAGACACGCGCATAACGTGCGTCCGTGTCCTCTGTAGACACGTCGTGGACACGTATCAGGCTATCCCACGTGTAGCCCTACTCTAGGCGACCACGTGGGTGTGTGCACGTGACACGAAGTGTCGTGTCCTACACTCGTGCGCATGCGTCCACGACACTGTACAATAATGGGTGCACCCCACGTGTTTGCAATGTGTTGGACACGCCTGTGTCGTAATTTTTGGACACAAAATGAACCACAAAACACGTACACATATATGACACTATTTACCAACTCATTAATTGTAATTTAGATGTTTATTTTGGGTTCGAATTCATGATTCCCAATATGGACTGATACCCGACTGATACCCGACTGATACTCTTTACTGAAATAAATTCTTCTGAGTTTGATTTGCAGTTTACCTGTTTTAATGATGATTGAATGTTTAGATAGGTTCACCTACATATTTGATGAATGATGAACATGTTAATTTTGATTTGTGTTGATGCAATGGGTTTTGAAATGGGGTTTTCGAATTAGTTTGGGTTGTAAACTATTGGGTCTCTATTTAACTGTCATTTTGTTAAAAACCTGGGACTGTTTCAATTCCTGTCATTATGTGGAATGTCTGAAACACATTAGTCTTCCTGCCACTTGATTCCTGAGTTTAACACACACACACACACAGCCAGACATGGCTATCACACACTCACTCACACACACATATCCTCACTGATTTTGCCACTGTTTTCCTCACACCCTCACACACATGTCTACACACACATATACACACAACACCCTACTCTATCCCTGTCACTTGATTTCCTAAGTTTATCACCATTCACACACACATGAGAACCAATTTACACACACACACATGTTAGCTATAACACTTGACACCCTTGCACATGAGCCTAAAACTGAGACGCACATGTTATACCCAACATTCTGTGGTTCCCTGTCACACACATGACACTATAAACAGTTACCCCTATCTACAATGTCATGCTTTCCTGAGAACACTGTCATATTGTTTTCCTTACACACTCACTCACACACATGTCTACACCTATCTACACACACACAAGCACCCATGTACATGCACACATAGGCCACTCAGTCACACACACATGCCCATACATTGACACCACTGTTTCCTATTAACTTAATCACCCACACACACATCTACAATCTACACTTTCACTTAAGTCCTTAACACACACACCTGTACAGTCACACACACGCACAAAATCTGTCACACAAACACACACATATATGGATTCCTGTCACACTATTATTTTCATGTCACATGTACCATCTGAGACACAAATACACACAAAGCCACTGTTTCACTAAACACACACACACACATTGCCTTGGTACCCTATTCCCCTCTATGTGCATGTATATATATATATATATATATTTTGAACAAAGACATTTTATTGAAAATAAAGGGGCTCAAACAGAGCATTAAAAGAGGTGACAGAGCCTACAAACACAAAACGAGCTCTGGTCTGCAAGGTCCAAAACACACAAAAAGTCCTGATAAGCAAAGTAGAAATACATAAGGAAAATTAAGAAATTTTGAAAGATTTTAAAATTTGAATTCAAAGGGGGTGGGCGGGAGTGGGCGCTCGGCCCTAGGGGGGCGTGGGTGCTCACAGCTAGGAATGATTTTTTTTCTCTCTCTCTGGAAAACAACACGTGAATGGAAGAAATCAAAATACGAAAATGGGGGGGTGACGTGGCGTTGTACTGCCCAAGGCGTGCAGGGCGCACTGTCCAAAGAATGAGTGCGCGGCCCGAAGCGGGCTCTGCCTACGAGGGGACACCTCGGGCCCCGCCCCAGCGCGCCAAACGAGGTCGGACGCTCCGGCGAGCAGCGCGGAGCTGGGGGGTTACGCCGGCGAAGGGGGGACGGCTGCGGCCAGGGGGGCCCGCCAGCAGCCGCCGGCGATCGGGAGAGGGAAGAGGAAGTGAAGGGTGAGGGACGGGGGAGGGATATGGAGAGGAGGACTCTCCGGCGAAGGGGTGGCCGAGGGGCGGGGGAGAGGGCCCGGAAGGCCGAAGGGGGCAGGGCCTAGCGTTGTGCGGCCGTAGGGAAGGAGGGGAGGCGAGCTGAGGCTCCAGCCGGGAGGGCGCAGGGCGGGGGGGAACGCCGGGGAGGGAAGAGGAGCCGGGGAGCGGGGAGGGAGGGAGGAAGGCGGGGGGGGAGGAAGCTGGGAGCTCGACCTCCGTGGAGCGCCGCTCAACGGAGGGGACCGCTCGACATGAGGCGGGAAGATCGCCGGATGCCGGAGAGGGGGGGGGCGTCTCGAGGAGGGGGATACGGGGGAGACAAACCCGCCGGACGTCGGCTCTGCGCCGGGGAGGGGGAAGCCGAGCACGCACGCGAGGCCACCAAGGCCCACGAGGGGAGGGTTACTGGATCCAGGGAGAGGGCACGTCCGCCAGGTGGGGCGGAGGCTGGAAGGGAGGGACTCGGCGCAGCGGAGTGGCCGGGAGGCTCAGCCGGGGGGCTGAGGGAGGAGGAGGCAGAGTTGGGCCACCGCTGGGGGCGGGTGGCCAGGGGAGGAGGGGGGTGCTACTCCGCGGGGAGGGACGAGGTGGGTTGGGAGATAACCGGCGATGGGGCCAGCGGGGACCTCGAGACTGGGCGGGTAGGAAGGAGGCGACCGCGCCGGCGGCGTCAGGGACGGCGGCGGCGGCTGAGGGCTCGGGAGGGGAGGAGGCACAGCAAAAAAGGGGGAAGGCGCACCTATCGAGGGCTCGTACGGCTCCAACGGGTAGACGCCACCGGCCGGTGGCTGGCCAGCGACTGCGGCAGAGAGCGGAACTCGGCGGCTCCTGCGGCGGGGACGCCTGGAGCGTCGGGGACGACTCCACGGGGGGAGCGGGCGACGGTACTGGGGGCAGCAGGGAGGCTGCCGGGGATGGGGGACAGAGCCGCCTTGGTGAGGCGGCAGAGGAAGCGGGCCAAAGGCGGAGGCCGACGGCCCGCGCTGCCAGGGTGAAGCCCACCACGGCGGCGGCCACCAGGGTGCCGGCCACCAAGGGGGTCCCCATCCTCCCCAAGGAGCTGCAACAGAGCCCATTATATATATATATATATATATATATATATATATATATATATATATATATATATATATAACCTAGAGAATATATAAATGTGAAATGTGTAGTGTGATAGTGTAATATGAAATGGATATTGCAATTGCCTATGTGTAATATGAAATAGAGATTGCATTGGCCTATGTAATAATGTATATATAGATATATGGTATGGGTATTGGCCTATATGTGATATGGCTCATTGCCTATGTAGTTAGCCTATGGCATGTGGTGTGGATACACTTGTGTATCACTAGGCTAGTGTGACTGGTATGATAATTGGTTAGAGACCCTAGATTGACTTGTTAAGCCTAGGTTTGACCAACCTAGACTTGTTGACCTAGTTTGACTGCTAGGGTTGACTAGAGTTGACCAAAGGTTGACTTTAGCCTAGATTGATCCCAAACATCATGTAGACTGCGTCATAGTATCTTACTTTATTAGCTGGACATGTTGTGACTTGTACTGTTCTATAGGAGACAGACACCACTCCTCGGACGGTATATTCTCTTCAGATATTCAGGATACCAGACGAGTATATTCTCTGATCATTTTATATCATGTTAGGATTATATTTCCTGCTTTAGATTACTTTACTTGATGCTGACACGTTGGTAACATGGATTGGTACTATATGAATCCCTTCATGAGATGTTATCTCCCTCGGGAGCATCAGATACTCTTGTCTCGTGTGTTTCACTTACATCATGTATCTTATGCTTCTATTATCATGAATCTTCATGTATCAGCTTGTGATTCCTATACTCTCATGAATCACAGAGCCTTCACGAATCTTCATGAATCACTCTTGAATTACCCTTTATTGGCAATGTAGTATAGTTATGAATCTTAACGTAACTTGACTGGATCCTTGTGTGTTGATTGGGGATGGGGGAATAGAAACTGAGCATGTGAATAATTCCAAAGTAGAATAGTCATGAATCACCTCTTTAGTGTAGTCATGAATCACCCTCCAGCTGTTCACATGTTCATCTTGTACTCTAAATTACTAGTACTGTCTTTCTTTTATATATCGTAGATATTTACTTACAGTCTCTCTTTTACATTATGCTATTCTTCAGTTTTATGTATCTTACTCTCTAGCATGATTATATTTTCTATCCTGTTATGACTTGTTGAGATGTATTGTGCTCGCTCCTGTCCTGACTGGACCTTTTGAAAATTTTACAGAGAATGATGAGGCTATGATGTCTACCCATTTTGGTGCAGCTTAGACAACACTTATGACTTGGACCCAATTGCAGTAAAGGATCTACCACCAGTGGTTTAGACTGCTAGCTTAGACTCTTACCTTGTCTTTCTCATTGATACATTATTGTATATGTACTGGGAGTTTGTTTTATCTGATGTTTATGGAGATGCCATCTTAGATACTTAGATTTCTATCTGATTGTATCTCTGTGGATTCATTTCATTTCATATCTATCTATCTTTTTATCGTACTCTACCTTAGATGTGATTGAGACTGTATTACTATGTCACCTCTATTCGGAGTGTATATAATGTACAGGTACCTTATATATTGTTAGATGATTGACCTAGGACAACGTTCTACCGTCGACATTGCGGCGTAGGCTGGACGTACCCACATCTCGTGCCCTTACTCTAGGGTGCGGGTCGTGATACCTAATTTTACGCTTCTGTTCAAAGTATTTCAAATTTTGAAAATAATTTGAAAACTTTGAAGGGGGTCTTGTAGGAGGGTAAAAAAATACTTCAAAGACCAGGTCAAAGAAGTTGAGAACTTTACGCAATTCAAACTGAGTCAAACTCAGGCTCTACGCGAGCTACTCTCTACGCAAGCTATTCTCTACGCGAGAAGCTTTTTATGCGAGAGTTATCCTCCACTTTTACGCATGGACGACAGACTGTCAGGCCGCATTTAATGCGAGTGATTTGATCTGATAGAATGATTTTCTGACAACAGTACACAGAAGCCGAAGAGATATTTTCACCAAGCCCAATGCTTGTCGTTTAATGTGCAGATGGGCTACTTTACGCTCAATAAACTGCTTCTTTTACGCACGATAGCTATTTTGAGCTTTTTACGCTCAAAGCTGTTGTGCGAGTAAAGTTTATTTGAGCTAATTTTAAGCTCAAGGTTATTTTCAGCCACTTTACGCGAGAAGCTTATTTTGGGCTATTTTACGCCAGTCTGCTACTTTACGCAGGAAGTATATTTTGGGTCATTTTTACGCTCGAGCTTTCCTGGCTACATGAGAACGTGGTTTGCTTACGTGGCTTTCATGCCACACTTATCGAGGAACGTGTGTACGTGCTCTTCCCATTTTGTTGAAGTAGTGGGACACGTATCACCATGCATAGAGATCAAAACTCTACATCGGATACGTGTTAACGTGCGTAGAGGATGATTTACATCGTGGGTGACAGTTACTCGCGTAGAGACCCGATTTTGTTGCTTTTTATGCACAAAGGGTCAAGTCTATAAATAGACTTATTTTAACACAGAGATAAAAAGGAGATTAATAGAGATACAGGAGAGGAGATTCTGAGAAAACTTATACTTTCAGAGTGATATTCCCAGAAGTATTTCTTCAACTTTTTCTCAAGAACAGGGTGAAGCAAAGCAAGAAAGCATTCGACTGTGCCATCAGTGCCGTTGCTCGGTACCTTTCCGGTGACTTAGTTCTTCTGATTGTTCGTCTTCTTCAAGCAGTTTTCTTCATCATCATCGTATGGTCCAAGGAACAAAGTGATCGCTCTCAGATCAGACTTCCATAGCAATACTTCCCAGAATATTTGTACTTTTTTGTACTTTTTCTAGTTTTCTTTCAAAAGCTAATTTTTAGGCATTTTGTTAAGTGAAACACTTATATCAGGAGATTTATATCCAATCTTTCTGGGAGATGTCAACCTTTCTCTCGTCTATTAAAGAAAGGTGTATCATTTGATTGGGATGAAGCATGTCAAAAAGCCTTCAATGACATCAAGCGATACCTTACAAATCTACCTGTTCTGTTACCTCCAGTAGTAGGAAGACCATTTTTGCTATATATTCGAGCCTTAGATCATTCTCTTGGTGCTCTTCTTATACAGAAAAGTGATAAGGGTCATGAACAGGCAATTTATTATCTTAGCCGAATGATGGTTGGAGCTGAACACAGGTATACTCCTGTGGAGAAAGAATGTCTGGCCTTGGTTTTTGCTGTTCAAAAGATACGACATTACGTGTCAGGACAAACTATTCATGTCATATCCAGAATAAATCCTATTCCGGTATTGATGAGAAAGCCGAGTATTCTTAACTCTAAGTTAGCCACCTGGGCAATGTTGCTTACTCCTTATGATATGGTCTATGTACCTCAAAAATCAATAAAGGGTCAAGCTTTAGCTGATTTCTTAACAGCTCACCCTATACCTGAAACCTCTAATCTATATGAGGACATTCCAGATGAAGTTGTGGATTGCAACACGACTTTGAAGGATGACATTTGGCAACTATACTTTGATGGGGCATCACGAGTTAGACCTAAAGGCAATATTGTCTCCGGAGTAGGCATCGTCTTGGTCTCTCATGATAAAATGGTCATATACCGTACTTATTCTCTTAATGAACCATGTTTCAATAATGTGGCAGAATATAATGCTCTGCTAATTGGTGTTCAAGTAGCAAAACAATTGGACATTGAGTTCCTGAAAGCTTATGGAGATTCTCAACTGATTGTTAATCAGGTCAGAGGGACATATGAAGTCAGAAATCCTGACCTCATTCCCTATCATCAAGTGGTAATCGAATTGGTCCTTTCATTCAAAGGATTCTTCATTGAATTCGTACCACGTTCTCAAAATTTGGAAGCTGATGCTCTTGCTATTTAGCTGCAGACTTAGCT
The DNA here is from genome assembly GCA_029216955.1 of Iris pallida. Classification (NCBI taxonomy): domain Eukaryota; kingdom Viridiplantae; phylum Streptophyta; class Magnoliopsida; order Asparagales; family Iridaceae; genus Iris; species Iris pallida. The sequence continues at coordinate 3,336,067 of JANAVB010038617.1, forward strand.
GTTCCAATCAGAAGATAAAATACCATTACTTTGTTGGATAGAGATCTATTATGTGTCAAGAATAATTTGCATATCGAACAAAGTTATACTACAGAATCAAATTCTCATTAAAGGAATTGAAGAAGTCCATTTATTGATTATGCGATCCATGGGATTTTACCTGAAGATCCAAAAGAAGCTGCATCAATCAAAAGACAATCATTTCGATTCTACTACGATTCTTTTTTGCATATGTTATATCGTCGTTCCTATGACAGACTTTTGTTGCGTTGTCTCTCTGAGAGTGAAGCTAAGCAAACACTCCGTGAAGCTTATGATGGTGTCTGCGATACTCATCAACCGGGTCCGAAATTGTAGGATCGTATTCGAAAAATAGGATATTATTGACCTTCCATGATAGCGGATGCTGTGGATTATGCTAGACGGTGTAAAGCATGTCAGATTCATGCTGATTTTATTTACCAACCTTCTGAATTCTTACATCCTACAGCAGCTTCTTGGCCCTTCGAAGCTTGGGACATGGATATTATTGGTCTAATTAATCCTTCTTCTGTAAAAGGGCATTGGTTTATCTTGGCTATAACCGATTACTTTTCTAAATGGGCAGAAGCAGTTTCTCTTGTGGAAGTAAAAACGTCTAATGTGGTTAATTTCATCAAACATTATGTCATTTTCCGTTTCGGGATTCCCCGAAAGATAATTCATGATAATGGACCACAATTTGCCAGTCAGACGTTTTATCGATTCTGTGACAAGAATCGGATCCAGAACTTAGCTTCTACAGTTTACAATCCAGCTGCTAATGGTTTGGCCGAAGCTTTCAACAAGACAATTATTAAACTTCTTAAAAAGTTTGTCTCTTCTAATAAACGTGATTGGAATGAGAAACTTGGAAAATATTTATGGGCTTACCGAACGACAGTCCGAACTCCTACTGCTTTTACACCATTCTCACTGGTTTACGGATGTGGGGCTGTTCTTCCACTGAAATCCAGATTCCATCTCTTAGAATAGACATTGCTAATGAGCTAACTATAGACAATAATAATCGGTTGAGACTTCAAGAACTTGAAGGTCTAGACGAAAAGCGTCTTCAAGCACAACAGCACATCGAGTTATATCAAGCCCGCATATCTCGAGCTTTCAATCGTAAAGTTAAAGATAGGATATTCAAAGTCGGTGAGCTAGTTTTAGCTGTCCGAAGACCGATGGTGATGACTCATAAGAGCAAAGGAAAATTCTAAGCAAAATGGGAAGGTCCTTATGTAGTCGAGACAGTACTCTCTAATGGTGCCTATAGGTTGTCTAAACCTAATGGAGATTTTCTCATGATGCCAATTAATGGCAAATTCTTGAAGAAATATTATGTCTGAATTTTTTCTTTATTACCCAGCTACCAAGGTTTGGTTAAGCTGATTATTTTTTCTCCTAAAAGAGAATTTTGATCTTCTGTCTTACCAGCTGATTTTAGAAAGAAGAAGATTTATTATTTATCATGTCCTCATGACCTCTGAATAGATATTAAGTTTACTTCTTTTCTTATCTATCATGTTCATATGGCCTCTGAATAAATATTAATCTATTTTCTTTAAGTAATTACAATCTGTCACGTTCATATTACCTCTGATAGTATTGTACACTCTAAAAAGAAAACAAGATTCATTATCTATCATGTCCATATTACCTCTGGATAGATATAATTTATTGAGTTTAGAAGACTTGTCATGTCCATATTACCTCTAATAAGTGTTTTCTATCTCATACCTATTGTTTAAATTAAAAATAAATGATAAGGTCACAAAACAATAATTTTATTCATTTCTTGGAATATTACAGAAAGGAAAAGACAGAAGAATACAAAATTCTTTATTGATGATACGAAAAGAAGAATACAAAATTCTTTATTTTCTAAGGTGGAATAGATACATCTTCGAGCAGTTTTTGTAACTCTGCTAGACGCTTCTCACGAGAATTCAATACAGTAGCAGTAGCTACGGTACGACGAGCTTCTGGAGTATAGAGATGAGAGAGTTCGGCAAAAGTAACTATCATCTTATCCTTGGCTTCATCAAGGGTTTTGATGGTAGCTTCAGCACCAAAGACTTTCTCCTCCAAAATTGAGCTCTGCGTCAAATGCTTATCTCGAGCTACGATCGTCTGCTCTCTCTCCACCTTCACGCGAGCCAATTCTGCCTCAACTTCACGAATTCTACCATTCTGTTGATGAATTCTCATGTTTGAAGTTTCATAGGCTTCTCTGTCAGTCTCCAGCTGAGGTTTAGTTTCAGCCAAAAAAGCTCTTTTTTCTGGCGACTTTGCTGCTGTACTCCTGGAGAGATTCTTTAAAAATAGTCTCGCGAGTGATGTATTCAGTAGATAAAGCATCATACTCGGTTTAGATGAGACTTTCAAAGGTTTCACTTGACAGCCTTAGATATTCTTTAACAGGCTATTCAAGTCCCTCTACTACCTTCTCCAGCGCCGCTGCTCTCTAGGCATCATTGAACATAGCGACATTCCCAATAGTGGGAGCAATCGCACCCTTCAAGCTTTCATAATTTAGGCCCTTCTTCAGGACCATCTTGATCAGAGCCGCCAGGGTTTTGTAGAAAGCATCTGTATGAATCTCAACTAAAAGATTCATTTCTGCGTTAGAGCTTGGTATTGCAGCGAGCTCTACTAAATCCCTCTTCTGAAGACTAGGAGCAGATGTTGTTGCCTTGGTAGCAGGATGAGATGAAGTTAAAGTTGTCGTTGCTACCAAGGCTAATTGATTCCCATAAGTTCCAGAGACAATGTCTTCAGTATGTGTATGAATTATTCCTCCAGCCGTTTCTGGAGCTGAAACTACTTGAGTTTCGGTGGCGATGATTATTGTGGGAGGAATGGTGATCGTTGTAACTGATTCAGGTTCAGATACTATCTTCTCAAGAACTTGTGCCGGATCAGTAGCAATAACTGAAGATGCTATTACTATGTCTCCGATTTCGGTTGATGAGTTGACAATATCTTCATCACCTTCGTTGGTTGAAGGCCCTTCAAGTTCTGGGAGTACTTCAGTTACGGTTGGTTCTTCTTCTGCAGCTGTTTCTTTATCTACAGCTAGTTCTTCTTCTGCAGCAACTCCTTCATCTGCAGTTGGTTCTTCTTCTCTGTCTTCAGCAAGAGAAGACAATCATTACTGGACCTCTACTTCAGGCTCTTATTGTACCTCCATGGATGGAGAGTCTTCTTTAGAAGCAGAATCTTCATTTGAAGAAGAACTCTCTTCTTCAGACTCTATGTTTTCTTTATGAATAGTTTCTTGAGGAGGAAGGGGAGGCACAGGCTTTGCTGCAATAATAACACCTACAGAAATTAAGCAAAATAAGTTAATATACAAAATCATAATACATAATTTTGTATAGATTTTGTGTAATTTATATTTACCTGGAGTAGGTGCAGGACGTGCCAAGAGTTCGTCATAATCTTGATCCCAGTCATCATCTTCTAAATCAAGAGCCGGTTCATCCGAGGGGATGGGCTCCGGATCATTAGTACTAGTCGTGGCGGTGTTCTCAATAGCTTGCACCTTCTGTGGAGAAGTTAGATATGTAGAGGTGCTGAGACGTCCAGGAGATAGGAGCCCCATAATTTCTGTTGCTGCTGCTGATTGCGATGCTGAAGACCCTTCTCCCGGACGAGCTGAAGAAGATGCAATGTTCTGAGGCTCCTCAACTGAAATCTCTCTGTCCGGAGTAGTAGCCCTCTGTCTGGAAGGCCCTTTAACAGTGACCTTTTTCTTCTTCTCTTAGGAGCAACCGCTGTGTCGGATTTACGCTTATTAAAGGTAGAGATTTTGATGGGTCCTGCTGGTACCTCTCCAACTCCCGTAGGGATCGTTGCCAGATATTCATCTGGAACAGCAACATCATCAGGTACGTCTGAAGGTACCATGACTGGTTCTTCGACATTTCCTTCCTTGATCCCTCGAAGACTCCCCTTCATGTTGTAGTCAGTTACGAAAGAACAGATGGATGCATAGAAGCGAGCATACGAATGCAACATTTGTAGCTCATTGGTACTGGTGGCAGTTGGCACACAGAATTTAGCACCGGTACATCCAGCGCTGAAATACCTCCATGCCCTTGCACCATCAACTAACTTCCCATAATGGTTGAAGGAGGTGGAGGGATTACCAACGTGAAGTTGGTCATGTCTGAATTGACGAGCGAACCGACTGGGCAGGTAAGGTTCGAAAGCGCAGTCATCATCAGTTCTATACATCAGATGTGATGGTCTGATGCATATTAGCCAATTAAAGACAGGCCCAGGGATCCCCGTCCTCTTTTCACCTACATCTTCAAAATGCATACCGAAGCAGTCAGCTGGAACTGGCGGTCGTGTGCAGAAGAAGTTCCACCCATGAGAGTAGCTTAATGTTGTTCGGGTATCTGTCACTGAAGTTGCAACCTACGAGGCTTTATAGAACTTCTGGTTAACCCCTCCGCTTGATCTTCAGGGCCTGATGGCAATAAGCTGCAGTTGTGATGCAGCAACCAGCCCATTAGATAAGTGTAGGGCATCTCTACCCGGGGGAAGTCTTTACGGTAAGGAGCATTATTAATTAACTCCTCACCAAATGTTCGCAGACCGGCATTTATCCTACATACCATTGCTGGTAATAGGCTGAGTCTGTCTTTAAACACCAAACATACTGCTGGCCATAGCACATTCCGGTGAATTCTATCGAGCGTACCAGTTCCTGGTACGATCCATCTTCGCAGCCACAAGGAAAGAAAGCCCGCCAGCAAGGCTTCCTTTGAGATCTTCCGACTGCCATGCTTCAGATAGCGCAAAGTTTCAGTCCCCGCAGGGATGTCTCCAGTCTTGGTGGTCAGATACTGGTCCGAAGACTTATGTATGATCATCCAACCATGGATCAAATCTGAAGGAATTATTGAACAAGGGTTGATGGTTTGAGCCTTGTTATCTTGGAATCTTCCCTTATCGTTCTTGGATATCCTATTCTCGTGGTAGAATAAATAGGTTGTCCATTTATTGGTATATGCCAAATGCGACCTACTATCATACATAGTGGTGCAAATCAGATAATGACACATCAATTCATGATACACTTTGACTAGATCAGGATTTTTTTTGCTGATCTCTGCTAGTTCCTGGTTGGAAGGAACGTATTCTTCATATGCAGCTCCCCCCTGTGGCAGCTTAGAGATGAATTGCATCTCATGTAGTACAAAACCCATTTCTCCTATTGGGGTTACAAAAGTCCATGTTGAGCTGATGTACAACTCCATCAAAGCTAAGAACAGGTTGTTGTTCATTGGTATGCCCTGACTGGTAGAGGCCACTGCTTCAAATAGCCCAATAGCTCGCAGCTCTATTTCAAAGTGATTCATAACCCAAGCACTGAGTTGAATTCAGTTCTTATTATATGGAGTCATCCACCCTGGAAGCCTAGGGTTAACCGGAGGATATAGTAGTGAGGCGGTCATAAGCTTGTTTATGAACATCGGTATCTGCACTGGTTGGATCAGAGCTGAATCTTCGCTTGGTGTAAATTCAGGCAGTAAACCGAAGAAACGGACACCACCACCACTTGGAGCATTGGTATGATAGCCCATTTGGTGGGACTCATCTCTCTTGAATATGATTTTTCCTGGTCTACAATGACTGTTGGGAGTCAGTTTCCAGATCATATGTTTTGTGTGGATAGCATGAACGAACGAAGAGAGGGGATAATCCCTTGACATTGACGGGAGATACATCGCTCTCTCCCCAAATCTAAATACCCAGGATTCATTCTTGGGATTTGTCTTAGATTTGAAGTCAATGGCTTCTCCAAACATGAAGGCAGGCTTCAAAAATTGTTGGCCATCCATCGATGTCAGCAGCTCTCCATTTATCAAAGTCAGCAGCATCCTGTCTCCCTGGGCAGCTATCAGTTGTTGTCTCTCTTTAGGATACTGTTTGTCTGATTACGGAAACTCGACATGAGACAGATTCTCCAAATAGTTGGAACCCAAGATACCAGTTGGGGAACCAAAGATCTCAGAGAGAGGATGAATCTGCAAGTCCACTGCAAAAAGAAGATCAACAAAAAAATCAAAGTTAGTATAATTCAGAATTGATCTTTTTCTACGCAAATGTTTCTACGCAAGTAAATGATTGTGCGTAAAGATCTTGAAAATTTTCATTCTTTGTTTCAAAAAGATTGAAAAAATCCTAAGTTGGTTCATCTCTACGCAAGAGCTATTTTACGCAAGTGATTATTTGTGCGTAAAGGTGTCTGACTAAATATTTTACGCGGCCTTTTTTCTGTTCAAAAGAGTAAAAGTTGTACACATGAAAACATACGTTCTTTTACGCTGATACGTATGAACATGGGTGACTTGCGTATTTTTAACTCTACGCTGGCATGTATAAACGTGAGCGTATTTTTTATGCTTAAACATTTTACGCGGGCACGTATTGACGTGAGCGTATTTTGTTGTTTACATTTTTATGCTGGCACGTATTGACATGAGCGTATTTTATGCTTCAACATTTTTACGCGGGCACGTATAGACGTGAGCGTATTTTGTTTCTATTTTTACGCTAACACGTATAGACGTGGGCGCATTCTGTTCTTTACGCTGGCACGTATAAACGTGGGCGTATTTGGTAATTTTTATTCTACGCTGACACGTATGAACGTGGGCGTAAAGTTTAGGGTTCAGTCCTTCTTCTTCTCCGACGAACCCATGGCCAAATTAGATAGGGTTCTACCAATCATGGCCGGAGCCACAGCGGGGTTGGTCCTTTGGGTTGCCGCTGATGATGCGATGGCAGTCACTGTACGCTCACTCCTTGACAAAGCAGCGACGGACTTCTTGCCCTTGGTGCCGGCGGCGGTTTTGCTCTTGGGGGCCATTGATTTGAATTGAGATTTCGAAGAAAGAGAATAAAGAAGTTAGAGATTGCAAAGGACGAGTAAAGTTCTCTCTCTACTCGTAAAGCTCTATTTATAGAGAATTTTAAAAATGGTTCAAATTCCTAAAATTTATGCTGACTGTTGGATATCCCGAATATTACGCTTCTAAGCTGACTGTTGGGTATCCCGAACATTACGCGGACTGTTGGATATCCCGAATTTTTACGCTTCTGTTCAAAGTATTTCAAATCTTAGAAATTTTTTTGAAAACTTTGAAGGGGGTCTTGTAGAAGCATAAATAAATTTCATAGACCAAGTCAAAGAAGTTGAGAGCTTTACGCAAGTCAAACTGAGTCAGATTCAAACTTTACGTAGAGATCAGGCTATCCACATCGCATTTAATGCGCGTGATACTGTTCTGACAGAATGATTTTCTGACAGCACATTGCATAGAAGCCGAGAAGTTTTTTTTTACACCAAATCCAACACTTGTCGTTTAGCATGCAGATGGGCTACTTTACGGTCACGAGACTGCTTCTTTTACGCATGAAAGCTATTCAAGTTTTTTACGCTCAAGGCTTTCGTGTGCGTAGAGTTTATTTGAGCTAATTATACGCTCAAGGCTACTTTTCAGCCACTTTACGCAGGAAGTCTATTTTGGGTTTTTTACGCCCAGTCTGCTACCTTACGCAGGAAGTCTATTTTGGGTTATTTTACGCCAAATCTTTTCTGGCTATGTGAGAACGTGGTCTGTATACGTGGCTTTCATGCCACACCTATCGAGGAACGTGTGTACGTGTTCTTCCCATATTGTTGAAGTTGTGGGACACGTGTCTCCATGCGTAGAGATCAAAACACTATATGGGATACGTGTCATCACGCGTAAAGGTTGATTTTCAATCGTGGGTGGCAGTTACTTGCGTAGAGACCCAATTTTGTTACTTTTTACGCACAGAGGGTCTAGTCTATAAATAGACTTATTTTTAACAAAAGAGGACATCAAGAGAGATATACAGAAGAGGAGATTCTGAGAAAACTCATACTTTCAGAGTGATATTCCCAGAAGCATTTCTTCAACTTTTTTTTTCAAGAACAGGGTGAAGCAAAGCAGGAAAGTATTCGACTGTGCCATCAGTGCCGTTGTGTCGATACCTTTTTGGTGACTTAGTTCTTCCGATTGTTCACTTTCTTCAAGCAGTTCTCATCATCATCATCGTGTGGTCCAAGGAACAAAGTGATCGCTCTCAGATCAGACTTCCATAGCAATACTCTCCAGAATCTATTTGTACTTTTGTACTTTTTCTCGTTTTTTTCAAAAGCCAATTTTAGGCATTTTGTTAAGTGAAACACCTATTAGCTAAACATTCTCAAACTACTTCTTATTTCTCATGGATAATAATATTAAAATAGTATGTTCACATGGAAGTAGAGTAAATAGGTTATCTTACGAAGGAGGTGACACCCAATTTTTTTTACAACTTATCGCCATATTACTTTAGAAAATTTACGCAATTTAATTTCTACGCATTTTTCTATTAGTTACCAATTTATTTTAAAGTCTGTTTTTGGTTCTACATGTTTATTGATAGATGATGAAGAAGCATGAAATTTTATTCTTGAGATTAATTCGCAATCATCGTATATTAGTTTATATGTTACTCAAGTATCATCATTTGCTAATTGAACTAATGATGAATTTTTTTTCTAATTACCAACATGTTAACACATGTGCTAGTTCTTCTTCTCAAATAATTGCTCCCTTGCTAGATGAATATAATGATGATGATGATGATGATGATAATGACAATTTATACGAAAAATTTATGCAAATCTATTAAATGGATTGACAATTGTAGTGTAAAAAACTTTAATAAATCTAGTAGTTGCCTCATTCCACAATAACGTATCAAATTCTCTCTTGTAGATTGAAGCAACTTTGTGTAAATTATGATGCAGGTCCACTACATTTGTGGCCCATCGCGTAGCAAGCAAAAAAATTCCAACATCACTTGTAATGCTGGTTACAGGTTGGCCAATAAAAAATATTCGTAGCACCATACCTACGACAGAAATAATATGGTATTAAAAAAATTAAAACAAATTTAGGTATTAATTTTTTATTGCCTGAACCAGAGTCATGCACCCAACAAAATTTTTGAACCATTCGATCTAGCAAATTCCGTCAAGCTGGCATATAAATATGCTAAGGTAGCAGCTCCCCATGCATGATGCGTAGGTTTTTTAGATTATCTAAGAAAGGCAATAGTCGCACGTTTACTCTGTTTTCCTGTCCGTCGGAAAATAGCATTGTCCAATACAAACAGAGCAAATATGCTCTAGTACAATGAAGTATCTACAAATATTGAAACAAACATATTAAAATTAACACGCTATTAATATTAACTAATAACTAAATCTTAACAATAAATACGTACCTTCAAATCATCGACCACGTCTGGACCGTCAATAGTTGTATGTAGATCCATGAAATTATCCCGAAGCCAAGTTACATTGACAAAACTTTTTCCTTCTAAGTCCGATGGTACAATCATGCTTAGATATCTACTGATTATTTCAGACGGATTTAAATGTGTATCAAAATATATAGGTTCACCTGTAATAGGTAATCCTAGAATATTTGCAACATCCCAAAGTGTGATTGTTATTTCATCAACTGGCAAGTGAAATGTGTTGCGTTGAGGCCACCAACGCTCAGCGAGACTGAAAATAAGGTGAACATCGTGGACTGAAATTTGAATTTCATCCAGATATTGAAACCCAAATGAACGCAATAGCTCCTTTTGGGCAGCATTTAACTCCCATTTGTGATATCCTCTCTGCATCCTCCAACTTCCATGCTCTCGTGTTCGAGCCTCGGAAGGATAACCATATAGGTACAAGCTAATTATATTTCTTATATTTATGTAAAATAAATAAATAATAATTATATTTACCATTTTTAAATTTACATGTCCGTCAAAAACCAACTTAGATATATAATTTTCTCGTTCATGTCTTATGACTTGTGTAACCGGTCTCCTGGGATTACGTCCGTCATTCGGTTGAGCCATCTGTTACATTTTTTCAAAAATAACATTAGTAATATAGATATTCATAGAAAATCTAAATTCAATATAAAAAAACAAATACTTACTAGAATTTGAAGAGATTGCTAATATGTAAAGATGAAGATGAAGAACAAAAATAAGAAAGATGTTCTATGAAGAGGAAGGAAGGAGTAAGGGATAGTGAAGAGGAAGGAAGAAGTATCGAGTATATGTAGAAGAGGGAGGGAGGTTAGGGTGGTCTCCAAGAAGAGGGTGTCACGCCCCAGAACCAGAACACTGGAGAGCGGGGGCAGACATAGCCAGCTACGTATAATAAAATGGAATCCATCTCACCATACGGTCACGGCTGTCTAAATATATGAGGGTTTAACTATAAGCCATCAGTCTCTTATGGTGAAGAATAAGCCTAGTGTCTCAATCACAAGCAAACAAATAAATGTTACAAGATGTAAGATCACCAAATATACAATAGGCGTCCCAAACATTACATATTCAGTTGATCATAAAGCTAGTCGTACAAAATGTCAGGACTAGCAAGAGTTTAGTCATACATGATCAACCCTAGGATTTGTCAATCATGTTACAGCCCGTAGGCAGACAGTAAGTAAAAATGTACACGAGCAAACACATGTTTTGTAGGTCATGCGGCCAACTACTGTTAGCTTACAAAGCTAAAATGCTAATGCTAAAAAATACTAAAAAAAAGGCATACAACGTTAATGCATGGCTTAATGCATGCAAATGCTAAAATATGCAAGGCATTAATGCATGCAGAGCTAAATGCTTTGTTAAAAAGCATGCAACTTTAATGCATGCAAGGATTAATTCTAAGGCCATACAAATGCTTTAATTTAATGGCTAATGCATTATTTAATCATGCATTAATAAGTATTAATGGCTAAAAGCTTGCAATTGCAAGCAAGAATGCTGGGGCATGCAATATTAAAGCCATGCGGCTCAGTTTTGCTAAGTGCATTTGCTAACAATAAAAGGTCAGCTAAGCTCCCATATGCGGCCCAGTGACTGGGATGGCCATATGCGGCTGGCAACTTTGTAAGACCATGCTAACGCATTAAATGCAATTAATATAAGGCCATGTAATTAAATAATGCAAGCAACTTTGTTCCCATGCATGCGGCCAGCAACTTTGACATATAAGCATGCATTAATATAATACATTAAATATTACATGCTGCTGGATTTGGTATTATTTTCTTATACGGCTCACTAAAGAATTCCCATGCGGCCAGCTTACAAATTTTTATGCAGCCAGCTAGCTTGGCAATTCAAGCAAAATGCTAAATACATTAAGTACCCAAGTGTTGGCCATGCGGCCAAGCTAAAAATGCTCATGCGGCTCAGCAAAATCCCGTAGGTCAAATTTGGACAAAATGAAATTTCCTGCAATATGGAACTATCAAATAACAAGATTATGTAGGTTTGATAGATCAAAACTCCTGAAAATCGAAAATACCACAAAACTAGATCTACAAGAATTTAACCACAGAAATAAAAAATGCCAAGTACTAAAGTGGGTTAGAAACACATGAGGAAGACAATGGAATAATAAAAATGGACTTCCTTCATGAAACAAGATGCACTTGCCTAAGCTCTCCACTCTCTCAGGTTGGTGGAGAAGTAATGGTGGGGAAGAAGAAAGTTAATGTGGAGAGAGAAATATTTGGTAGGATATTTAATGAAGAGGGTGGTGGTAGGTAGGAGTGGTTTGGTTCACATAAAATCAAGCAAAACCGAACCAAGCCAACAGACCGAACCGAACCAAGATAAACCCATCAATGAAATGCCAAAATAAATCAAGCAGAAAGACATACAATATGGGTCAAAATACGTACACGTATTCCAAATACGTAATACGAGATATGGGCATTACAACTCTACCCACCTTAAAAGAATTTTATCCTCAGAATTTAATCAAGTGGCTAGAGATGCAAGGACAAGCTATAATAAACAATCAATCAAACAATCAATCATGCAAGCAAGGAATTTGAAGGCATGAGAAAGAGGGAAAATATCCTGCTAGAAACCTCTCTGCCGGTTCTGAATCTGAGTTTGGACCAGGGCATACTGTTGGGGTCTCTGTTGCTGGAACACTTGTGCCTGAGGCGGCAATGGCCTCGGAGGCTGATACTGCTGTTGCTGCTGTACTGGTGCTGGTCCCCTTACCGAGGGACTAGTCTGGGTCGATGATGAACTGGACCTATTCGGACATGACCCTATCTTGTGGTCCGATGTCCCACAAGCCAAACACAATACCTGTGCTCTACGACACTTTGAAACAACGTGTCCTGGCTTCCCATAATGAGTGCAACCCATTGTGGAAGACTGCTTCTGCTTCTGCTGCTGAGGGGACGTGACCGACGTCACTGAGGCCGCCTGTCTCGGAGTTCCAATTGTTAAAGCCCTGACTGCCGGGGCTGGTGCTGTCGATTGGGTCATCTGGCCGTGAGATCGCTTTCGACCCCCGGTCCTGTCCACAATCATGTGGGAGGCATACTCGTACCTCCTGGCTGCCCTCAGTACCGCATCGAAAGTCTGATGCTCAAACTGCTCAACTGCTAGCAGAATCTCTAAGTGGAGTCCCTCCTGAAACTGCTGGGCTCTGTCAAACTCGGTCGCCACCAAGGTGGAAGCAAACCGACTAAGTCTGGAAAACTTGGCTGCATATCCGTCGACCGTCCTCCTATTTGCTTCAGATTGGTGAACTTGGTCTGTAGATCGTACCGAGCTACAGCATCGAAATACTTGGTCTGGAATCTCTCACGAAATACTACCCATACAATAGGTGCCACTGGTCCCACGGCCTGTGCCGCCCACCAGCGGCGGGCAAGATCCGATAAATGCAGGCGCACCACGGCCACCTTTTCATCTTTCGGAGTCCTGGCTGCCTCTAGAATCACTTCTGTATCCTGAAGCCAAGCATCTGCGGCGATAGCATCTTCGCTGCCATCGAAGAATGGAGGGTTCAGGCGCTTGAAACTGTTCGCTATACTGTTCCCATGATGTCCATCTCTGCACAGAGCATCTGCCACTGCCTGATGCAAGACATCTCCTCGTCGGTCTTGGAAAGCTAACAATGTCCTGATGAGTCCCACGAAGGTGCCATCATCGGGCTCTACAGACTGGACTGGCTGAACTGGAGGCTCTGGATCCCCGAAATGCATGACTCGGGAGACCGCTCCTGAATGCTGGGCTTGGTCCCCAGGTTGCTGCTGGTCCACGGAAGGTGCTCCGCCTTGCTGATCGGCAGGTCCAGGTACAATGTCGCTGAAGAAGATGACATAGGAAACAATAAGGAAGGACCAGAACAGATCAACGATTACAAGCATGTGATCAGGACAAAAATTTTAGGGATTCAGAGGATACGAGTAGAGATCAAGGGCGAGTACTGATTGAGACATCTATTCGGTAAACCCTTACATATCTTGATTTACAAGACCTGTATGGGCTACCACTTAAACCATGTCACGCCCAAGAATCAGAACACTAAAGAGCGGGGGCAGACATAGCCAGCTACGTATAATGAAATAGAATCCATCTCACCATACGGTCACGGCTGTCTAAATATATGAGGGTTTAACTACAAGCCATCAGTCTCTTATGGTCAAGAACAAGCCTAGTATAGTGCCCCGACCCACAAGATGCCTTATGATGGATGGTTGGTTCGATGAAGCCTTGTTGGACTTGGGATTATACAAAGGATCGCTTGGAAGGCTATGCGATCGTGGCAGGAATCGTCCTATGAATGTGAGTAGTGTTGAACCCTTCAAAGATCCTTTAGCTTCACGCTTAAAATAAGGATAGTATGCTATGATTCTTGTTGAATTGCTCAATAACACCTTGCATAGAATTTGGAAAGATAATGAAAGATAATAATCACATGAACGTAAACTGTTGTGGCTAAATGAATTGTATGCTTGTACGATGTTGCAATGAATTACATGACAGGTGAAGGCAAAGTCCCAAATACTTGGGCAGTGATTATATCGAGCTTTGGCTCAATGAATAGATGGCAAAACAGATGTTAAGATCCAAGAATTGGGCAGTGAGTATGCTTGAATTGTATTCGAATGAATGTGTGCTAAAACAGATGCTAAGTCCCAGGAATTGGGCGGTGAGTACAATGAGTTTGGTTGGAAAGATGTATGGTATCAAAGATGTGGCAAAAGAATTGGGTAACAACATTCTATTATCTGTCGCCGATGTAGAATGTTGATTACGCCAAGACCCTGGATTGGGCAGATGATAATAAGAGCATTGGCTCAAGACAAGATGGCAATATGAATGAGAATGGTGGCTGAATTACTTAGTTTTCCTTATCATGCATTATATGTTTTCTTCTTAGATAAGTTGCATATAGTTGCATGGTCATGGACAACTTGTCGACAAGGTGGTTTCTCAAACGGTATTCCTGGGCCATGGAACCCGGTTCGTCCTGGAAGAAACCAATGCTGAAGTAGTAGCAGTGCTGAAGTAGTAGCACGGTATACAGGACTTGCAGTGGGGCTAGCTACCTGCACTAGCAAGGGCGCTGTATACTTGTAAGATGGTCCAGGATGGCGTATCGCCAGTGACCTTCATATAGATAGGTCAGGTGCTAATGATATCTTATGCAGGCAGAGTAAGTTATTACTCAAATACATGGAAGGATGTCGGCTGTTGGTAAGAATCACTTGAATGGTGATATTTATATTAAATCATGATATTGTTCCTAACAATGTCTTGTGTAGGCAGAGTAAGTATTATAAATATACAGGGATGGCTACACGACCGTGGGTAAGAATCACCAAGGGGTGATAACAGTATGCTTTAAATTATGTTGGCTATAAGATTTGCATGCTTTACTTCTTGTCGGCTATAACATGAAATTGACCCTAAGGCAACGAGAAAGACCACTGTTAATAATGTTCTATAACATGATTACTTAGTGTTGTCTTCTTAGGTGAGTTGGGCCAGCACCGCACGCCAGTACATTGATGATGTACTGACCCACGTTGTGGGCAATATTACAGGTGTTTGCTTGGGGGAAATCCTGTGAATCAGTGCTTGGCATCGATGAATCGGATCGGTGTGCAGAAGCTCTTCTTTCAAGACGATATCTTTTGCTATACGGGACATAATATATGGAATAGTGGAACTCAGTTGTACCAGTGAGATTGTAGCCATATTGGCAAGTTTATTGTAAAGAAGTTGGTATCTACATTTGTAGCCTAAAGGGCAAGTCTATACATTCAGTTGGCTATTCAAGAGTCTTGTAATCAGTTGTAAATTCTGTATTCCGCTACAAGTCTTGTAATCCATTATGATTATCAATAAAAGAGATACATTTCTTTAATATCTTGTGTGATTTCAATTTATCTGCTTGGTTTTGCTGTGTTGTCGATGTTTTCTGAGAATTACCAGGAACTGTAATGGTTTTGCCTTGTACAAGTGCAATCTAGACTTGTACGGCATCACGCCCAGTGGCTAGTTTTCGTTCCTCCGGGATCGGAACGTGATATAATGGTATCAGAGCACGGCTTTACGTCCTTGGATTCCTATTCGATTTGTTTCAAATCAATGTTGCTACTAAGATGATTCTATGCTGCTTCCACGATGATTCAAAGATTGCTTCCACGATTATTCAAAGTTGCTTCCATGGTGAATCAAACTTGCTTCCGCGAATACTCAAAGTTGCTTCCGCGATGAAATCAAAGTTGCCTCTATGATGACTCATAGTGCTTCTGCGATTATTCCGTATTGCTTCCAAACTATTCTAAGTTGTTCCCTTGACTGAAAGTCCGTTGATCTTTCTAGTTGCTCACTGGGTATTCCATACAATAATTCTAAATATGTGGGCTGTGATATGTGTGCTTTGTTGAATTTTTAAAAGATACCAAAAAGAATAACAATCATGCGATGTGATAATAAGTTTGTGATGTATGCTGGATGTCTTATGCGTGGGATTCTTTGAGTCGATTGTTATGCAGCATATCGACCGTGGGTGATGGTTTGGTATGTTGGAACAGAATGTGCTTGGATTTTAGTGAATAAGAATCGACAGAATCTTGAGTCGATATTTGTGGTCAGCATAACTACTGCAGGATGGATTGTCCATATTGGACGTTGGTTTGATGCGAGGGAATATTGTGTTGGGAATGGCTTGAGCTCTGAGTGGTATATTACACATACCCTCGTCGTGATAAGATGTCCCTTGACCCTTGATGTGTTTATTATTTTGTGATTGCTTTACCTGTAAGGTATTGGGTGGTATCGAGTCGTAGCTGAGCTTACGATTGATACATGACGGCTAGGAATGTCCCTTGATGATTAAGTTCGAATGACCCGTTGTGAATTTTTTTGATGTGTTCGGGTGAACCATCGCTAGACCTTGTCGGTTAGCATTATGTTGGGTAATAAGAGAATTGAGAATATGAAATGATTGCCTTGGTTGGGAAGGAAACGAATTTCTGATTCAGGCGAGTTCTTGAATCAGTTGGGTAAAAGGATTGTAGGCTTAGTAATGATGGTGTGATGTTGCTATTGAAAGATTTTACGAGAATAACTATGGACCGAATATTGAACGATGTTAAAATTGGGTGAAAGAAATTGCATGTTGGATATCGACAAAATTGATGGGGATGTTAGACACTTAACGGGATGTTGCGAATGATTTAGAAGATGCAGAGAGAGTTGCATCAACGACCAAAAAGTAGAAAGTGGGCTTGAGGAATAGATGATCTTAGCACGTGGTGCAGTGTGCTTGAGAAAATTTGATGTGTCCCGAATTAACAAGTTATGACCCTTGACTATTTTGAGGCATAGAGAATGAGTACTTGTCCCTTGATGCATGAAAGAATAGATGTTCCTTACGAGAGTCGAATGGCTGGGATACAAATAAGTATCGAGGTGTAGCGATATATAATAGACCATGTCGGTAGATGATGTTGTCGCATGAATAACAAGTTTGGTGGAATATAGAATTATTGGATTATAACTTAGCTATTGAGTTATGTTATATCCACTAAGATGACCGATATACGAATGCTAGATGATTGGTGCTATAGAGATCGGATCGGTGCATGAATAGTAAAATTTTCTTATGGAATCATAAGGAGATGATGCAAAATGAATATTGATGGTTAACGTGAATTGCTAAGAGATGACCGTGTTGGTACTAGAAAATTTATAAATGATGCCTCGAAAGAAATATGATTATGTAGTTGCCTTATTTTGTTGGTTAAGAGAGTACATATCGTATCGATGATCTAGAATGTAGGAAATAAATATGACGCGAAGAGACCGTAGGAAGAGATCATAAGTGATAAACTATCGAGGTAACAATGTGGGATTGTGATTCGGAATAGTTGACCCGATTGAATAGACAATTTGAGTACGATATGAGGATGCAAGTCGGATTGAACAAGTGATGCTATGTCTATGCAAGTAGAAATTAAAAGTTTGGATATTCGAGTGATAAGTTTATATGATAGCTTCGAATTGACCTATAAGGATTGTTGGATAGAATTGTCGGATAGAATTGGTCGGTTGCAGGTAAGTCTAGAATGAGACTTCGTTGGGTATGGCCTGAGTATGAGTACGGGTAGAAAGACTTGACCCTAGAATATTGGTTGGTTGCCTAAGATTTAGTTTGGTTGGCTATGTCTTTTCAGTTGTCCGTATTGGGAATAAGTTCATAAGATTGGGGTGGTGTCCCATGTCCCAAAGTTGGTCAGACCATAGAGTTGCCCCTATGATAAGAATTGGTTGCCTCTAAGATAAGAGATAAGTATGTTCCTGATAGCTACTCATCTCATATGAGCTAGCTGAATGTCTGGTTTAGCTTAGATTAGCTGACCGTAGAGACTTGACTGTATGCTAAGTTGACTGTTGGAAAAACAGTAGGATGTCCCTATTGATGTTGTGTGTGTATAGTCGGAATGAGTAAGATATGTTGGAAGGTAGGCTTCGGAATGGAATAGATATTTGGGAAATTTGATGTTATAATGTTGGATGGGATGACGGATCATGTTGGTTTCGAAAATTGAGTTGCCTTTGTTGGAATGCTGGAAATTGTTGGAACTGGTTGGATTTGGTTGATTAATATTGAGCTACGAAAATTGATGATAGTGCTTTGAGACAGTTGGAATAATTTTATTGATCAGATCAGAATTGAGAATAAGTGTAACGACGGGATGGGATAGTACATGTAGCCGAGATCGACGAGAGGGAATATGAATAGGAATGACCCTCGGAATTAATGTTGCTGGAATATAAGAGCTGCTTATGCGAGAGGATAATATGTTGGCTTGATCAATACGAGAAAATATTAGAGTACAGCGAGAAATGTTACTAGAGTGGAATGGTGGTACAATTGATGGATGATATAATTTGATGGATGGATTATGATCGGAAAGTTACAAGTTGCAAACAAAGTGTATGGATGCGAACGATGACGAATACAAGAATTGATCGATGAGAATCGGATATCGAAATGAAATGTGGCTATAAGATTTATCAACTTTGGTGGCATGGATGATAATAAACTTGAAAGGAATACTTGATACATCTAAGTATGAATACTTTGAAAAATGTTGGGATTGATTATGGAAAATTTATCGAGTTGGAATTGGCAACATCTGTTGTGTTATTAGTTGGTTGGGATATTGAATAAACAAGTGGGATTATACGAGATGCTCGAAGAGAAATTACTGATGTTCGGGAAAGGAAGTTATACCGTAGCTCGTTCGCTTTCTCTATCACTGAACTTGGCTGAAATGCATGTATTTCGGGGACGCCTAAAATATGTGTATGATTCCAACTAAGTGATATGCTGAATTCAAACGAAGCCACGGGGGGATTATCTGTGCTAAGGATTTGCACGAGTATCGGAGGAAAGATCAAAGATGGTAAACTATTTTGAATCAATTGGGATGCTATATCGAGACGGTACGTTACTTAAAATTATTCGAGAGATTGCGGAGAAATATTAAATGGTGCAAGTTGATTTTTGAGAATTTCATGATGAGTTGGTTGAAGTTTTGGGGATGAGTTTTGTTTTAAGTTTCGAGGACAAAACTTTTTCTGAGTGGTATATATTGTAGTGCCTCGACCCGCAAGATGCCTTATGATGTATGGTTGGTTCGATGAAGCCTTGTTGGACTTGGGATTATACAAAGGATCGCTTGGAAGGCTATGCGATCGTGGCAGGAATCGTCCTATGAATGTAAGTAGTGTTGAACCCTTCAAAGATCCTTTAGTTTCACGCTTAAAATAAGGATAGTATG
Organism: Iris pallida; assembly: GCA_029216955.1. Lineage (NCBI taxonomy): Eukaryota > Viridiplantae > Streptophyta > Magnoliopsida > Asparagales > Iridaceae > Iris > Iris pallida. Next base: position 3,355,332 of record JANAVB010038617.1, read on the forward strand.
CTATGATTCTTGTTGAATTGCTCAATAACACCTTACATGGAATTTGGAAAGATAATGAAAGATAATAATCACCTGAAAGTAAACTGTTGTGGCTAAATGAATTGTATGCTTGTACGATGTTGCGATGAATTACATGACAGGTGAAGGCAAAGTCCCAAATACTTGGGCGGTGAGTATATCGAGCTTTGGCTCAATGAATAGATGGCAAAACAGATGTTAAGACCCAAGAATTGGGCAGTGAGTATGCTTGAATTGTATTCGAATGAATGTGTGCTAAAATAGATGCTAAGTCCCAGGAATTGGGCGGTGAGTACACTGAGTTTGGTTGGAAAGATGTATGGTATCAAAGATGTGGCAAAAGGATTGGGTAACAACATTCTATTATCCTGTCGCCGATATAGAATGTTGATTATGCCAAGACCCTGGATTGGGCAGATGATAATAAGAGCATTGGCTCAAGGCAAGATGGCAATATGAATGAGAATGGTGGCTGAATTACTTAGTTTTTCTTATCATGCATTATATGTTTTCTTCTTAGATAAGTTGCATATAGTTGCATGGTCATGGACAACTTGTCGACAAGGTGGTTTCTCGAACGGTATTCCTGGGCCATGGAACCCGGTTCGTCCTGGGGGAAACCAATGCTGAAGTAGTAGCAGTGCTGAAGTAGTAGCACGGTATAGAGGACTTGCAGTGGGGCTAGCTACCTGCACTGGCAAGGGCGCTGTATACCTGTAAGACGGTCCAGGATGGCGTGTCGCCAGTGACCTTCATATAGATAGGTCAGGTGCTAATGATGTCTTATGCAGGCAGAGTAAGTTATTACTCAAATACAGGGAAGGATGTCGGCTGTTGGTAAGAATCACCTGAACGGTGATATTTATATTAAATCATGATATTGTTCCTAACAATGTCTTGTGTAGGCAGAGTAAGTATTATAAATATACAGGGATGGCTACACGACCGTGGGTAAGAATCACCAAGGGGTGATAACAGTATGCTTTAAATTATGTTGGCTATGAGATTTGCATGCTTTACTTCTTGTCGGCTATAACATGAAATTGACCCTAAGGCAACGAGAAAGACCACTGTTAATAATGTTCTATAACATGATTACTTAGTGTTGTCTTCTTAGGTGAGTTAGGCCAGCACCGTTCGCCAGTACATTGATGATGTACTGACCCACGTTGTGGGCAATATTACAGGTGTTTGCTTGGGGGAAATCCTGTGAATCAGTGCTTGGCATCGATGAATCGGACGGGTGTGCAGAAGCTCTTCTTTCAAGACGATGTCTTCTGCTATACGGGACATAATGTATGGAACAGTGGAACTCAGTTATACCAGTGAGATTGTAGCCATATTGGCAAGTTCATTGTAAAGAAGTCGGTATCTTCATTTGTAGCCTAAAGGGCAAGTCTATACATTCAGTTGGCTATTCAAGAGTCTTGTAATCAGTTGTAAACTCTGTATTCCGCTGCAAGTCTTGTAATCCATTATGATTATCAATAAAAGAGATACATTTCTTCAATATCTTGTGTGACTTCAATTTATCTGCTTGGTTTTGCTGTGTTGTCGATGTTTTCTGAGAATTACCAGGAACTGTAATGGTTTTGCCTTGTACAAGTGCAATCTAGACTTGTACGGCATCACGCCCAGTGGCTAGTTTTCGATCCTCCAGGATCGGGGCGTGACACCTAGTGTCTCAATCACAAGCAAGCAAATAAATGTTACAAGATGTAAGATCACCAAATATACAATAGTAAGGCGTCCCAAACATTACATATTCAGCTGATCATGAAGCTAGTCGTACAAAATGTCAGGACTAGCAAGAGTTTAGTCATACATGATCAACCCTAGGATTTGTCAATCATGTTACAGCCCGTAGGCAGACAATAAGTAAAAATGTACACGAGCTAACACTTGTTCGGTGGCTAAACGCCTCAAAAGAATAATTTTACAATAGAGTGGGAGATCCAAAATAAATCCACTCATTGCCAGGATTCCGTCTAGTGGTCACCGTCTGGCTGGAAAGTCGGTAGATCCTCTGGAGCTGCTCCGGTATCTGGCCATACAAAACCAGCTGGGTCAGACCCCAGAAAGAGCAAGTGCCACAAAGGAGGCTTCACTTAGGAACTAAAACCAGCAATTAGCCCAAGAATATAATTACATAATAAAAGATAGTAATTAAGGAAAAATATGACAGGTGATATACGATGAGATAACCATGGGACTATTCAGATAACCAGGTTACAACCCGTAAACCAAACAAGGGCCGGGGTTGTAACCCTGCACCTGAACAGAACTTGGTTTCTCCCACAATTTATCGGCAAGATAATATAAGAAATCAGGACATGTAACAATCTTGTACAGGATCAAGACAAGACTAGACTGACGAACTCCATCCAATATTTCACGGCCAAGCAATGAGTACGGCTTGATACTTTAACTAGCTAGGGTTATCACAGGCCTAGTTACTAACAAGATGCAGCGAGATTCTTCCACAGCCACAAGCCCTGCAGACCATCCAGGTTATCCAGGTCGAATATTAGTACAATAAGGGTGCAACACATGACAGTGTGCTGGAAATGTGCCCTACTCGACGGCAGGCTACAGATCCCAAGTGGGGCGCCCAGATAACGGGATTGCCTGTAGCTGGGGAAATCTCTTCATGACTACTGGATTATTCTAGTTATTAGCCTTAGCCATTTACAGTAGGTACCCCTGACCGTGGTACTCAGGGGTCCCCGTCCTAGACATGATACAAGACAAGACGGGTTCATTTGTACAAGCACAATCGTCCACGGTGTCCAGGTCATTCATTTTTGTCATGTCAAGCTAGCCGTCGCAACAGCCTTCTAGATATATCATGTCAGGTTTAATGTCAAGAGTGCGCCACGGCGGGCCACTATCAAGAATTATCATGTCAAGTTTATTTGTCAGGAGTGCGCCACGTCGGGCCACTATCATGTCATGTCATTTGTCAAAAGTGTACCACAACGGGTCACCATCGTATCGAAAAACGTATTAAAATTAATGGCGCAAGCATTCATGTGGTAATTAAATATTAGCAGGAGCAAGGGCCATGGGGGACTCATGCGGCTCAGGAAAATTTTAGGCCAGCAAGTCACTATCAATCATTACACTAACAATTCGTGTTTAGGGAAGCAATTTAGAATTACACATTATTTAATAATAATAATATAATTGTAAAGAAAAATCAGACAAAAGATAGTGGAACCCACAATTAATGCAAGTATGCCATGCGGCCAGCCCATAAATGCTGCCACTGTGCCATATACGGCCACACAAATAATATTAATGGCCATGGAAATGCATGCAACTACCAATCAGCTAAAGGCCATGTGGCCACAAATATTACCATATACGGCCAGCATATATTCCCTATGCGGCTCACATAGATTGAATGGCCAAGGCAACTAATTAATGGCCAAAACAATAAATTAATGAATAGAAGCCAACTATATGCGGCCAACCATAAATTACATGCGGCCAGGATAGGAATAGTACTCATGCGGCCAACAATTAAATATATTAAATAAGGCCATTCGGCCAAGTATACTTGGCCATGCGGCCAAGTAATGAAATGGGAGGGGGAGCATTATGCGGCCAAGCATGCAAGCTTGAGCCATACGGCCTCCTTTGTAGGTCATGCGGCCAACTACTGTTAGCTTACAAAGCTAAAATGCTAATGCTAAAAAAAAGGCATCACTACAAAAAAAGTGACCTTTTGGGACGACATTATTTGATACACAATTTTTATGAGTCCTAAATAATATTATTTGGGACACAAAGTAATATCATTTAGGACGCATTGTTTTTCGACCCTGATAATATTTACTTATTTTGGACTGAACTTTCTGTCCGTCCCAAATAGAATTTCAGCCTGTCCCAAATAGTTTGGCGGGAAATAAAAAAACACCCGGGTAATTTTTTTGGTCAAATTTTGAATTTAGGATTAACTATTGGATTATAAGTCAATATTTGGATTTTAGTTTAGTATTTTACTTGGCAAAAATTATAATACAAATATTATAGTTAATTTATTATTTAATTATTGGTTGGTTGTATTTATTGGATGGTGCATTTGTATGTATTTAATTAGATCCTTGGACTATTAAATTTAACCCACTTAAATTGAACTTAGCTATTGGGCCAAGCCCTTAGTATCAAACCAACCCACATCCTGTGACATAGGAAGCAAAGAAATATTCTTTTCCAACTCTCCCGCTCCTTCCCTTCTCGCTCGATTTCCTTTTCCCTCCATGGAGCTTCCTCCAGCCCTCTCTTACCTCGATTTTATTTTCCCTCCATGGAGCTTCCTCCAGCCCTCTCTCTTACCTCGATTTCATTCGAGCTTCTCCAGCCTCAAAGCTCTACTGATTTTCCCAATTCCTCTTATTTTTAGGTCAGCTTCTAAACTCCTTTTCTTATTCTTTTCTCCATAATTCAAAATTTTGTTTCCAGATTCTGAAAACCCTCTCAAATTCCAAATCCCTCCTCTCAAATATGGCCAACACCCTCCTCCTCCTCCTCTCTCTCTCTTTCTCTCTCTCTACACTCGTGCATGGAGACCCTAGGCAAATGAGTCCTAGTGGCATTCGGATAGGGAGTCGCTGCTCAGCCAGATCGCCGTCCTTTGCCATCGGTTCCAGGCCACGGAGCACCATCGCACGTCGAAGGTACCTTCCATGGCCACAGAGGAGGACGCAAAGGTGAAAGAGATGGTCTTTGAAGGGAATCAGGTGCTCCATTTCCCCCCTTTCTCTATTTTCGCCTTTATTCAATTCAAAATAAAATTTCCATCTCTGGACTTGAGTAGTACCTTCATCAGATGAACGACAGAGGCATCACACCCAAAGCCCCTTTGTTCAGGGCCCTCTAGAGAGGCTGTGCATGTCGAGCAAGATCAATAATTATATTAATTTAAGTAATTATAGGAAGAGAATCAGTATATCACAATTTCCCAATAACTCTGAATACATAACCCTCTCTTGAACCAGTTGTAAGAACAAAGGAGGAAAATAGGTTTGGGTAAGAGAGAGAGTATATATAGGTGGGTGGATGAGAAGGAATTAGATGGATGTGATGAATGAAATTAGTGCAGTGCAGTATTTGCACCGAAACCACCGCTTATTTCTCTTCCATACTTTCTTTCTTCTCTCTTACCTATTCATTATATTTATTAAATATTGGTTTATTCTTTGTTGTGTTGTGCTCTTTTTTCTCTACTTCCTATTTATTAACTGTTGCGTTGTATAATGCTCGGCTACTTAGATTAATCAAATTTGACATATCTATTCAATTTATAAACCGGTACAAATTTCATATATCTACTCCGTTTAAAAATCGGTAGCAACAGCATTTGGTGGAGTAAATTTACCACAACTGGCATGTTGGGACTGAAAATACTATGAACAATATAGTCCCTGCCTCCATGGGGCTGGCTACTTGGATAAAGGAGATAGGGTCATAGATGTTAGCTATGTTAGCTAACATCTATGATTCAAATAGCCAATCCCAGAAATTGGGATGAAGGCTTTGTTGTTGTATAATGTTTAATGTTTATGTGAATCATGCTTGTCATGCCTCCTCATATACACAAATACTGAATTCCTCTTTGTGGATTCTCTGCAGGGGCTCCTATTTTCAGGCAGGAAGATCACTGAAGCTCGGAATGTCCATAACTTCTGCCTTCAGGATGGCCTTAACTACCTGGACAATGTGGGTTGAAACAATGGTCAATATGAACAAAACTCATGTTTTCTTCTGGACATATGAGCCGTCGCACTGGAGGTTTGTCTTTTTGCTTACTTGTATAGATAAAGAGTAGATATAGCTGGCACTTATTGTATGCACTTTCTGGATTAGAAGAATCACTGCTGTTTGTTATTATACACTAAAGTTGACAGACTGATTTGGCAAAATGATTTAGTTAGGAATTGCGGCAATTGCATCTTTTAAATACTTCTTCTGGTTCATGTAAACCAGGTTTCACTGTGAATACTATTTTGCATTATTTTTGTACAATGGCTATCTAAACCATGCATATATACAGGAAAGACCATAAAATTGGTTTTCAATTAGTTGTAGTTAAGATACTAAATGGGGCTACCATTTGGAACCCAAAACCGGACCCGACTCGAGACCCAACCCAATTCTGCCCGAACTGTACCTGACTTTGGGTTAGGCTCCAGTTTTGAAAAGGGGATCTGCTCCTCAAAACAGCTAGGATCTACAATAGCAACGAAGCCTTTATCCCAAAAGTTTAGGGTCGGCTTTCCGAATCCATTATTCCGTTCAGATCTGTTTAGGGCCATCTCCGTTGCAACACTAACAAAAAACATACTCTTATTTAAAACTTCATTCCATGTTCATTTAGGCCTACCTCTAAAACAGGTAGGGTCCCAGTAACCGGTTTCCATGCAATGAAAAATATATAAAGTACAAAATTTTGTGTGCAACTTTTGTATAGATTGTATTTAAATACCTGGACTCGACCTGGACCCGATAGAGACATATATGGTTAGGGTTCGGGTCCAAAAGTTGGAGCTGTAGGATTAACGGGTCCTGGACTGGGTTTACCACTACCTTGCCCATCCCGATAGCACCCCTGATATTAAAATCAAATACTTTATAATGCTATATTAGTACTTTAGAGTGCCTACTTTGACATAATTTGGGATAAAGGCTTGTTCTTGTTGCTGCAGTGCCTACTTTGACATAATTTGTCAGACTGTCAGCTAAAGTCAAAACAGTCCTCTTATATTTGTCTTATGATTTGTGACTTCATTTCGGGACTTTGTCTTAATTTCTATGGTTCTTGGTGTTCTGAAATCTGACTACAAGGCCTAATTGGCTCCCTGATCAGTATTATATAGGGATTTTCTAATGATTTTCTCTCTCTGATATATTTTATTTATTGCGTTGTCAAAGTACCGTTCATTCCTTGTATAGTTTGATTGAGTTTATTCAAACATGTTAATATATTGTTGATTGGAAAATGTATTCTTTTGTGTCAGTGACTCCGACCGAAGAGTCTGTGAAGTGACCAAAGAACCAATGTTAGAGGCCCAAGGGAATGACCGGAGTGAGTTTGCAGACATCATAAGTGAGGTGGTTGCGAATATGCGAGTTCCAGCAATTGTTCTTAATGTGACTTCAATGGGTGCAGTTCGGAGTGATGCTCACATTGGCAATTGGAGCCATCCTGTGGCTACTATTGATTGCAGCCATTGGTGTCTCCCTGGAGTACCTGATGCTTGGAATGAGCTTCTATTTTCCTATTTGCTGACAAACGGTGAAAGTCCTTACTGTCATATTATCCCCCTTTAATGTATGCACAATTGTGCAGCCATGTAAATATTAGCCGTAGGCAAGTAGTCGCTATCTTAACATTACATGATCATCATTATCCTTCTCAACAACTAAAAATCCTTTAGCATGAAGTGTTGGGTATCTTAAAGCTACATAAGGGCGTCCAAATGCCACGAGGCTCCTGCTTAAGCAGGGTCTGAGCCTGGGGAGGGTCGGTTTACAAAGCCTTACCACCACCACCACCACACCCCCCAACCCCCCTATATATGAAACTGTTTCCACTACTTGAACCTGCATCCTCCAAGCAACAAGCCTTATAATCTCGCACAAGGGATGCCCTCTGGTTATCTTGAAGTTGCATGTTAATCTAAAAGTCAGTTTGCGGTTTTAATTTTTCAACACTAGAGGGTGCTCTGTAGTCTGTCTTACTATAATGTCTTGACAATTACCTTCCACAAGAAGAATTGATGGATGGGGACATTTGTATAGTAATCATAGAAAGCCACCCATTACAAATCGTCTTGATGTACGAGCGAGAGCAAGTTGAAGGACAAGATACTTTTGACTTTTTTAATGTTCTTATTGACTTCATCCTTCTTGTCTTAGGAAATGTTGAACTATTGTTTAATTATTTTAGATCGGAGAGAACTTAAAATTCTGAACTTCTCAATTTCTTTAAATTATTAAAATTTCCTGTTAAAACAGCTGAAAGAAATGATATAAGAAAAAGAAAAGCTTCTTCTATTTTACTTTCTAGTAGACCCTTGGTCTATCTGTTTCCTCGGGTTGGGAAGGGCAAAGGAAATTGCGAATGAGAAGATGAAGAGAAGTGTAGTTATTTCCAAACAATCATTTGCCTTCATGTGGGACAATGTTCAACAATTTGGACAAATCTGTGTTGAATAATATCATAGGTTATATCACATTCCTTCAATTCTTATTCAGCATCTCAACTGGAGGAAGCAATTTGTTGACTCATTTCCTTTCTTCTTACTTTGAATAAACATAGTTATACAGATTCTGCAAATGTCTATGTATAGATACTAATAGGCAGTTGTAGTAGTAAGGGTTTATTACCTATCTGATGTTGTTTCTGATATGCCTTCCAAATAATGGCAATTACTAATGCTAGATGATTTTAAAGTTACATTCCAACGGAACAATCAAAATATAGACTAATAGCATATTAATCTTGTATAACATTTGTCCTTTTTTTTGCAGGATGGAAAACTCCGCGAGGATAATGACTTGGGAGGGGCTATTTTTTCATTTAATATATTTGTTGTCATTTTTTTGGAATTTCCTCTAGCAGATACAGAGTGCAGAACTGGGCTTTCTCCCTGAAATGATATTTGCAGCCTGCTAGGGAAATTATTCAAGCATCATTTTTTTTTTAAATTTTAATTTTTTCTGATGAGGTTCTGCATTTTATCTTCGATGTGTAGCTTTTGTAGTCTTTTTTTTTTCCAGAGAAGAGAAATGATATCAGCAGTCAACATGTATTATAAAAAAAATGTTCATATAGATGTTAACATCAATTTTCCTTGTGTATATTATCTTTATGAAGTGCGTCATATTATTAATTACAAAACTAAAGGTGGATACCCATTCAACATTATTTCAGCTTTGAATCAGCTTTTTCTTGGCACATTCTATCTTCTGGCTGTGTGTATGTTTGTTAATTATTCCTAAACTATCACTTGATGATTTACTATTTACATATGCATTTTTGTGAAGATATTGAAAAATGCTACTGACATCACAAAGCATGTGTGGTAGGTTTGTGGCAGGTCTTACCATTTTCTTTTACAAGGTGGAGTCAGAAAGCAATGAAGAAATATTCATCCCCAAAGCGCTCGGTTTTCCTGTTCAGGTATATATATTTTCTCTTGTTCAAGTATATCAATTATCCTTCTGATTCTACTTAAGTACGTTCTCTCTGTTAGTATAGCTTTATACTTCTCCTTGATTACAATTATCATCTATATGATTACGTTTGGTTTAGTCCCTTAAGGATGTTCTTACTCGTCGAGTTGTATCTTGGGAATAAATGTTTTGATTAGTCTGTTTCATATGGAAGTGTTTATTGAGTTGAAGGGTAGACAACACCCAGAAAATTAGAAGAAGAAAAAGAAGCCTCTTATCCCCAAATTGCAAACCAAATCCTGGATATTTGACGACAGCTCCTACGTCAGCAATCTAGATTGTCCATAATATAAGTGACTGAATAATAATAAATGAACAATACCTGCTCTCTGATCCGTGTGGCCCCAGCCATGTGGCCATTTGTATGGCCTTCACCTTTCCATGAGATTGAGATTGTGGGACTATCTTTGTTTAACTCGGAAAAATCACACACATAATAAGTGTCGTTTGTGATGAGAAGAAATATATCATGGGAGTGAATGAACGTACATAGACACGGTATATAATATAAAATATTCATAATATGCCTAGGTACAAGGACAAATCACAAATGTATGGCACAGCATGGTGTCAAGACTATAGTTTAATTCCTTTTTTTTAGCCTTTTGTTTTCTTTCTAATCAACATAATACTGAATAGGTAGAAAGCACAATTTTTCATAGACCCAAGCAGTCACCACGAGAAATATGCAATTCTAGTTTAAGTTTATATTTCAATTCAACTGTATTCGGTGTCATTGCTCGCTTATTTTGCTATGAGTTAATTTTTAAGATATTTACAAAGATATGTTTTCACAATTTAATTTTCATTCAAATTGTGTTCTTGTACTTTAGCAAGTTACTAAAACTATTTTGTTTTTTGTTGTATACTTGATCTTTAAAATAAAAATAAAACGAACAATACATGTTCTGTAGATTTGTAAAGTCCTGTTTTACTGCAAAATCCTGATTTCTAGTTCGTATTTACTCCCACAACGCTTCGACTTCCTGACAATAGTCCATATCAGTGAATGATAGTTTCTCTCACTGGAAACAAGCTTCTGTATAACATGTTATATCTCAGGTATCAAATAGTAATCATTTCTATATTTTAGATATCTTCTGTATCTTTTTTGATAGTGTTAATATTTGATATCAAAACGTAATTGCATTTAGTAACAATGTTGTCACCATCAGTCCACTGCCCTCTTCTTCGTGCATGTGTTGGCTATTTGTCTTTATTATCATCATCCCATTTTTTTCAATTCAGATTTCATTATTCATTTAGGTTTATGTTCAAATATTTCAGACTCTAGTTAAGATTTCATAAGCTTGCATAGCTTATTTAATAGGTTTCCATCTTGATAAGAAACTAATTTCTATCTTTTAACCATCATTAGTCAAAGGTTGTGTGCTTGCTGGTATATCTGTGTTCTGGGCCATCTTTGTCGTGGATATCTACTCCATGTTCAGTAAGTGGTTTGGCTTTGACATAGATGGAGCTTGCAATTGAACTTCTAGAGGATCTTCTGGGAATTATTCAGGTAGTGTTTTTTCTCCATCTCTTTTACATTGTGGTGAAAGTTTATGTTATCTAACAGTAGTACAAATTTATATCATCTTCTCTTATTATTACACCTGTTATATTTTCTTTGTTTATGAGATACTTTTTTACAGAATGTCATGCTTCCTTATATATATGTGATGTATGGATTTATGAGACGTGTAAGGAGATCATAAGAATCTACATTTCTTGTAGAAGATTTGTTTGATACTGCTGCTTATATATTTCATGTGCTGATATATATCTATATTCTGATTATTTGATATGGTAGCCTCCTTCCTTAGAAACAGATCTCACAATGGAAAGGATTTTGTTATCACTGGGACTATCATCTTCTATACTGACAACTTATAATACACTTTCTTTTACGAGGAGGGTAAGGAAGACCACGAGTACGGGCAGGAGTATATATTTGGAGTGTAGAAATACATCCCGACTATGTTGCGATCTAAAATAACACTACTACTGGGATTCAGTTTATCCAACTCAAGTTGGCTGGGTGACAGTCTTCCAGCATATCAGTCCTATATGTGCCAGTCTTTCGGAGAAATAAATTTGTAAACAGCTTACCTTTTAAAATCTACTAGATTTTATGTTATTATTTGTATTTTTTTACTTTATATACTTTTGATGACATTTTATAAAGATTTAACTTTTGGGATATGTTATTAGTTGTTTATATTAAGTTGACAAGTTTGGTTAATTGAATGGAGCTCTTGGATGTTGATTCATCGAATGTATGAATTATGTAGTTACAAAAGAAACGAGTTGTTTTGGCTATATGGTACTACATATCCCTTTTGCCAAATAGAATTATGTAGTTACAAAAGAAACGGGTTGTTTTGGCTATATTGATGATTTTATTTGTATGAGATGGTGGATTTCATATTTCCTCTACCTGGCATCTTCTATTCATTTTTGTGTTTTTTTATTTTATATATAAAATACTAGCCAGCATCATGACATAATTCTTATCACTTCTTCATGACCTTCATATTATATGTGCAGTTACTCTTCTTTTTCTTTTATTACCATCTTAGCTTTGGCATGACCCCGAGAGTCGCCATGATGAATGTTTGTTGTTATTTACAGGCACATTGTGATTAATTTTTTAATTACATTTTTTCAGAAAAATCATCGCAAGGTGCTACTTGCTTTATACAGTTTTATAGCTGAAACCATGCTTTGAATGATGCCTTGATTCATTTTCAAACTTCTCATGAGTTTTTTAGGTTCTGGATCTTATGGTTTGCATGTTGGGCTTTTCTGAAGAAGACGGATAGAGGATTGGGTCTACTCAAGGTGCTATTGGAAAAGGTGTTGTCTGAAGCGTGTTACGGGTACCAGGCTGCCTTGTTGGAGGCATCTTGGGAGGAAGTTCACCTAGTCTTTTCATGCTCATGAGAACCAGGTTAGTCCACAACTTTCTTCATATCCAGTTGGGTATGTCATACTATTTTCAAGCAGCACATCATCAAAAAACCTTCAAATTTGTTTAATTAATTCATTTTTCTTACGATATAAAATTCTTCAAATTTGTTTAATTAGATCATCTAGATTTTTTTTTTCATGTACTCATCTTAAGAATAATAACTGGGAACTAAAATATATGGTAGTGCCACAAGCTCATGCATGTGCTTGCATGGAAGGAACAAAGACACATGCAACCTTCAGGTAGTATGAAACAATAGAAGTTACTTTATATGTCAGGATGTGTTCTCTATGCTTTGAGGATGATGACATTCTTTAAGTACTAAGATCATAAGTTAAAACTATCTATTTTGCTTTTAAATTCTGACATCCATATAAAGCTAATAGAAAGAACCAACAATAAATGAAAACAGAGATGATATTTAGGAGATTGAAACCATATCCTGGATAAGTCCTTGCTAACGAAACACACAGATACAATCAAGACTCATCAATTACTCAAGTTAGCTTCCCATAAGCACATGTTGCCATATCAGAGATGATATTTGTCTGGCAATGAATGAAAACATAGATGATATTTGTCTGGCAAGGAATGTTATTATGATTTACTTCCATTGGAGGTTTTCAAGGTTTTTTCGGCATTGTTTAAATAATTTTTGTTTTTTTTCTTTTTTTGTTTAAGAAGCAATTTATTGTCATTCACAAACATTGGGGGTGGGGTGCTCCCTTTTTCCATCCATTGGAGGTTTTCGATGTTTTTCGGCATTGTTTAAACAATTTTTGTTTTTTTTTTGTTTATGAGAGCAATTTATTGTCATTCAGAAACATTGGGGTGGGGTGCTCCATTTTTCCTTCCATTTTTGATTGCCAACTTCTACTGGTCACAAACCTGGTAGTTGTATATGGTTCCACTTTTGCTTCTTGCTTGCTTCTAAAAAAATTGGTATTCTGGAATGGGCGTATGTACCAAATTGATTTGTGGAGTTTGACATGAAGAACTTTGCTCCCAGGAATGGGCGTATGTACCAAATTGGTATTCTTGCTTGCTTACTTCAGCTGAATCTTTTACTCCCATGAAGAACTTTGCCCTTATTTCTTTGTTTCCACAGGACTTGGCATTTGTTGTGGATGGTGTTGCTTTAGAAATTGTTCTGAAGAGATATAAGGAGGCTTTCACTGAATTGGCGATTCTCTCGAGGACAGCCATCTGCTGTCGTGTAACTCCTTCACAGAAGGCTGCTCCAAAGAAGGCTACAGATGGTGCGTTTGACATGCACATGCGGCTATCGACGTGATATAAACTTTCATTTTGTAAACAATGGGATATGAATTTTATGTTATGGGGGAAAGATTTGACGTGATGTAAACTTTTGTTTTATTTTGTAAACAGTTGGATATGACTTTTAAATGTTTTATAAAAATTTCTTGTCTTAATGTTGCAGCTACCATAATGCATTTGCGATTAAATAGTTCTGTGTGATTTTTGTTCTATATAAAATTTAATTGTATATTTCATATACAAATAGTAGGAGGATTAAGTTTTTGGGACATATTTTTTGGGACAGATTTATAAACTGTCCTGCAGAATTTGTAATTTTGAAACCTTTTGGGACGAGAGTTTAACAGTCCTTTATAAGTATTTGGGACGGCAAATATCCGTCATTTAACTTTTTGCCACGCCACCCTAATAAGACCACCCATTGCCGTCCTAAAGACCGTCCCAAATAGTAGTTGGGACGGTAAACCTATTTATTATGACGTTTTTTTGTTGTCCCAAAAGGTCACTTTTTTTGTAGTGCATGCAACGTTAATGCATGGCTTAATGCATGCAAATGCTAAAATATGCAAGGCATTAATGCATGCAGAGCTAAATGCTTTGTTAAAAAGCATGCAACTTTAATGCATGCAAGGATTAATTCTAAGGCCATACAAATGCTTTAATTTAATGGCTAATGCATTATTTAATCATGCATTAATAAGTATTAATGGCTAAAAGCTTGCAATTGCAAGCAAGAATGCTGGGGCATGCAATATTAAAGCCATGCGGCTCAGTTTTGCTAAGTGCATTTGCTAATAATAAAAGGTCAGCTAAGCTCCCATATGCGGCCCAGTGACTGGGATGGCCATATGCGGCTGGCAACTTTGTAAGACCATGCTAACGCATTAAATGCAATTAATATAAGGCCATGTAATTAAATAATACAAGCAACTTTGTTTCCATGCATGCGGCCAGCAACTTTGACATATAAGCATGCATTAATATAATGCATTAAATATTACATGCTGCTGGATTTGGTATTGTTTTCTTATGCGGCTCACTAAAGAATTCCCATGCGGCCAGCTTACAAATTCTTATGCGGCCAGCTAGCTTGGCAATTCAAGCAAAATGCTAAATACATTAAGTACCCAAGTGTTGGCCATGCGGCCAAGCTAAAAATGCTCATGCGGCTCAGCAAAATTCCGTAGGTCAAATTTGGACAAAATAAAATTTCCTGCAATATGGAACTATCAAATAACAAGATTATGTAGGTTTGATAGATCAAAACTCCTGAAAATCGAAAATACCACAAAACTAGATCTACAAGAATTTAACCACAGAAATAAAAAATGCCAAGTACTAAAGTGGGTTAGAAACACATGAGGAAGACAATGGAATAATAAAAATGGACTTCCTTCATGAAACAAGATGCACTTGCCTAAGCTCTCCACTCTCTCAGGTTGGTGGAGAAGTAATGGTGGGGAAGAAGAAAGTTAATGTGGAGAGAGAAATATTTGGTAGGATATTTAATGAAGAGGGTGGTGGTAGGTAGGAGTGGTTTGGTTCACATAAAATCAAGCAAAACCGAACCAAGCCAACAGACCGAACCGAACCAAGATAAACCCATCAATGAAATGCCAAAATAAATCAAGCAGGAAGACATGCAATACGGGTCAAAATACGTATACGTATTCCAAATACGTAATACGAGATATGGGCATTACAGAGGGAGGGGGTCTTCAATGAGGGTGGTCTCCAAGAAGGGGGATCTCCAAGAAGGGGGGTGGTCTCCAAGAAGGCAGCACGGGGGGGGGGGGGGGGGGGGGGGGGGGGGGGAGGGGGGGGAGGCGCGTGCCACCACCCATGGCACGTCTCATGTGGGATTTTCTTCACGCGCCCCACCACCCATGGTGCGTCCTAAAACGCGCCATCATCCATGGTGCGTCCCTTCTTCGCTGCTAGCACGCGCCATCTCCAATGTCGTTTCGTTACTCGGAATAAAATTTCACAAAAGTTCTTACTTTTTTTACAATTTGAATAATTTTTTTACCCTATATGTAAATTTCTGATTGATATATATATATATATATATATATATATATATATATATATATATATAAATATATATAAAAAGATTTGTGGTTTACTCATGAATTAATAAGATCTTATAATAGGAGGTAAAATGTTCAAGTCATCTTGTAGTCATTTTAAAAAATATATATATAATAAGGAAAATTCCAATGGTAGCGCATTTTTCACACATGATATGCCCAACCTATGGACATATTTTCTTACAACTTTTTTAAAAAATGGCTACAAGTTGATTTGAACATAGGTCAAATGTTCAAATCATCTTGTAGTCATTTTTTTTATTAAAAATGAAGAAAAAAAATTCGGTGGTAGAGCATTTTTTTTTACACAAGATATGCTTTCCCTATGGACATTTTTTCAATAGAATAAAAATGGTAAGAAAAATGCACATTTGTAGGACATTTTTTTTGGGTTAAAACGTCCTTCCATATGGCATTTTTTAATTTTTTTTAGTAGTATAAATTAGTTTGTTTTTAATGTTATTAATACTAGTAAATGAGAAACTAATTTTCAATATTAAGTAAAACATCCTATAGTACTTGATTTACAAATTCATGCAATTTTGTTCTTTCAGCTCAATTATATAAAATTCTAATACTTTCTATATATATATATATATATATATATATATATATATATATATATATATATATATATATATATATATATATATATATTGTCACATGATTTTTCCTTTTTTTTAGGGTTTTTCTTTTAATGATATCCTTGTAAGTAGTTTTAGTTTTCTCGCATTGGACTAAATTGTCTGATCAAATTGGGATCCAACTCTATAACTTAGGGCCTGTTTGGCTCCAGGAAAGTGGAGCCGGCTTCCACCCGGAATTGAACCAAATCTCCTCTCTCTCACTGTTTGCTAAAATGAGAATTGGGATAGAAAAGTGGAGCAGTTCCTGTCAATTGAAAAAGCAATCCCTGGCTGCCACATCCAGTTTTTTCTACTGGATGTGGGCGGATCAACCCTCTCCCCCTCCCCCCTTGTTTATAATTGGTAAGTGAATATGTATAAAAATAAACTATTACATATCCAGTAAAACAAATTGTTATGTTAGGTATAAAAAATAAATAATTAATTTTGAACGTCTTTAACATAATTTTTGTAACATTGTTATATAATTTCTGTTGCAGATTATTATACAAATATCAAAAATTAATTAATTTCGATAATATTTTTGTTGCAATTTTTAATACACACCCTACACTAAATAATTTTGGATATGCCTATACTACCTTAGATTTGGTCCGACTATGTTAGTACTAATAAATTAGTAACTAATTAGGATTGTTAGGAATTAATTAAATTAAGTAATATGTTTGGAGTCTTTGCACTAAATAATTTTAATTTTTTATATATATAATTAGTTAATTTTTATATAATTAGGATATATAATTATTATATTAATTTATCAAACTAATTATTTAATTTATTAAAATGTTATGGTGAATCATATAAATCAAAAAAATATTATGTGAATTAATTTTAATTTACTACTATTACAAAATACTCTTCCACTTTCTATTTGTTTATTTCCATATCTCAACCAAATACATTTATCTATTCTTTCACTTTCCATTTTTTTACTTTCCTATTTCAGTCAAACACATTTGTCTCCTACTAGGAGACAAGTAAGTTGATGAATTCCTATCCTTCTTTCAATAGTGAAAGTTCAATTTTTTTTTTTTTTTTTTTTTTTTTTGTATATTTACGATTTAACAAACAGGCCCTTATGAAACTAATAGATTGTTCAATAAAGCTAATATGATAGGCGGTTATGGGAAGGTGAAAGCGAAGTGAACCCACTTGCACATTTTTTTGTAGTTAGACTGATTGTTTGCTTGCATGAATTTGCCAAGTCATGAGAAAGTGTTCTCAAGTCTTTCTCTCTTTTAAATAAATGCACGTGCCGACGAAATGGACGGCTCTATTTTATTGAATTTTTTTTGAGCTAACGTACCTATCTTGTCATTCTTGTAAATGCTTGCGTAAGTAGACAATACTATAGAGATCAAAAGAACTAAATAAGTAACTAAAAAAATTGCAAATAAGATTACTACTTATTTGATCAATTTCTATATATGTACTTATATAGTTTGAGCATGGTAAACAAAATTTGTTATCAAACTAAATCATATGCGGTCATCAACATATAGGTTTACATGTTAAAAAAAAAAAAACTGTTTTTAGAAAAGATGGAACAGATATTACCAGAACAAAGATGGCAAATACAAATTAATTAGGAGAAGATATGAAGAAGAAATTTGAAAAAGCAAAAGTTGGGTATTGGTTTTAGAAAATGCATTACTCTCTAGTGAAAATAAATTTTAGAGTTTTTTTTATTTAAATTTTTGGACTAGATTAATGTTTAGGCTCAAAATTTTATATCAATTTAGAGTTTAAGTTTTAATATGTACAATTAATAATTTTGAACCCTAATATTTTATTTTTTTTGTAATTTATCGCTAAAGTGGGTTGATATCAATTAGTCATCGATCGATCACCAACATAACTAGTCATCGATCACCAACATTTGATATTAATTTTGATGTTGACATGGGCCATACTTAACTAACAAACATGGAGAGCTGGTAATGGCATGCCTTGCTTCCATAATTAAACCACCATTAACTAGCTTAGTAGCATATCAAATAACAACCAATTGAACACCTGTTTCTGTCAGCAGCACTATATTCCGCACTCAACTGATAGATCAACAAGGAAGACCAGTGGCGAGTGCTTTCCCCCTCTCTTTAGAATTCTATAGGAGAAGCATGACATTGTCATGACATGAGCTTTACAGGTCTCAAGGGACTGTCCCAAAATGTCCCAAAAAGAGTGCTGAAAGGGAAATTTGCCATACATAAATGGGTTTTGGGACGAAAGACCGGCTTCTGCCATGTGGAATGGTCGGTTGATTCACGATGTTAATGTTTACTTCGGGCTTAGATAGGTTACTTATAAAGATATAACCAATGTTTTAAAAAATAGGACTGAACCGGCCGGTTCAACCGGTTGAACCATAAAAATGCACGTAATTTTTTTGGATTGGATTAGTGTTGACCTACTATTTTTTTAAACTATTTGTAAATGAATATTCTTATAAAAATCAGTGTCCATAAAGAGTTAAACTTAATTTGTGCCACTTAGATTAACCCAATGGTTGAACCAACTGGTTGAACCGATTTGATCGGACCTAGTGTTTTGTCCAGGTCGAACTCCGGTCTGATTTTTAAAAACTGGATATAACATCCATTCATCCATTGTTAGGGAACATCATGGATAAGGACCATCATAGATTTTTTTAAAAAATTATTTTAGGGGCTAAATTTTTTATTGAGGATTCTGATAGTCCTAAGGTAGAGAATTCTGACAGGATCCTGACAGTCTTAACTATTAATAGGACTGTCAAAGTTATGGTAGTCCTGCTTTTAGTATAAATATTGGATTTTATATCTAACTATGTGATGCCTCCTGACAATTTTGACAATAATATTTTTATAATAAATTTTTGTGTTGTTTTCTAACAATTAGGATTGTGTCTTTATAAATAACGTTTATATATTTGTCACGTGGTTTGTAACCTATTGACCAATTAGTGGATATGAAAACACATAATTTACAGAAAGCCACCTACTGTCTTGTATGCTTAAGGAATGTATAAGTTTTATTTTTTTATTTATAGATAAAGAAGTGGGATAAAGGTTTTTCACCATTTTTTAAAGACTATATCAATGAAACAATATGTAACAACATTTTTTTTAACAGTGTCCGACGCAACGTTTGAAATTTTTTGTATATCCTATATTGTATTATTTTTGAGTCTACCGTCTTCCAACTTTCATCATAAATAAAAGTAATAATACACTTTCGTAACTCGATTTATTAATTTTTCGTCATCCAACCAGACATATATGTCTTTTCGTTGACCATAGCGGTAATTGGGGTTCGACCAATAACAACATTTCACAAGAAATTTCTCCCGCGTGGGCACATAAAGATGAAACTATAGTCAATTTGCCTACTCCTTCCCTAATTATTGAAGAACCACCATTGAATAGCTTTTAGTGGCACTCAAATAAGAACCAAACACTTGTTTTGTCAAACATCACATAGCACTGTTATGTCCACTGGCCTAAATTGAAGAAGGAAGACAAGTGGCAAGTGAGCTCTTTCTTGATAGGCCACTTTCTTTGTGAAAAGAGTGAATGCACTGACTCCTGAAATCAATAATGTGAAGCATGCATGGATCGATGACATGCTTTACATGTCAAGTTGTTAACATAATGCGCACAAAATGGATGTAACAAACAATTCAGCCTCTGCCATGTGGAAATGGTCGGCCAATCTCCACTGTTCTCTTAAGCAGATTTATTGTCTTCAAAATGAGCGTTCCAATTGTATTTCTTTTGCTATGTATGTAACTTTAGATTTTTTTATTTAAAAAACTAAATAATTATGTATACAAAAAATTATATACAGAGCAAAAGATATATGATTGGAACAGCTATTTTGAAAATACTCATATGCTCGATCTTGTTTTAAAGCATATTGAAGATTGTATATGTCACCTCTTCGCTTGGTTTGTAGAGAGAATAATTTATTAAAAATTATAGTTCTCATCAATTTTTTTTTCTATATTTATAAAGCCAAGAAATTTAAAGGAAATGTGGTGCAAAAGTGAATTATAAGGGTGAGTCGGATTTTTTTTCCTTCTTCTTTCAGAACCATTTTTTCATACTCCTCTTTGGCATGTGGCCTTGGAGTAATCTATATTCTTTCTTTTTTTGGTTAAAAAAGTAGGAAAGAAATAGACTAAGTCGGAATTTTTCTTCTTCTTTCCTTTAAGAACCATTTTTTCATACTCCTCTTTGGCATGTGGCCTTGGAGTAATCTATATTCAATTTTTTTTTTTTTTTGGGTTAAAAAAGTAGGAAAGAAATAGACTATTCACGTACGAGATAAAATATTTCTATTAGGATTAGTGTGAGAAAGGGCAACCACTGTTTGTGGTTAAAAACAAATAATTTTATTATTTTAGGGTGGAGAGCTGCCGAGTCAGATTTGAAACAAAGGCTGGACGCATCGGCCGAGCCCAAGACTTGCACGGGCGTTTAGGCCTTCAGCTTGACATGGTTGAAGCATGGGCCAAACTGAAAATTGAAGACTCGGTTCGTGCACGCGATAGGACTGATGCTCGGCCCATGTAGGCCCAAGGTGGACTTAGGCTAGAGTCTAGAAAATTCACCTAGACCACAACATAGTGTTGTGCTGATGAGGACATTGAATAGACGAGGAACTTGACCGGCATTGCTGATATGCAACAAATGTACATGGTAATTGGCTATGATACGTACTTTGCCGTGTCCGGCTATAATATGTATCCATATATCATCGTGTCCATCCTTGCCCAACAACAAGTGCATCTACCCGTATCTCAAAGTTTGGAACCCTAGCAACCATTTACAATCGGTGGGTTCATGAGGAATAATTTGTTAACTAGAGTAGGGGATGTTATCCATTCAACCCCTGGAAACATAGCATGCGAGAAGAAGAACATCGAATGGTCTTCTTTCTGATCTGACAATGAAATAATGGTTTGAATTGCTAATAAGAAGACCACACCAAATTCATTTAGGCCATGTATGACCAGAAAATGTCAGACTAAGAGCATCTCCAACCCTATTGTGAGTTTGGAAAAAATGGTTGTCACATAGGAATGACAAGCATTTTTTTCAAAAGTACTTCTCCAATGCAAATGTGAAATAAATTGTGAAGTTGACATGGCAATGACATGGCAAGGAGAATGTGAAGTTGGTTGTCTAGATCTAGACAATGCACTTCACAATGACTTTATGTCCACATCATCAATTATGAATAAAAATATATATAAAAAAAAGAAGAAGTGAAAAAGTTGTCTTGGAAGTTGAAAAAAAAGTAATTTTATTGTCTTCTCAAACTTTTGCATTGGAGAACACATTTTTATCTCATTGTCTTGTGTGAATGTCATCTTGCCACATAGAAAAGACATTGTCTTGTGCCTCATGCCACATAGGATCCACAACACAAAACAAGACAATAGGGTTGGAGATGTTCTAACATATTCTTTTTCATAATAATCGATGTGGGAGACGTGGGAGTACATCGGAATCGTCAAACACTCACTGTCAAACACTATATTATTTTCTCTTTAAATGGAGAAATTATTGGGTGGTCCAGACTCACCAGATGGCAATAGTGAATGATGAGTCGGGCCACTAATTTGTTGACACTTGACATAATATTTGTATAATTTTTTTTAAATGTAAAAAATATATAAACTATTTTGAAATTCACTTGCTTATAATTAGAAAAAATTATATTTTTTATTTCAAAAATATTAAAAAAACTAACCTATAAAATAAGAGAAAAGTAGTGATATGATATACTATGCCAAGTATCAACAAATTAGTGGTCGAGCTCACCGTTTATCATTGTCTCCTGGACCACCCAAAAATTTCTCCTTTAAAGGGATGAAGACAATTTAAGAATAGCCTAGTTGTTTTCCTTTCTCCTTGTGATGTGCATTATGGATTTAAAAAATCACATCTTCAAGAATAATATTTATATATAGGCTCACACTTGAACAAATGTAGTACAAGTGTATTAAGTGCTGACCTTTTTATGCCTGTAAACAAAACAAAATGAACAAAATTTAAAGTTGCCTTCACTGGAAAAGTTTTTGTACGAAGTACTATTTTAAAGTTTATCCGAACTATATGTGCAGATTTTTTTTGGGATTTTCCTAGAGTAAAATTTTTATGCTACCGACTTCTCGTTACTATATACAGCTTCGAAAGAATGATTCGAACATAACAATTGTCAAAAAATTTAGAATGAACATAGTAGAAAAAACGTTGTGATAGAACTTTGTTGTTGGTCAAGGTGGAAGAGAGTATATATATATATATATATATATATATATATATATATATATATATATATATATATATATATGCAAAGAATTGTATATTTCATCGTAGAAGAGAATCCTAAATATATCAACCTCCCTTTTAACAATGGCTGTAGAAGCCATAGGAACCGGTCAAGAGTTGCTCATTCTCCCATGTTAAGATCCACAGGAACCGGAAGAAGTTTATTTTTTTTATATTATTTTATTTTACCAAGTAAACTATGCAACATCAAGAACCAGCGAGAGGAAACCTAGGAACTTCCGTATAGGCTTGGCCGGTTTTCACAAATAGGTATGAACAAATTCTGCATTCTAGTAGGAGTGCTGCTATTTTGACCGCCGCAGAGGGCTGGCCTGCAACGTGACATTGGTCCTCCGGTCTGGAGTTGGGCCCGTCTTAGCAGGAGAGCCAATGGCTAGCCGCTACGCGGACGCGGGCCCCCACAGGCGGTCAAAAATAGACTTTTCCTTCTTGCTTCAATTTGATTTTGGGACCAATTTTATCGAGCAAATGCATATGATTTCATTTTGATCAAAATACAAAGTGTGGATTTTCGACATTAACCATCTTTCCTTCATTTCCCATGGAATAGAAATGAGGAGGTCTCAAATCAGCCTGAAATGTCCAACAGACATACAATACAGTATGCACAAAGTTTCGTACTTATCGTCCGGACATCTAAAAAAAAAAAAAAAACTTTCGTTGATTTTCCATGGAATGGAAATGACAAGGTCTCAAATCAGCCTGAAAGGCTCGAAGACGTGTTCGGGGTCCGACTCGATTGCCGCGGCCAATGCCGGACATATGAACGCAGACACGAGCCAGGAACCATCACCGTCCCCGGCAGACACCACGTTTACGTAGCCGACGCCCAGCCGGTCGAGTATCGAACAGAACATGCCTACCGAAGGCGGTCCGAACCCGAAATCCATCGACATCACCGGCAAGTTTTGGCAGGCGGACACTACGATCCCGGGCTCTCCGCGGCCGAGAAAGACGGCCGGCAGCACCTTCTCCAGCCGATGGCAGTTGAGCCAATCGATCAGGTCCAGGAACTGCTCTCCGCTCGCAGCCTCACGAATTGCTCGCGACGCGATCCTTGCCACGTCCGACAGCGTTCCCCGCTTCAAGTCGCGGACACGCTCTCCCTGCACGGCCAGTGCACACGCGTTCCCGACGAAATTCGACAGCTCTTCTGCGTCCCGGGCGATCCTCCGCCGTCCGTCGACCGCCCACGCCATCGTGCATCGCGCGTCGTCGGCGCCGCCGTCGATCGTCTTCGCCAGCATCTTCCACAAGTACGCCGACAGCGCCTCGGTCCTGGTCTTCCTCGACCCGTCCTCGCTGCAAAGGCTCCTGACGGACTCGAGGCTCGACGTCTTCACCCGGTAGAGACGTTTCTCGGTGGCGTCGGGCAGCGGCGGCGCGTCGAGGAAGTCTTCCGGCGTGCACACCTTGTAGGCCCTCTCGACACGTTTGCCGTAGCACGGAGGCGAACGGGGCCGGCGGAAGATCGTCCTGTCGTTGTCGACGACGGCTGACAGTTCCGTGTTCTTCGCGATGTCGCACCAAGTCTTCAAGAACTTGACGAAGCCGTAGGCGTCCGCGAGCGAGTGATCGAAGGTCCAAGAGACGGAAAAGCTACCACAAGCGTAGCCAGTGAACTGAACGTTCAAAGGGAACTTGTAGTCGATGGGGAGCAGGACTTGCTCAAAATTCGTGTGATTTTGGTTGTAGAAGTCGATCTCTGCCAACGGAACGTTAGCCGAGGCTTCGACAAGCCTGACGCCGGCATTGTTGCACGAAATGCCGGTCTCGCCGGTCTCGGGAGAATCGATGATTTGTCCGGAGAGGAAGAAGAAGTGGTTGAGTGCTTCGGCGAGGGAGGTTTTGATGGTCGTTAGAACCAGAGATGGGTCTACAACGGATTGGTACGCATAGAAGATGGTCACCGGGATGCCACCGACTATGCGGTCGAAGTTGGAGAGGGGAAGGTTGCATGGTTGGACGTTGGGATCTATAGCTTTGATGAAGGTTTGGTTAACTAATTTTACACCAAGTCCACATTCTTCACGCTCATGGGCTACCATTTTTTTTTTTGGAGGGAAAGTTCAACTTCTGGTGGTTGTTGAAGAGAGTTCGATGTTATGCATATATAGTGAGAACATGGCTATTTTTTTATTTTTTTTGGATGTTAATGTTTCTCATTTAGTTGCCGGCACATATTTTGCATCGCTAGGTATGTTGAGTCTATGCAACAAAGATGAAGCACAATCTTGTACTTGTATCTACGTTGATTCTGAAACAAGAAAGACAAAAATATGTAGAGGCTGATTCTGATTGTTTTGGCTAGCTTGACATAGCTAAAGTTTGAGAGGAGGTTGGGGGTATCTAATGTCACAGACAGACGGAATTCAGGAGATGGCCCCAACATGATTTGGTACAAAATTGATGACAAATACAGCAATCGAAAATCTTTATGTTTTGAAAACCGGAACTGTTTATTTTGAACGGGGGCATCTGCTAGAATATTCTATATCGTCTTAGATTTTCGGTTGGTTCTAGTTTTAAAACATTGATTTTTAGTTTTGAAAACAAGGAAGCTCTTGTGATTAGTGAGGAGAGGTATAGCCTTCTTGGCTAAGTGGACGGTATTGGGATCGAACCGCGGGGGAGGCGTGGACAGTTGGCCCAACTGGCATGTAATGCAGCATGCACAAAATTTCGTACGTTATGTCGGACATTAAAAAAAAAAACAAGGAAATAATTCCTTTTGAATTTGTGTCATGGTCCTTGTTAGCAATCACCCGAATAAAACTCGTATTATATGCGATTTTTTTTCGTATCTTTCAAAACGTATAATACTTGCGTACTTTTGACATATTCAAACCAATATGTAAATTTTAAGCATGCGGAGTTTTAAACGTGTTCCATATAAATTATTGAAAAATTTGGCACAAGAAACGTGGTGGAAATCTGTTTAATTAACCAAATTTGACAATATATTTAAGAATGTGAAGTTTCTCACCTCAATATTTTTTATTTTTCGAATATTTGACCGAATTTGTAAACGTATTTTATTTGTATTGAGCCGATTTATACTCGTACTTTGCCGTCCCGATTTTTTTTCCGTTTGCCGAATTGCTAACAAGGGTCATGGTACCTTTCTTTTATATATTTTTTATGCTGATATTTATTCTAGGGGAAATCCTGTCTGTTTGCGGGTGGAAAAAGCAAAACTGGTTTTCCAATTCTTAATGATCTATATTCGAATCCAAATAGTGAGTCGTTTAGGCCTGTTAGCTCACATTCGGCCTTCCAAATAAACCCAGTCAGTCTCAATGAAGCATCTAAAAAAACAATGCTCGTTGGTCCACATATTCATCATATTGGAAGATGAGATCGAATCCAATAAGGGAGTGTTTGGTAAACCGTATTTGGAGGTGGAATTTAAATTTTTATAAATTTGGAGACAAATTTATAGAATCCTATGTTTGGTTGGAGATGTATTTGGATATTGAAAGTATGACAAAATCCAAAACTTAAATTTGGTTGAATTTTGAAGGAAAAAATAATTATTCTTTAATAATTTCGTTATAATATTTATTATTTAAAAATTAGTAAATTAAAAATTAGTTAATTTTTAATAATTTCTTAAAAATATTTATTCTTTAATAATATCGTTAAAAATTAGTTAATTAATAAAAAAAACTAACTATTGTATTAGTATTATTAATTAATAAAAAATAGTATTATTAATTAAAAAATTTAGTTAATTACTTAATTTCGTTATAATCATAATTAATAATTTATTAGTATTATTATAATATTAATTAATAATTTTTTAATTATTAATAATCATAATTTACTAGTATTATTATATTATTATTATAATATTAATTAATAATTTGTTAGTATTATTATAATTTTAATTAATAATCATATCCTATGTTTAGTATTATTAATTAAAAAATTAGTTAATTAGTTAATTTTGTTATAATCATATTAATAATTTATTAGTATTATTATAATATTAATTAATAATTTGTTAATAACTATTTTATTATAATCTTAATAAATAATATTTTAATCACAATTAGAATCATATTTTATAATAATTTAATTAATAATTTACTAATCATAATAAAAATTAGTATTATTAATTAAAAAATTAGTTACCAAACAAGTCCTAAAGAAACATATCGCCCTGCTAGTTTCTCTTGTTTCTTGATTCTTCTCTCTAACCTTTTGTTGTGATTGTAAAAGAGCTGCCGTTTTCTTAGATCTATCACTTGTAAGAAAGGGAAAGGAAAACAAATCTAAAACAAATATGTCATCATCACTCTTCGTACCCGGTCACTTCAATTGTGTTGTATGTGTTTTTTTATGCAAGTAATTTTCGACAATTTTTGTTTTAATTTTTAGGTAATATAATTGGTACATTTTTGTTGTTGTGATTTTATGAGAACATTGTTAAAAAATAAATCATGTGAAAATAATTTAATTAGAACTTGTTATAGATATAATTTTATGATTTTGAATATATATTTAGTTAAATAATACTAAAATAAGTTAAATATAATCTTTCTCCTATTCTCTTCTCAATTTTCTCTCCTACATGTTCTCTCCGCTTCCCAAACATATCTCAAGTTCGAAAAAGGGGCGTATGTAATAAATAATGTGTCTATTGCTTGAAGACGTATTGGCCATCGTCCTCACCATATATTAGAAAAAGAGACGGTAAAGTACATTTAAACCCTCCTTAGATTTATCTTATTTGTAAAATAAAATTTTTTAGAAAACTTAAACAGTTTGCACCTCCCGCAAAATCGTTTTTGCTCGGAATATCCCTTTCCGTCAAAATGGCGTTAGAACTAACCGTTAGAGCCCATATTTTAGATTAAAAAAAAATTGCACTCCCCAAAATACCCCTAATGCTAACGGTTACATTATGGCTGCTAGAACTTTATATTTTCTACTTTTTTGACCGGTTGGTTGGAAGAAAAAATAATATTTAATTTTTTTTTATATTCTTTTTTTTTTTACTTATTTGTTCTCATTTAATGTATTGAACCTTTTTCTTACCTACAGATCTCAAATCCAACTGCAATTTTTTTTTATATTCCTTTTTTTTTTTTTTTTACTTATTTGCTCTCATTTAATGTTTGAAGCTTTTTTTACTTATTCCTTTTTTTTCCTCAAGGCGTCCAAATAGAAATTATGGAAGAACAATTTATTGCTATTGTGGATTAATTAGTCCATTGAAAACTTTATTGACACCAACAAATCCTGGAAGATGATTCTACGGGAGTGCAAATTTTTCAACAAATTCTTGTGATTTTCTACTATGGGAGGATGAGAAACTTTCAGAACACTATCAAATTCTAATGTGGAATTTAATGAAAGAATTAAAGGAGCACCGAGGCCAAGGTTTACAGCCTATTCCTAGAGAATCGACAACGGCGGTAGCAGCCACTGAACCCGGACCATGCTTCGACATACATGTTTTGCAATTTATTTTTGAATTTTTGACACGTTTAGTAATATTTAAGTTATTTGTTTAAGGAATACATATGATGAAAATAAATTTGTACCAAGATTTACAATTTCAGTTAGAATTAATAAATAAATAATTACGATAATAGTCATGACTAATAAATTATTAAGTAAGACTATAATGATGATTATAATGATGATTACTAAATTATTAATTAAAATTATTATAATATATAAATTATTAACTATAATTATAATTATGATTAAATTATTATTAATTAATATTATAATAAAATTGTAATTAATAAATTATTAACTAAGATTATAATTATTAATTAAGATTATAATTATTATAAAATATTAAATAATATAATATTAGTTACAGTTATCTAGCTTCAAATACGGTTTACCAAACATGCCCTAAGTTAAATGGCTGGATAGTTCAGGACTAACCGGACATTTGTTAAAAGATTTTTTTTTTTCCAGAAAAATTTAAGATGAAAACCTACTATTTAGATTATAAACATTTATTTTCGAAAATGACGTCAAGCATGAGAATTCTATCTTTGTAAGAACGAGAGGTTATTTTTTTGTCCCAGTCAACTTTTTGTCCGAGAAAATTCTTTTTTGCTTTTTATTTAGTTTTCTTGTCTTTTTAATATTTTGTTTTTTGTTTCCATTTTTTTAGTTCTTATTTCATTTTTTTTTCATCTTTTTAATAATCTTTTCTAGTTTTTTAAGAGTGACTTTTATTTTTTTTGGTAATTTTTTTTTATTTCTTAAATATTTTTTGTTTTTTAAAATTTGTATAGTTTTTCTTTTTGTCTTTTTTCATTGTTTAAGATTTATCCTCATTTTTTGGTTTTTTGGAATATTTTGTCTATTTTTTATTTTTTTTTTTCCATATTTTAGTAGTATTTTTTTTGTTTTTTATTTGGTATTTTTTTTTTTCCAGTTTTCATCATTTCTATTTTTTAAGAATTGATTTTTTTTTATATTTATCAGTTTTGTTTTCCCTAAAAATATTTATATATTTGTAAAATAAAAAATAATTTATGACAAGATAATTTTAAATAATAACTTTGTAGAAATATAAAATTTCTAACTATAGTAATTAAACGTCCAAAGTTTTACTACAGTAAATAACTTTGGATTTTATTAGTAAGTGTAGAGAATCAAGTGGCAAATTATAATGACCAATTATATCTAAGGGTAAAATGGTCATCACAATCCCATTTTAACACCCGTGAACATAAAAGTTAGATTATGGGTGATTTGAGCATTTTTATAACCTTTTGAATTTTTCAAATCAGGGAGTCTTTAATTGCGTTTTCGTAACATCTAAGGAGGGTTTAAATGCACTTTACCCAAAAAGAGATGTATCTAATAAACAAATATATCATCTGTTTCGTTGACATTAGACACATCTCAGCATTATTGATTAAAGATATGTTGGCTGGGTCATACCACATAACTTCCCCTCTTAGGTATCCGAGAAATTATTCAACGAGTCGGGGGGTGCATCCTCCTCCTCATTCATTTGATGGTACAGAGATGAACACATACAGACAGGGCTGAGTATACGGGTCTAGGTGTCACGCCCCGATCCGAAAAATCGTTCGTTCTCGCTAGATTTCACCCGAATCATCGTCCTCGCTGGGGCGTGATGCCGCATGTCACGCCCCGATTCGTAGAGTCATTTCTTCACATATTTCATCTCTTGGAATCGATCGTCCTCGCTTGGACGTGATGCCGTACAAGTCTGGTATTGCACTTGTACAAGGCAAAGATGGTACATAATCGATTATCTTCAAATAGAAACACATCGCAGCGGCAGAAGCAGACAAATTGAAGTTAATAAGGATAAGCTTTCTTATTGAATAGAAGTACATCACTTCTTTATAGCAGCGGAGATAAAAGGATAACTTGAAGTCACACAGAGATATATAGAACTTTATTCTCTTTATTGATAATTGAAGAAGAGTACAAGACTTGTATTGAAATACAATGCTTATAACACATCTCACTTTACATTGAAAGCCAACTGAACAATGCTATACAGCTTACATTTGATACTTGGATACATTGGATTATAACTCGTTAAACCAACTTGACTTACAACTCACTGGTACAACTGATTACAATGTTCCATACATTATGCCCTTTATAAACAGAAGACATCATCTTGAACAAGAAGAGCTTCTGTATGCCTAACAAATCTTCGATGTCGCGGAACCAATCAAGCCAATCTTCGTGTGTAAAATATCTCAAGCACAAGTACCTGCCCACAAAACTTGGGTCAGCACATCATCTATGTACTGGCAAGCAGAATCCAACCCACTCGCATAAACCAACATTTAAGTGATCATTTAAGCAAGCATTTAT
Source organism: Iris pallida (assembly GCA_029216955.1). Classification (NCBI taxonomy): domain Eukaryota; kingdom Viridiplantae; phylum Streptophyta; class Magnoliopsida; order Asparagales; family Iridaceae; genus Iris; species Iris pallida. The sequence continues at coordinate 3,385,762 of JANAVB010038617.1, forward strand.
TACAATGATCTTTCTATTTGGGGCCTAACATCAGTTTACAGTTCATGGACAATAATCATAGTGAAGCATTTAAACATATTCTTAGTAGCATTCATGTGGACATATCATTTTAGCATTCTTGGTGTTATCATGCAAAGGCATCATTGAGGCATACTAGGTGTTATCATGAAAAGGCATCATTGAGGTATTGTCACGACCCGATCCCAACTATTTGGGTCTAGTCGGATCATGCCCAGCCTGCACCGTTGTTGAGACGGCGGCAGTAAGCTGTTCAGTAGCAGGTAACCATACAACAACACAGATACATTCGTCACAACTGTTCTATTCGGAATTGAAACTTTATTTTAAAAAAAAAAATATTCAGAAATACAACCAGAAGGGAAATGCTGAAAGTAAAACTACAAACTCCAAACAAAAGAAAAATGCAGAAAAGGGAAACTATCTAAGCATCTGGTTCAGTTGTTCCAGGTTCAGCGTCCTCCGGAGAAGCTCCGGTACCGTCGCAGGAAAGAGAACCGGGTCAAAATAGCTATTATAGTATAGCTCGTCATCCTCAGTGTTACCTAAAATGTTGTCTCCAGTCAGGAGGGAGCAAAGTATAATCCATGCTAATTAAGACAGTTAATTAAGAAATTGAATCATGCAGTTCTAAACAGTTTAAAACAGGAACAGTTTGTTACAGTATAAAAACAGTGATTTGAACAGGTAATGACATATGACCGGCTTGGGTTTGTTACAGTAATGGATAAGGGATTTTTGTTACAGTATGGTCATAATCATTACGCTGTTCCCCCAGTCCCCGATAGTTACAGTACAGTACTCAGTGTGAGTTTCGTGTTTGAGTCGTGGTTTAGACATGCATTGAAACGATTAAATAAATAACTGCAAAATTACATAAACTATACTTGCCTTTAATTAAGATTGACTGGAAGAACAGTTCGGTACCGAGGGTGACGTCAGGTCCGACTTCGAGTTCCTACAGTTGAGAACTCGGTTTAGAATTCTGAATAACCAGACTAGGTGTGCTAGTTGCAATCTCTAGTAGACAAATCCTAGTCAGGTTTTAAGTTGTATTTATTTACAGCTAACGATTACGTCGCGACTATGTGCGTTGGTTAACCGGTTAATTGGTTTATTTGGAAAATCCCGAGGATCAAATACAATTTGGAAAATCGCAAGATTTAATTACAATTTGGAAAACTTTGTGTTTTTATAATATATGTATAAAATACAGTTTTCTTTTAGTGACAAACAATAAATTAATAATATTCTATTCATTTAGCTAAACTCGTAATTAAGCCGTAATTTACGTCCTAAATTATGAACATGCAATTAATCCAAAAATCCACCCAAATCACGTCCACCAGAAAAGAAAAGAAAAACTACGCTACATAAATACATGGGCACAGCTACTGGTCCTAGGGTGGGCTTATGCCCGATACATCTTTCTTTTACATAAATAAGAAAATGACTGGAATATTAAATAATTTAAAGTGCAGGAAAACTAAATATCTAAAATAGCCTAAAAAAAATAATAAAGACTAGGAGTCTCAGACTCGGTCCATTCCTCAAATCTCGGTTTATGCCTCAACGTCCGGTCGGACCGGTGCGTTTGCATTTCGCCGGGGCCCACAGACTGGTACGGTCGTCGCCCGAAAAATCGGTTTTATAAATCATTTTCGAAAGCCGGTTTGAAATCAAATAAAAATATAATTTTTGTAAAAAATTGGGCAGCACTTCCTCTAATCCGGGACAAACCCAAAACTGGGAAGTGCGCCGACAAAACCTGCAAAATGTCCCAAACCAGGGAAAACTCATTTCCAACCCAAAATAGTCCACAGAAATAACCACCAAATAATTCCAACTCCACAGACAAAATTTCCGATCCACCGAATAATTTCCCGAAAAGTCCGGGAATCCATAATCCATCCATATCACGCCAACACAGCAAGTAAAACACAGGAAATCAAACTAACGCAGCTAAACGAAAATTGTAACGCAGCTATCCGGATTCCCAGGAGGGAACCGGGGGACCGATCTATCATCATCGACTCTACGGGGAGGGACGAACTACTCTGATTATCAGAAGTTACCTATTTCCGTTGGCGGGGAGCCGCGGGAAAAACTCGGGAAAGAATCCGAACAAAGTCGGCAGCAGGTAGAAGTCCCGGTCCGCGAGAAAATCCACGGGAACAGCAGGGAGTCCACGGAAGAGCGCTGGACAGCGAGTTCGGCCGCGAAACGCTGACAGCGGCGGGGTTTGCTGCTGGCTGCGGGCGGACGGAGACGGGGCGTCGCGGACGGGGCTCGTCGGACGCGCGGGGCGCACGGGACAGCGGCGGATGGACGGGATCTGGCCGGACAGGGGCTCGCCGGCAGCGTCGCGCGCGGGAGGCGGCGGCGCGGAGAGGGGAACGCCGGCGGTGGGCGCGGCTGCGCGGGGAAACCCTCGGGGAGGCGGGTGCTGGCCGGGGCAGGCGTGCTCGGGTGGAGCCGCGCCGGCGGATCTGGCCGGGGTCGGCGCTGGAGTGCGGGGACGCGGGTGAGCGAACGGCGGGGAGCCGCACGCTGGGGTCGCGGGGCCAGACGGTGGTCGGGAGCGGCCCGCGGGAGGCGCGGACGGCCGCAGGGGAGGCGGCTGGGGCTGGCTTGCGCGCGGAGGGGGCGCGGCCTCGGAACGGTCGGCGGGAGCCGCGCGCGCTGGAGACCGCCGGAGAAGGCTCACGCACGGATGGCGGGGGCGCGAGGGAGGGGCGCCGTGCTCGGGAGGAGCTCGGGAAGGAGCTCGGGATGGGGCTTCTCCAAGGAAAGGGAAGTGAGAACAGAAAGAGAGAGAGAGAGGTTAGAGAGAATGGTTTCTGAGAGTGGGTTTTGTTTGTAAGTAGATGAGAACGTGGGAAAAAGGGGTGAGGTGGAGTTGTGCTACTCCAAAAGTTGTGAGTGAGAGGAAGTGGAGGGGAGTAAGTTAGGGAGGGGGTGAACGTGTGTGTTGGAGAGTGGGAGAGGAGTGTGTTGGTCCTTATGACCAGCACCAAAAAGGAAACTATTATTATTATTATTATTATTATTAATACCAAAACCAAGTCAAAAAGTCAGATTTAAGAAAATGGGATTGGGCTCAGGCCTGGGTCTGGGTTCGGACTCGGGTCTGGGTCCGAAAACAAAAATCCTTGTTATAATAATTTTTTTTTCGAAATTCTTTCCATCCCAAAAATATTTAATAATAATATATTTATAATAATAATAATCTTGAAATATTAATGAAAACACTAATTAATAATTATCTGCAAATTATGGATTTCACAGGTATCGTTAACATTAACATCTTAAACATGTTATAACAGTTCTCACTTCAAGCTTCACTTAGCATGTATGTTGTGTTTGAGCAATGATTATAGCATGGCATCTTTCTAGCATACTGAATTTAACATGTTAAGCAGGATCTCATACTGAAAGGCTACATACAACATCATTTACTTATTTGGAACGTAAACATGCAAGTTAAACCAACACATATATTGAATTATCACATTTAAGTGATTTCTTACCGATAGCCGACTCCCTCATAACTGCATTAAATACAGGTTAGCAGATATACTTACTCTGCCTGCATAAGACATTCATTACCATGCATCCTGACTACATGGTCACTCGTGTTTAACCATACGGACGTTGCCATATAGGTCTTCATTGGTAATGCGATGACTCCAGAGAAGGTAGCTAGCCCCAAAGGATGCCTCGCAAAACCCGTGCCCCTACTGGCACGCCAATGTTTCCTCCTAGGCCGGATCGGTCGCCCTAACGTCCCGGGGTACCGTCCGAGAAAACATATCCCCATTACTTATGTATAAGTTGTCCTATGACCATGCGAATGCGTATCCAACTCAATCGTGAACATAAAATGCATGGTAAAATATTGAAGTAAAGACAACAGTGCATCATCATTCATCTCATTCAAGTCATGTTCAATGACTTATTCATTCCCAACATTACCATCATTTTATTTGGTGATCTCAACGATCCCAAGCCTCATCAATTCTCACTCATTGCTTCATTGCAACATTTCTCATCACGTTCCTTCTAAGGAGGAACAACAGCATTCATTCATTTCGAAGGGACCTGTAGCATTTCATTCATTTCATTGGAACAATAGCATATTCAATTCTTTTCTCATGTATCATTTATGCAGCATCTCATTATTCAAGTGATTCATTCATTTCATCAATCTTAAGCATAAGGGACATTATTGATTCATTCTTAGGCATCATGTTACATTAGCAGTTCGAGTGTAATTTGTTCAGCAGTTCCAAAGTTTAAGTGTTATTCATTCAATGATTTTCAGCATATGCATCTCTATCGATTTAGCAACTAAAGCATCGCATCATAATTATTCAACATTCAAGGTATGAGACATTAGGGACATATTCATAGCATCACGTTATTCTATTTATTAAGCATGCATGAATAAGGAAGAAGGAGGACAGTTCCACTTGCCTGCATAAAAGGTTCTTCTTATTCTGGTTGCACACATTCCCCCTAAGAGTAGCTCCACCAGCGAGCCACGTTCCAACACTTAATCCGTCCAGCCAGCTCAGAGAGACTGCATCAGTCTCAACTCTCTTGGTTCTCAACATAAGTCATGGTCCAACATTCTGATCCCATCCAATAAGCCAACCAAATGCCTCGTGCGAAGCGGGGCATTACATAATATACCACTCAAAAAAAGTTTCGTCCTCGAAACTTAAGAAAACAACTCATCTACTAGATTCACTCAATCACAATGAGTTACTCATTCAGCTTCAATTCAATATTCATTTTAGCCCACTTGATCATTTCAAAATAGTTATCCAACTGTATCGTTTTAATCCATCAACGATTCATTCCATCTTTCTCTTTTCCAAATACTTGCAACTTCTCATTGATTCACCAATATTTTCCTTGCATTCTATCTTGGTCGCAACGCATCACTTCGTTTGGATCCATAAACATATTTCAGGCGTCCCCAAAATATATGCATTTCAGCCAAAGTCCGTGCTAGTGCAATAGATTCTTCCCATAATGTTATCTCAGTCGTAACCTATCACTTCGGCTGGATCCTTACACATATTTTAGGCGTCCCCAAAACATATGTACTTCAGCCAACTTCCATGATAGTATAATTCGATCAGCCACGACATAACTCTTTTTTCCAAATCAGACTTAGCATCCTTTCAATTGACTTATCACTTTATTCACTTGTCACAATCACTATCTTCCAGGCCACAACACTTTACATCAGGGACAACTTGGTTAAGCTCTCTATCCGGACATAATATTTTTAGCATTCGATCAAGGGTCTAATCTTAGAGCCAATCATATCAAGAGTCCACAACATGCAATCATATTCCTTTCCAAATCCAACAATATTTCTCACTGAGACAATTCATCTTTTCTAAAAGATACAATCCGACATCACCAACTATCGATTATCCGAGTCAGGGTATAATTCTATGCAACAGTCAAGGTTAACCCAGCTACCCGACTAGATACCTATCCAACATTCCCGTCATGAGCAGTCAATTCCATCTCATATAATAATTCACTATTCGATATATACAACTCAAGTCTCATCTCACGATTCTATTTCCCGCTATAGGCCGACACATAATCCTCAAGGGTCAAACATCTCTAAGGTTTATATTGGAGCATATACTTACAACTTATCATTCTTAGATCATACTCATCACCATCTCTCGTTCAATGCCACAAGGTCATTCTATGGGTCGCCAACGGCCATCTATTATTCGGTCCAGTCTCAATGGTTAGCTATACCGACAGCTATACCTAATCATTCAGGTGACTTCCCTAGAGTGGACGGCTACTAGGGATCATGCTAGTTTCTTATTCTCAGGGCCAATAAGCAACCGACAGTTCTAAGGAACTCTACCAAAACCTATGGGTATCAACTAAGTCTGAATAACTAATCGCCATTGTCGGCTATGCCAACAATTGGTAAGTCCTCAACTGGTCGTGTAAGCCCCTGATTTTTAAATTTATTTTTAATTAGTGTTTATTAATTTTTAATGTTATTTTTAGCCTTAAAATAATTTAACATGATTTTAGGAATTTTCTAGAATTTTTTAATGAATTTTAAATGAGTTTTAAATACAAAATATCATTTTGTAATTTTTTGAATTGTTTTAATAGTGTTTTGCAATTATTAGAATTGTTAGTATATCAGTTTGTAAATAGGAAATTGTTTTTAATTAGGAAATGCAATTATTATTTTGTATTTTATTTATGTTAATTTATTTGTGTAAATTCCTAATTTCTAAGGACCCTACTGCAAATCTACCAAACCCCCCCGACCAACTCTCTCTCTCCTCCAGCTTACTCACCCACCCCCGTTGACTCGCTCGGCTGCCCGACCGACTCGCCGCCCTGCCCCCGCCGAATCCGACTGACCCCACCGACCTCAAACCTCCTATAAAACTCCCTCTTCCCCCTCCGACCTAAACCCTAACCCTAAAACCCCACCACGACCGCCCACGCCACCGTCTTCCCCAAAAACCTCCAGCCCTAACCCTAACTCCGGCGAGCTTCCCCGTCCAGCCTCCACGGTCGACTTCGACAGCCGCGACCACCACCATTCGACGCGCCCGGCCAAGGCGAACGCGTCGCCACCCGAGCGCCGCCGTCCCGAACGTCCCTCCGCCCGCCAGCACCCCCGAATCCCCCATCAACCGCCGGACACGTAAGTGGCAAGTGTCGTGCGTGTCGTACGTGTCTCGTGTTGGGCGTATGATGTTCGCCGTGTCCTGACGAACACAAGTGTAGAACTGGACACGTAAAACTTGTGTCGTGCGTGTCAAAATCGACTCGGACACGTAAATTCCTGTGTCCCTAACTGTCAGGACACAGGACAGATTTTATATTTTTTTTTATTAACCTAACCTAAAACGAAATAAAATAAACCCAAACCTATTCCTAACAATCGGGCCAACTGGCCGACTGGCCAGCGCGCAGTAACTAAAACCCTCCCCCCCGCTCGGTTAGCCCGAGTTCGAGCCCCCCCTGCTGCTGTTTCTTTTCTTTTCCTTTTCCTTTTCTTTTTTCTTTTTCTTTTTGTTTTTATATATAATTATATATATATATGTATACATATATTTGTATATATGTATATATGTATTATTATACATACTATATTTAGGTATATATAGTTGCTGTTTTTATATATATATATATGAATATACTTCATTATTTTATGTATGTATATATATATAATGTATGTATATATATATATGTGTATTATGTATACATATATATTTATGTATATATATTATTATATATATACTATTATATATATATATGTATACATTAATTTTGTATATATATATATATATATATATATATATATATATATATATATATATATGTTATATAAATAAGTATTTTCTTATATGTATGTATATATACATATATTGTATATATATATATATATATATATATATATATATATATATATATATATATAAAAAATATATATATATATATATATATATATATATATATATATATATATATATATATATATATATATATATATATATATATATATATATATAATATATAGTTGAGCATTTTCCTATATATATAAATATCCCTATATTTATATATATATATATATTAGTTCCTATGTGTGTTTTACTTAGCTTAGTGTAAATTATTTATATAAAATAATGTTCATACTTTTATAGTTACTATGTAAAACTTTACCTTATTAAAATATTAATATTTATTTTGCATTTCTACCACTTAGTATTTTCTGTATATTTAAATTACTGCAACCATTTGGTGTCCAAGCCTAGCATGGGTATTTGGGCCCAAATGTGTTTTCATACATTCAAGACCTGTACAAGTTATATTGGACTTGATTCATGGCCTTGGGTCCTGTATTTGAACTTTGGTTCAAATTATATACATGGACAAAATACGCAGATAATTAATTATTGTGTGCAATGCTGTTTTTGATTTTCTAAAAATACTCAAAGTATTGCTAAACTTATGGAAAAATGGTATTTAGATACTATGTTAAGTTAGCTAATTTAGTATAATTTTTGTAGTATTTAATTTGCTGTTTTGCCCCTAGTTTGGCATATGAAACCAAAACTCACTTTTTGTATACTTAGGAAAACTGATTTTTATAAAATATCTGTACTGGTTAATAAATTCCAAAAAAATTATAATAAACTTCTATAGTTAGCAAGGATCGTTTTGGTACTTTGTTTTATGCAAAACTAGGCTTTTTGTCTATCTCTAAAATTGTTAGAACATAATGATCTTTTGATTTATTTATTAATTAATTATGACTTGTAGCTTTTTGTGTTATTTGGAGTTTTAGTCGTGTTGAACCCCATCCCTCACTAGTGTAAAGACCCTAGAAAGTTAGTTAACATAATGTGTCACCCCACATTGGTCTCCTATGCCAAGTCATCATTTTGGCTAGGTGCCCAGTCACAAGTCGTGTTTCACCAATTAGTGTCCTAGTGTTTTAGCTTAGTGTAAAGCTAAGTTTATGCATTTATTTCTACAGTGACGAGTTACTGGACATCCATAGCACATTTATCGCAGCTTGTTTTGCTTTGCTAGAGGCAAGTACTTTCTACGAACTTTATATATTGTCACATAAATGAACTGCAAACCCCACCATGTTAAATGCTGATCCTTGGGGTAGCAAGTTAGATCTCTACATGTTGTACTTTCAGTTACTACCATGCTTAGAACAGTCTTGATGTATCTCTTACATGATTAGAATATGGGTTATGGGGAAACTGATAGTAGAGTACGTGATCATACCCCCCTTCAGTACCGAGCAAAGTTACATTTTATATGATACTGCACCGTAGGCCTTACTCTCCAAGCTGTATTTGTACGTATGTACATATATCGTCTTTACACTTGTACGGAAGTATATTTTATTTACATGTGCCTCAGTACATTGTACACCTATTGACCGATCACGTACCTGCTACAGTTTTAAACATTACATATACATCTGTCTCTATGACATATGTGTCCTTGCCATGATAGACTGTGTGATGCCATGCTTTCCAGTTATTCCTCTCATGTTCATTTCCATGTTTCATATGCTACTTTGCTAGATTTAGTACTTGCTTCCGTCCTGACAGGATAACGTTGTAGGTATACTTACTGAGGAGGAGTTGCTCTGTGATTCGTATTATGGAGTCACTGCCGAGGACCCGGTTTTGCCATACGAGGATGTTCCTGCGGAGAGACTCGTCTAGTTTGCTTAGTTGCTTGGGATACTTAGTGTAGTCATGTATTAGACTATATCATTTTGTAACTGGACATGTATCCAGTTTTACATTTCAGTTTACTTGTACTTGGACGTTCACTATATACGATGACTTTTGTGTTTGGAGCATTTATGATTCTTCTTCACTTATAGAACTGTTAGCACATTTAGTCTTATCTTGTTATCTCTAGAACAGCTTACTGCGCTTTATCTTAAGCGTAGGCTGGACATGGCTCGGCCCGGCCCAATAATTTGGGTAGCGGGTCGTGACAGGTTGCTAGGGTCAAGTCTATCTATCCAGGGTCTTCCTCAAGGAAATAATTCCCACAGAGGCTCATTCTAGACTTACCCAACGATCGACTAAGATCGATCTATCAACATTACAGTCAATTTCCAACCCGACATATGATTCTCATCGTTCTAATAATCCATCAAGTAAATTCCCAATGATTCAATTTCTATTTCAAATTCCTTTGTACCCACACGAACCCATAAGCCAAGGCTAACTATTCAAGGGTCTTCGAATCCGATATTCTTAACATAACTACAGAATCATACTATTCGATCCGTATGACAGAGTCATACCACCAAGTCATAAGCCAACAATCTATCTCCCAACCAACAGTCACATATACCGATATTATCCAACACGATTGCAATTTCTCAATCCCATTCGTTTCATCAGTCATCAACATCTCATACGGACATTCTTAATTCTCCTATTGTAAGGGTTGAGTAATTCATTCCATTCAATTCGATAATTCATGTATCAATTAACCATTCTCTATGCAACACAATTATTCAGGGTTGCTACTTGTTACTTTTCTAGTACAATTCAATTCCTCAGCATTCATGCACAGGTGCAACGACTATCCTTTGGTGATCAAGATGGGTTAACATCTATTACACCTTAGGGTCAAGGCACAGATTTCTAATATTCCTTTGATTCTCCGACAATATTTCTAAAACTTTCAGCTTAGCAACCAACATTGTATTAGCCACATATAATTTGCATCCAACCATTCAAAATCAACATTCAAATATTTTAAGCCACAACATTCTCTAGCCAATTCCATTTACCCATAACATACTAACTGTCTTACCAGCCTGAAATATCACTCGACTAAATAATTTCTAACCAAGCCACCAGTTACAATTTTCGACAATCTCGCTACTCAATATAACAACACCGTCAAGGGACACTCGAGTCATCTAGCAACAATACATGACTCCCAGCTAAGTCTCGGCACTACCCAGTACCCACAGATAGTCTCATTGATATCCTATGGAAAGGGTCAACAACATCTCGTTTTGAGGTGGTAGAGGCAATATACCACTCAAAAATGAAGCCATCCTTAAACAATACCAATCCAATTCTATTCCGGACATTCAAGATCTATAATGATCACATTATTTAGCCAACATCTCGGAGTCTCAATATTATAAGCCAACATTCTTAGGGTCTCGAAAGCACTTAGCAACACGCATGAGTCAATTCACCAGTTTTGTTGAACTCATCCATCAATTACCTCATTCATAATTCATTTCCAACATCACATGCAATTCTCAACTTGTTACAGCATACATAGCCACTTTTCCTTATTTCCATAATTTTTAAACAGCATTCATAATATAGCATACTATGGCATCGAGTCATTGTTGGGTTATTTGTGTCCAAACCAACAACAATCATTCATTCAGGGGCATCACAATGTATATAGACTTATTGTATGGAATATCCAGTGAGCAGCCAAGAGGGTCAATGAACTTTCAGACACGAACAACGTAGGATGATGGTAGAACAACGACAGCATAATCGCGGAAGCAATCTTTGATTTAATCTCGGAAGCAACGTTGAGTGATCGCAGAAGCAACTTTGGTTAATCGTCGATGCAACTTTGATTTGAAATGAATCAAAGAAGAGACCAAGGACGTAAAGCCGTGCTCTGATACCAATTTGTCACGCCCCGATTCGTAGAGTTATTTCTTCACATATTTTATCTCTTGGAATCGATCGTCCTCGCTTGGGCGTGATGCCGTACAAGTCTAGTATTGCACTTGTATAAGGCAAAGATGGTACATAATCGATTATCTTCAAATAGAAACACATCGCAGCGGCAGAAGCAAACAAATTGAAGTTAATAAGGATAAGCTTTCTTATTGAATAGAAGTACATCACTTCTTTATAGCAGCGGAGATAAAAGGATAACTTGAAGTCACACAGAGATATATAGAACTTTATTCTCTTTATTGATAATTGAAGAAGAGTACAAGACTTGTATTGAAATACAATGCTTACAACACATCTCACTTTACATTGAAAGCCAACTGAACAATGCTATACAGCTTACATTTGATACTTGGATACATTAGATTACAACTCGTTAAACCAACTTGGCTTACAACTCACTGGTACAACTGATTATAATGTTCCATACATTATGTCCTTTATAAACAGAAGACATCATCTTGAACAAGGAGAGCCTCTGTATGCCCAACATTTATGTACTGGCAAGCAGAATCCAACCCACTCGCATAAACCAACATTTAAGTGATCATTTAAGCAAGCATTTATTACAATGATCTTTCTATTTGGGGCCTAGCATCAGTTTACAGTTCATGGGCAATAATCATAGTGAAGCATGTAAACATATTCTTAGTAGCATTCATGTGGACATATCATTTTAGCATTCTTGGTGTTATCATACAAAGGCATCATTGAGCAATACTAGGTGTTATCATGAAAAGGCATCATTGAGGCATCGTTAACATTAACATCTTAAACATGTTATAACAGTTCTCACTTCAAGCATCACTTAGCATGTATGTTGTGTTTGAGCAATAATTATAGCATGGCATCTTTCTATCATACTGAATTTAACATGTTAAGCATGATCTCATACTGAAAGGCTGCATACAGCATCATTTACTTATTTAGAACGTAAACATGCAAGTTAAACCAACACATATATTGAATTATCACATTTAAGTAATTTCTTACCGATAGCCGACTCCCTCATAACTGCATCAAATACAGGTTAGCAGATATACTTACTCTGCCTGCATAAGACATTCATTAGCATGCATCCTGACTACATGGTCACTGGTGTTTAACCATACGGACGTTGCCATATAGGTCTTCATTGGTAATACAATGACTCCAGAGAAGGTAGCTAGCCCCAAAGGATGTCTCGCAAAACTCGTGCCCCTACTGGCATGCCAATGTTTCCTCCTAGGCCGGATCGGTCGCCCTAACGTCCCGGGGTACCGTCCGAGAAAACATATCCCCATTACTTATGCATAAGTTGTCCTATGACCATGCGAATGCGTGTCCAACTCAATCGTGAACATAAAATGCATGGTAAAATATTAAAGTAAAGACAACAGTGCATCATCATTCATCTCATTCAAGTCATGTTCAATGACTTATTCATTCCCAACATTACCATCATTTTATTTTGTGATCTCAACGATCCCAAGCCTCATCAATTCTCATTCATTGCTTCATTGCAACATTTCTCATCACATTCCTTCTAAGGAGGAACAACAGCATTCATTCATTTCGAAGGGACCTGTAGTATTTCATTCATTTCATTGGAATAATAGCATATTCAATTCTTTTCTTATGTATCATTTATGCTGTATCTCATTATTCAAGTGATTCATTCATTTCATCAATCTTAAGCATAAGGGACATTATTGATTCATTCTCAGGCATCATGTTACATTAGCAGTTTGAGTGTAATTCGTTCAGCAGTTCCAAAGTTCATGTGTTATTCATTCAATGATTTCCAGCATATGCATCTCTATCGATTTAGCAACTAAAGCATCGCATCACAATTATTCAACATTCAAGGTATGAGACATTAGGGACATATTCATAGCATCACGTTATTCTATTTATTAAGCATGCAGGAATAAGGAAGAAGGAGGACAGTTCCACTTGCCTGCATAAAAGGTTCTTTTTATTCTGGTTGCACACATTTCCCCTAAGCGTAGCTCCACCAGCGAGCCACGTTCCAACACTTAATCCGTCCAGCCAGCTCAGAAAGACTGCATCAGTCTCAACTCTCTTGGTTCTCAACATAAGTCAAGGTCCAACATTCTGATCCCATCCAACAAGCCAACCAAATGCCTCGTACGGAGCGGGACATTACACCGCATGAGCCTGGAGTTGCGTTCATACAAGACAAGATAACAGGTTTACATAGTGTTTATCTCAAATTGATAACATAAGCAGCGGAAGAAAATAAAGTATAACATAAGAATCTCTTTTATTGATAACAAACTGAAGATTACAAAGGCTCTGAATAGCCCAACATATATGCCAATTGGCTACAACGCTCATGATCTCTCTTCCTCACACATGATTTTATTTTTCCATACATTATGCCTCTTTATAGCCACCAAGTAGTCTTCGGTCGAACATCTCCATGTCGCAAGTCCGAACGCCTATGCGGTGCTTCCCTTGAAACGCTCAGGACTCCATGCCTCGGCGCGTCCACGCCAAGCTCCGCCCCGAGCTGATCATAACCTGAGCCTGCACATAAACTAGTGGGGGATTAGTGCTTTCGTCCTCGCTTTGCACTGATCAAGACCCGCTCGCACCTAAACCGAACACTAAATATATTTAGTGAAACATGCATCTTAATTTGTGATCTTTCTATTTAGCCTTAGGATCAGTTTCATGGCAATACTTAAACATAGCACCTTTATCATAAATGTGTCCAATATCGTGTCCCTGCGGAAGATACAGTTAGACATAATATGAACATAAACATAGTGATCGTGCTCATTTCCGTCCCATTTGCCTAGCCTGCAATGGTTAGACTTTACATAACAACTCATACAATTCACGTAACTAACCAACCATAAACTTATACATATGCATAAGAATGGCAGGCCCTGCACCTGCACCCAACTCTCATCTCAGCCCACCGGCCCTATCTATATGAAGGTCACGGTGTTTCGCACCGTAATGGACTTGGCATCTCTTATGTGTAAGCCGATGATCGCTTCGATACGGGTTGCTAGCCCAGTATCCGAAGGATCCCAAACTTACGGATATCATAGCTTATCATAGCACTGGACGGTCGTAATCCGTCCGAATGATGTGCACCATAAATACCACACATAATTTCCTCCTAGGCCGAACGGTCCCGGTGCCTCGGCGTAACCGTCCGAGGGAAGCCGCACCCGTGCACGGGCCATCCGAGTCCATTGACCATGCAATACGCGCTATAGCAAACACACATAACATTCCAACCAATCCTCCGTTGCATAAACATAATCTCGTTCCATAAACGGTATCACGTTCCATAAACGTAATCCATCATCCCTATCTCAAGCTCCGTCGGTATTATGCCCCAACACATCCGTATTGATGCACGACGCCCAACGGCTTAGACATCTCGTACTTATATTCAACGCGTTCCATTCATAAGTTATTCACATAGCCTAACTCCGTAGTTACTCAGTCATTTCCTAGCTTCCGTGCACGAGGGCACGCTCAGCGCCGTAATCAATGTTCTATGCCTAGTGTTCAATGTTCTCAGAGACGTGTACGTGATGCACATCTCGATATTGTCTTTCAATGTTCTACCATCACCGCCCTACCGCGACTCGTACACTTGATGTGTAGCCTCCCTTCCCGAAATTTTGAAAATTTTATTTATTTTAATTAAATTGGTGATTTTTAGATTTTTTTGAATAATTATTTTAATTAATTATTACGGTAGAATGATTTTAGCCATAGTTGAGATTTGGAGTACAAGGTGACTAGGAATTATGGCACGGGTAGTGCAGTGGTGTGCTTTGACTAAGTGTATTAGCCCTGGTAGAGAGGGCCGAGCCATAGTGATGTCCTAACTAGGAAAACCAGACCAAGTTGCGACGTAACCCTTATCGTAGATTATTTATTTATTAATTATAATATTTAGTTTTAGGGAACCCGATTGTACCAAACTAGTACAAATTGGACCCAAACCAAGCCCAAGCCTATGTAGACATACTTTTAGGTATGTACAAATATTTTCTAGCTTTTTGGGTAGACTTAACAATATTTTCTAAATATTTGGTTAATTATACAAATGGGTTTATAATAATTATTATTATTATTATTTATTGAGATTATTATCTAATATTATTATTTTATTGTTATATTATTTTATTGTCTAATAAATATAATGTATATGTGTATATGAATATATATATGTACATGTACCTTTGTATGTATATATAAATATATATTAATGTGTATGTGTGTATATATATTTATATATATAAAATATATATATATATATATATATATATATATATATATATATATATATATATATATATATATATATATTAATGTGTATGTGTATATATATGTAAAATATATATATATTAATATGTATGTGTATATATATCTAGAATATATAAGTATTTATGTATATGTGTATATATAAATATATATATATATATATTTATATATATAAGAGATATAGATAAGAGAATATAGATAAGAGATATAGATAAGAGAATATAGATAAGAGATATAGATAAGAATAGGATTTAGCCCAGGCCCAAGCCATGGCCAGCCCACACACCTGACCCAGCCTGGCTCAAACTCCCCTGCAGGCCCGACCCCCTCCCTTTTTGAACTAGTGAATGAAATAAGACCTGCTCTGCTATAACCGAGCAAAACCCAATTCTATTAGTAAACCGACCCCCCCAGACTCTCGGTTACAGCATATATATATATATCGATTTCACGCAAATAGCGCACGAGAGGAGAAGGTTCTCAACAAACCCTAACGCAACCATACGCCATCACCCCCACCAGCGGCCGCGCGCCACCACCGTGCGCCGGAAGTCGGCCGACGACAGCAAGCCGCGCGTGGCTTGGAACAGGGGACAGCCGCACAGTAGCAGTCAAGCCAGCGACTTCTAGGTATAATTTCTTCCTCTATGCTTCGTCGTTTTGATATTCGTAAAGTGTTCCGGAGACCCAATATAACCCTCTCGAGATCCCCACAATTGGATCGAGATATAGCCCGACAACCAGTCATTGGGATCGACACAAAGTCGTCGAAAAACCCACCGAAAATAGGGTATTAAAACAGTCGAAACACTCATGTTTCGAGATGGTTTCTGATCAACCAGTTAGGAATTTTAGAAAACTATTTGAAGAGACTTTTAGACAACATGTAGGGCTTCGAATCCATTCTTGCAGAATTTGAATTCATCGACTGTGCGTCGAGAAATCGAATTTCGAATTGGACGAAAAACCTGTTTTAAAAACATTGAATTTGTTCCACACGACGTGCGTCACGCCAATCAGGACGACGTGGTCACGAACCGAAAGCATCGAAAGCTGCGTAACGGCTTCTTGGTCGTGTGGGCTTTGACGGAATTCAAATTGGTCGCGTGTGCGCGACGAATTTGATGCGTATCCGTCAAAATTCACCGTATCGTGCACTTTGCAAATTTCTTAATTACTTTGTGCACACTCGTCAGATCGAGACGAAACTTACGCCAACAGAACTGTATCGTTTTTTTGGTCCTGTATGCCAAGTTTGGTCCAATTCTGAGACAGTTGAATCGGACGTCATTTTACGGGCCCCACGGTCCCACTCAACGGGCGATTTTGTGCACGGCCCGCCGGAATCCAACTTTGGACATACGGTTGGGTTCGTATCGGAAAACTGGATTCGTAGACATGTAGTTTGATGACTTTAGAGACCATTGACTCTGGTACGCTTTTCGGTGCAAAGTGGGTCCAACGGCGGACATCGTTTTTGTCCGAAATTACCTTTTTGCCCCTGTGTCCAGAATTGGACGTAAGGATAGGCAATCCTAGCTAATTGGGCTATTCTGAGATCATTGGTATTGTTTATTTCAGTTTCTGGGGACTGATGTACGGGTTTTGACTATAGTGGCACATTGAGTAGTTCAGATTGTCGGTTTCACCAGCAGAGGACCACAGGCGAGTACAGTTTATTGTCTGTATTTCGATATTGATCTTTACTATATTTCATTGATTAGTCATTAGTTATGTGATTATTTTCTATTATAAATTGTTGAGTCGGGAATGAGAAGTACCAACGATGTGTGATCTGACCTTAGATCGTGTAGACCGTGTAGACCGTGTTGCATTTATTTCTTGTAGACCGTGTAGACCGTGTTGCATTTATTTCTTGTAGATAGTGTAGACAGTGATTTATTTATTGCAAAGTATACCGTGTAGACAGTGATTTATTTATTGCATTTAGACTGTGTGGTTCGTGATTATTATTCTGTAGACAATGTTTCTTTATTGCAATATTTTCTGTAGACCGTGTACTGTAGACCGTGTAATTGTAGACCGTGTAACTGTAGACCGTGTAACTTTAGACCGTGTAGACCGTGTCGCATAATTGTCCCGAGACTGATCACATATCAAAGGTACTTCTAACAGTGGGGAAAGTATATGTGTCTATTTATTTACTATTGATTTTCTGTCTATTCTTACGACTTTACTGTTTATTTTCAAAACTCATGATTGATGTCTAACCTTTGTTCTATAGTCATTTTCTTTATTGAAATTGCATTCAGTGGATTGTGCTCGTTCCATTCCTGACTGAAAACCAACATTTTCAGGTTAGCCGTGGATTCTCTTAGCTTGGGGAGTGACGGGTATACTTGCAGACGAGCTTAGAAGATTAGTTAGATAGTCAAGTTATAGTCATTCAATATTTGTACAAGTTTATATTTTTCTGCAAATGTAAAACTTGTGATCATTGTAAATTAAATTAATTATGTGAATGAGCATCTTTGTGATTATGATCTTCATGGCCGTGACAGCGTACTACCGCCGACACTGCGGCGTAGGCTGGTTTGGACACGTCTCATATCCGTTTTAAAAAAAAAATGGGTGCGGGTCGTGACAAGTTTTTGTGGTGGCCCATGCAGGTCGGTCTTCGCAAATCATGCAAACTCGTGATAGTACTTAAGTTAGTTGTACTATTGCGAGCCTGCGACTAGAAATGCTCATTCACGAATTAGAAATTAATTTAATTTACGAGAATGACTAGGACCAGGAGTCCCTTATACAAATTTACCGATGGGTAGTCTAGGCCATGCAATGTAGATAAGGAGTTATTAATTTTGATAGTTTATCAGATCCTCATAGGTACATTATCATCTCTTGATATGACGATGTAATCTAATTTAGATAGATTATTCCCTTGGTAAGGCAGGGCTTCATAGAATTGACGATCTAGCCTTGATAGATTATTCAATTCATTCTCTTGCCTCTTAGATATCATCCTCATATATTAGTCCAATTTGCCTATTTAGTCCCTACTTTGCCCTAGGAATTATTGTTTGTATAAATTCTGATTATTGTTATCCCCATATGAACCTCGAGTTGGTTTCGATTCAAGGTTTTCCTTCATGGTTTGATTACACACGAAATAGATACTAGAGTGTTCGTATTTCTTTGTCTTCAGTTATTTCCTCCATGTTCAATCTTTTATTGAAGGGGGTTATGACCGATAAGACAATTATGTACGCTTTATTTCATAGTCAACCTGATTAAATCTCTAGAAGCTCAAGGATTTATACATATATAGTTACAGGAACGTTAGTTAACTCATGATGGCAGGACAGCAGCGCACTGTCGCCATTTATTTAAATTATAGAAACCAAAGATTCACTGCAGCCAGCAGCGCACCGGCGAGACACGACCCCTAGAATTGAAATTAGTCTAAGAAAATATAGATTATAGAATATTTCTAAAACTATGGCTAGGGGTCCTCTTTTGACCGTAACCCTTGTGTCAATATAAGGTAGAGTATCGAAAAGCATAGCCCCCTGAAATCATGAATCCAAGGGTTTACTACAGCTCGAGTATACGGGCGAGGCGTAACTCTCAAAATGACTTCAAACGTGATTACAGGTTTAGGATAATATGGAGGATAGGACAATGCCATGTATGTCCCATAAGATCCAAAGCCAATATTAGTGGAAGTTCTGTAAGTTGAGTAGCATGTCTCCCAACCTAGCATTATGTGGTCCTTGTGATCTATTGACGAGGTAATTGACCGACACTAATAAGTTACCAAGAATCTAGAATCCAGAGTTCTATAACCCATTAGTTGACCAAGACCTTATGGACAGGAAGATTTTAGAAAGATTGTATAAGCAAGGACACCAGGTAAGTTTTGATTCTCTCTAAACTCGAACTACTTGTGCCTCTTTTCAAAAATCTCGCGTACTTGTATCTTGACTATCTTGACCAACGCTGCTATTACAGCCTAGTTTTTGCAAGCTTACTCTTTTATCGAGCTTGATTCGAGGCATATGTTTAGTGGGGACGCCTGCTAACTTATTGTCTAATCAGAATCAGTGTATCATGGTCTGATCAACCATGATGCATTTGGTTCGCACTTTATTTAATTACCCTACGTGGATTGAGATGTAGATGTCCCTAGGGTCTCATCCACGACTGCATTGACAATTCCTCTTGAATTATATGTTCGCCCTTGAATCACGAAATTGTATACAGTAACATCTCCCTTGAATTCTTTATTGTTTTTGTCTTTCACCGATTTGGAAAGACGAAAGCTCGTGATGGTAGAGAGATATAGAGTATTTCCATGGCTATGATAATGGTAGGCACAAGTGTAGCTACCAACGGCAAGTCATGTGATTGAGTTACTCGTTCTCCCATCAACCCTCAAACTACTATTGAGACTTTCGAGCCATCTGAATTTGTGAATGATTAAGGTTTTATCCTTAGTCAGAATGCCAACCTAGGAGAGTATCT
Organism: Iris pallida; assembly: GCA_029216955.1. Lineage (NCBI taxonomy): Eukaryota > Viridiplantae > Streptophyta > Magnoliopsida > Asparagales > Iridaceae > Iris > Iris pallida. Next base: position 3,405,852 of record JANAVB010038617.1, read on the forward strand.
ATTCCCAAGAAACCAAATATTGTGAGTCTCTAATTATTTGCTGGAAGCTGCCTTAACTAGCAACCCTTAAGCCTTGAACCAACCCTTCCTCGACCGAAGCCCACAGTTAGACATGAGATGAGCGGACAATAGGGTAATCATTTACCGTGACACTCCTCCCGAGATTGGTTTCCAACGAATATTACTCTAGTTATGTAAATGTTTAATATTAAGACCTAACTAGTGTTGGAACACCACAGTCACTTGTTTAGCTAATACCATAGATTAAATACCCTGTCAAATTGTGATATACCAGTTGTCAACAACAACGTATGATCACTACAGCCCACACCACTAGAACCCTTATGACAATAGTCTGACAAGTTTTTATGGTGGCCCATGACAGGTTTGACACAACTAGAGATTCACGACTCAGTTGTTAGAAATCTCTTCATAGGACATGCCTTGGAGCTGGTTACCCCGTCGATAACTCTTGAACATTATGGATAGGTATGTTCCTCCATGTTATCGACCATGTGTTATTATACACCATCGTTTCTCATTTATTGAGGAATGATCATTGACTTGACTTATATCTACCATATTTCGTTACGTCGTGCCTTATTCTTCATTTACAAGAGTCGAGGTACAATATCCGGACATTGAAATTTTTTTCTCTCTTTTCTAACCTCTTTATTCCTAAAATCATATCCTAGCTTCTAAGGTGGGTAGACTGTAAGCCTCAACCTTGACCCAATTCCTTCGACCCAATATGTGGTTGTGATCGACTCAAAGCCCATTACGCACATGTCACTAGTGTGCCATTTACTTGTGTCATCTCGTGCTACTTAAACATAAAAGTCACGGAAGGCGCATCTTCAGGGTTTACAAAACCTATTTAACCAATCCGACTGTCCAACAAGCTCAACTACTTGGGTGCAAAACTATTCTAGGTCACCCCAACCTAATTAAAAAAATAGTTTATCGTTGGGACCTTGTTCAGTCCATATAGATTGAAATCCAGGGTTCATCCAACTAATGATTGGTGTCCAATCGGAGAACCCGTTTAGATCCAGTTAAACCCGTCCATGTATACCACCATAGTTGACTGTAAAATCGGACTATTTGAGATAGGTCCCTATACCTATTACATAGTCTCCCTCTCGTAGAATGTGAAGTCATTCGTAACCCTTATCCCGTCTACCTAGGAGTCGCGATACGATATTGTATTGCATTTATATTCTTTGTTTGTGTTTAAATAACCACGGGATAGATCACAATCTTGATTTCTCTAATTTTCGTTCTATTATGAAACCTGTTCAGAATTTCGAAGACAGAACTTTCGTATTGTACGGATTTCAAGCCCCTCTAGGAAATGAAGGATTCTTCGATTTGGCAAATGACTAGACTAGAGTAGCCCAACCTAGCGACTTTCTCTCTATCTGCATCATTGAAAACTCTCTACCGCTCTGAAACTTCAAAATTGCTCTCGGTGATTTTCCTATCTTCCTGTCCTTCCTACTTCGAAGCGACGAATAGTCATGCTTATTAGAATTTGCCAAAATTTCTTAGCTACTTGTATAAATTGTTGATTGTTCAATTTTGGGTTATTTGATAGATATAAGAGGATTATAGGGGCCAAAAGTAGTAGATGTCCATTTGTAGCAATTTTAGCAAGTAGCTGGAAGATTATAAAGTTTTAGCGACAAGAGATTCGATGGAGTAGTGTGACCAAAGGTGGGTAGAAGTCCTCAAGTATTCGGAGTTACGAAATGGCTAGGAGGAGGATATAAATATTTTAAGAAATTAAAATTTGAGAAGATTGAGGTAATAGGGGATTTTTTTGAATTTTAGGCATGTCTATGAGTTAGAATTTCGAGGACAAAATTATTTTAAGGTGGGTAGATTTGTAGCCTCCCTTCCCGGAATTTTGAAAATTTTATTTATTTTAATTAAATTGGTGATTTTTAGATTTTTTTGAATAATTATTTTAATTAATTATTACGGTAGAATGATTTTAGCCATAGTTGAGATTTGGAGTACAAGGTGACTAGGAATTATGGCACGGGTAGTGCAGTAGTGTGCTTTGACTAAGTGTATTAGCCCTGGTAGAGAGGGCCGAGCCATAGTGATGTCCTAACTAGGAAAACCAGACCAAGTTGCGACGTAACCCTTATCGTAGATTATTTATTTATTAATTATAATATTTAGTTTTAGGGAACCCGATTGTACCAAACTAGTGCAAATTGGACCCAAACCAAGCCCAAGCCTATGTAGACATACTTTTAGGTATGTACAAATATTTTCTAGCTTTTTGGGTAGACTTAACAATATTTCCTAAATATTTGGTTAATTATACAAATGGGTTTATAATTATTATTATTATTATTATTTATTGAGATTGTTATCTAATATTATTATTTTATTGTCTAATAAATATAATGTATATGTGTATATGAATATATATATGTACATGTACCTTTGTATGTATATATAAATATATATTAATGTGTATGTGTGTATATATATAATATATATATATATATATATATATATATATATATATATATATATATATATATATATATATATATATATATATATATATATATATATATATATAATGTGTATGTCTATATATATGTAAAATATATATATATATTAATATGTATGTGTATATATATCTAGAATATATAAGTATTTATGTATATGTGTATATATAAATATATATATATATATATATATATATTTATATATATAAGAGATATAGATAAGAGAATATAGATAAGAGATATAGATAAGAGAATATAGATAAGAGATATAGATAAGAATAGGATTTAGCCCAGGCCCAAGCCATGGCCAGCCCACACACCTGACCCAGCCTGGCTCAAACTCCCCTGCAGGCCCGACCCCCTCCCTTTTTGAACTAGTGAATGAAATAAGACCTGCTCTGCTATAACCGAGCAAAACCCAATTCTATTAGTAAATCGACCCCCCCAGACTCTCGGTTACAGCATATATATATATCGATTTCACGCAAATAGCGCACGAGAGGAGAAGGTTCTCAACAAACCCTAACGCAACCATACGCCGTCACCCCCACCAACGGCCGTGCGCCACCGCCGTGCGCCGGAAGTCGGCCGGCGACAGCAAGCCGCACGTGGCTTGGAACAGGGGACAGCCGCACAGTAGCAGTCAAGCCAGCGACTTCTAGGTATAATTTCTTCCTCTATGCTTCGTCGTTTTGATATTCGTAAAGTGTTTCGGAGACCCAATATAACCCTCTCGAGATCCCCACAATTGGATTGAGATATAGCCCGACGACCAGTCATTGGGATCGACACAAAGTCGTCGAAAAACCCACCGAAAATAGGGTATTGAAACAGTCGAAACACTCATGTTTCGAGATGGTTTCTGATCAACCAGTTAGGAATTTTAGAAAACTATTTAAAGAGACTTTTAGACAACATATAGAGCTTCGAATCCATTCTTGCGGAATTTGAATTCATCGACTGTGCGTCGAGAAATCGGATTTCGAATTGGACGAAAAACCTGTTTTAAAAACATTGAATTTGTTCCACACGACGTGCGTCACGCCAATCAGGACGACGTGGTCGCGAACCGAAAGCATCAAAAGCTGTGTAACGGCTTCGTGGTCGTGTGGGCTTTGACGGAATTCAAATTGGTCTCGTGTACGCGACGAATTTGATGCGTATTCGTCGAAATTCACCGTATCGTGCACTTTGTAAATTTCTTAATTACTTTGTGTACGCTCGTCAGATCGAGACGAAACTTGCGCCAACAGAACCGTATTGTTTTTCTGGTCCTGTATGCCAAGTTTGGTCCAATTCTGAGACAGTTGAATCTGTAGTGCCCCGTCCCTACATCGTGCCCCGTCTCCGTCCACGGGGTGCGCGAGAAAGGAACACTGTCGCTATCGATTTGGTCGGGACCGATAGGTCGGAATCGGCCGAGTCGATCGAACGGGAACGGTTGAATTAAGATCCATTCCACGTTATGGAATGGCTTCTTCGGAACCAAGTCCCATATTCAGCGGGTTGCGCCTCGAGGATTGGCTCTGCGGCTGAGTCGGGAGAGACCTCCCGTTGCTCTGGTTTTCATGCCGCACTTGAATTGGCTTTGGCTTTCGTTTTTGTGAATGCTTTCGATGGGTTTTCGTGACGCGTTTTGAGCTCGCATTCATATCGAAATTCTTTGAAATACACAGTGTTCTAATCAGTTGCTTATGCGATTGCAGGTGATCGCGTAGGCGACGACAGCGCAGCCAACCGGTCGCTCGCTTGAAGCAAGCTAAGGCGAGTGGCTGACCTCCTTCGTCCCGTCCCTCTACTTCAAAAAACTCAACATGTGAAGTAAAATAAATGCTTGTCATAATAGTATAGAATCAGTGAAATCGTGGCACGATACTTCACGAAACACTCGTTATCGAACTGTCAGTTTTGGAAATGAAAAACGTGCTTCCCTATGCAATTACACTTGGTCTATGCCAATCCAACGAATGAATCTATTAACGCTTATCGCAACGATACGGAAAAATGAGTAAATCAACTAAGTTCCAAAGAAAGCGGTCATTGGACAACTTGTCGACAAGGTGAAGTTCCTCGAACGGTTGCCTCGGCCAAGGGACCGGTTCGGCCCGGGAGGAACGAGTGTAGCAGCGCCAACCCTTCATCGGCGCGAGTTATGCGGGCACTTTCGCACAGGGCTCGCTACCCGACGCGAAAGGGGCGTCGTCTAACCGAATGCTATAGTCCGCGATGGCTTGACATTGCCAGTGGCCTTTAAACCCCTGTCACTACTTAACAGGTGCACGGGACACGGGATAAACATGATAGTTGCTTGCCTCAAAACATGTTAACATGCAAATCATACAGGACGGTTAGAAAGATCATTGAAATAGCTAGCAAACATGTTTATGAAACTTCTTGAATCAAATACAGAGCTTGGATTTAATTAGCCATTCGCCAGTACATGTGTTTCGTGCTGATCCTCGCTCTTTGCAGGTCCCGCGAACCAGGAAGGACGCGCCAACTAGCAAGGCGACGTTCGTGACTTTTGAAGCTTCGGCCGTGCGTCGAAGACTATCTATCAGTGACTCCACATTTTGAAGGCTCTCAACAGTCCAAGGAAAATGACTCAGCGTCCCTCCCATCCAGGTCAATGGAGTACTTGTATATTGAGGGATGTGTGCAATGTATGGAACGGCTATCTCATCGGCACTCTTTTGTAATCGAGTCATGTTGTAGCCCGCGCGGCAATGAGTCTTGTGTCGGAGTCTGTAAAAAGATGTTCATTATCAATAAAGATCTAGTTTCCTTTACTTATTGTGTGTATCAATTTGTCTGCGTACTCTCTTAGATCTCGTGTCTCGGATTACCTTATGACTTGGCCTTGTGCGATCGCAAATTAGGTTCGCACGGCATCACGCCCGGGGGACGACTATCGATTCGACGGAATCGGGGCGTGACATAATGGTATCAGAGCACGGCTTTACGTCCTTGGCCTCTCGTGTCGAATTCTAGTCTCCGACCGTTGACCTCGTGTCGATGAGAAGAGTTGTTCCATACGCTGAACCCAGGACATTTTCTGAAACTAACGAGAGTTGCCTTCCTTTTTCCCTGCAGTTATGGGAGCTCAGGCGGAAGACGAGACGAGCGCTTCGAGCGGCTCGAGTGCTTCTAGGCCCGAGCATTCCGTTAACCCAACGGGAATGACGCCTACTGTAGCCGGATCTTCCGGCGACCCGATGCAACGTATGCTGCAAATGCTTGAGATGCAGCAACGTCAAAACGAGCTCCATCGTCAGCAAGCGGAGGCTCGTCAGGCTCAATTTGAGAGTCGGTTCGAGGCTCAATTCAAGCTGCAGCAGCAGCAGCTGAATACCCTCCAACAGATCGTACAGTCGGTCGTCGGCAACAACAACTCAACGATGACACCTGCCGTGACCCAGCCTGCGGTTCGATCCAACGAAGCCGAACCAGAGGCGCCCGTGCTCTCACCTGCAGCACCGAGAAGTTCCAACTTCGACGTGTCAAAGTTCACTAAAAGCTGCCGTACTTCCTTCAACGGCACAGAAGATCCCGCGGTGGCGATCGACTGGTTGGAGGAGCTGGAAGACAAGTTCGAGCTTCTGGATGTCGAGGACCCGAAGAAAGTCGCGTGTGCTCAACTATTACTTCGAATGAACGCGCACGATTGGTGGGCTGTGCAGAAGCGGGCTATTCGACGTGAAGACGAGACAGCGGCGATCTCATGGGCGACATTTAGAAATGCGTTCGAGAACGAATATCTTTCTGCAGCCGTGCGACAGGAAAAGGAGAACGAGTTCATGCAGCTGACGCAAGGGAATATGACTGTACGACAATATGCGGCCAAATTCAACAAACTGGCCAAGTTCGCTGGTGACTATCTACCTACTACTGCAAGCCGAGCAAAGCGATTCGTAGTGGGCCTGCGTTCCACTATCCGTGCACATGTCTCGGTGCCAGAATACAAAACTGTGGGCGAGGCACTCAACCACGCCATCCGTCTGGAGTCCGAGTATCCTTCTACTACTACCGGCGCTGTTAACTCTAATAACAAACGCCATAGTTATGCGGGAGGCAACAACGCACATAAGCGTCAACATCGCGGCAACCAGACGAAGGAACGGATGGTCTGCAATTTCTGCCACAAGGACGGGCACCTGGATACCGACTGCCGACTTAAGAACAGAGTCTGTTTCGCATGCGGCAAAAGAGATCATCTCGTAAGGGACTGTCCGGAAGCTGCGTCGACTCAACGCCCGCCCCAACATCATCAAAACCGAGGCCAAGCACCTCGGGTTCCACCGACCACACAACAGAATGGCCAAGACCGTCGCCCTAATGCTCAGGGCCGTGTCTACGCCATGACCAGAGACGAAGTGTTCGCATCTGACACAGTTGTGACAGGTATACTGCAATTCAATAATAAACCTGCTCGTGTGTTGTTTGATTCAGGTGCCACGCATAGTTTCATATCGGCGGACTTCGTCGCCGAACACAAATTCCCCCTGACACCGCTCGGTCTTGAGCTTACTGTTAATATCCCGTCGGGCATACCACTAGCTGCGAATTTAGTCTGCGGAGACGGAATCATCTGTATAGGTGGTCAACAGGTCAGTCTTGATGCGATAGTTTTAGACATTAAAGACTACGACATCATTCTGGGGATGGATTGGCTCGGTCCGTGCAACGCAACCATAGACTGCGCTGAGAAGAAAGTCACTTTCCGCATACCGGGAGTGCCTGAATTCTGCTACTCGTGTGGTGAGGCGTCGCCGACCTGCATGGTGATCTCTGCGATATCGGCTCGACGGATGCTGCATTCCGGGTGCGAAGGCTATCTGGCTTCCGTTCGAGACATACGACAGGATGGTGCAAACGCGGGTCAGACCGACGTTGTGGCAGAATTCCCCGATGTGTTCCCGGACGAGTTGCCCGGCATGCCGCCCGATCGAGAGATTGAGTTCACTATCGATACCTTCCCCGACACTCGACCGATCTCGAAGACCCCGTACAGAATGGCCCCTGCAGAGCTTAAAGAACTCAAGGTGCAGTTACAGGAATTGCTCGACAAGGGATTCATCCGACCCAGCGTCTCGCCGTGGGGAGCGCCCGTACTATTTGTCAAGAAGAAGGACGGCTCTATGCGTCTTTGTATCGACTACCGCGAGCTGAATAAAGCCACCGTCCGGAACAAGTATCCCCTGCCCCGCATAGATGATCTGTTCGATCAGCTCCAAGGAGCCACGGTGTTCTCTAAAATTGATCTGCGTTCGGGTTATCATCAACTCAAGATCAAGCCGGACGATGTGCCGAAGTCTGCCTTCCGCACTCGATACGGCCATTACGAGTTCCTGGTAATGCCGTTCGGCCTAACGAACGCCCCTGCTGCCTTCATGGATTTAATGAATCGGGTGTTCCGACCCTTCCTCGACAAGTTCGTAGTGGTCTTTATCGATGATATACTCGTCTACTCGAAGAATAAGCAGCAGCATACTGAGCATCTGCGGACCGTGCTTCAGACCCTTCGAGAAAATCAACTCTATGCGAAGCGAAGCAAATGTGAATTCTGGCTTAGCAGCGTCGCATTCCTCGGACACATCATTTCTGCTGAAGGCATTGCGGTCGACCCAAAGAAAGTTGAAGCCGTTGTCGATTGGAAGCGGCCAGCGTCCGTCGGCGAGATTCGAAGCTTCCTTGGCCTAGCTGGATACTACCGACGCTTCGTGAAAGACTTCGCGAAGATCGCATCGCCTCTGACTCGCCTCACCCAGAAAGGAGTCGCCTTTGAATGGTCAGACGACTGTGAAGCTGCGTTCCAAGAGTTGAAGCAGAGGCTCGTCTCGGCCCCGATACTCGCACTTCCAGAAGGGACTGAGGGTTTCCAGATATTTAGCGACGCGTCCGGTCAGGGCTTGGGGTGCGTGCTGATGCAGCGGAACAAGGTGATATCTTTTGCGTCCCGACAGCTAAAGCCGCACGAGAAAAATTATCCCACGCACGACCTGGAGTTAGCGGCGATTGTGTTTGCGTTGAAATTGTGGCGCCACTATCTCTATGGTGTGGCGTGCACGATCTATACCGATCACAAGAGCCTCAAGTATCTATTCACGCAGAAGGAGCTGAACTTGCGGCAAAGGCGTTGGCTGGAACTAATCAAGGATTACGACTTGACTATCGACTACACGCCGGGAAAGGGAAATGTTGTGGCGGACGCTTTGAGTCGGAAGTACCTTGCCTCGTTATCCATCGACCCTCGACTGCTACGCGACCTTGAAGAGATGGGCATCGAGCTCCGAGTCAGATTCCGGAACGTGCAGTTGGCAAAGTTACAGTTGGAGCCGAGCTTGCTGAATAAGATCAAGACCGCTCAGACGGACGATTCGTACCTGAAGAAAGTGCGAGAGCTAATTTCGACAGGCAGGACGACCGACTTTGCGGAAGACGAAACCGGCGTGCTTCGATTGAAGGGTAGGCTATGCGTTCCGGACGATTCAGAACTTAGAAAGGAGATCCTGGCGGAGGCGCACTATGCGAAATACACTTTGCATCCAGGCAGTACCAAAATGTATAAGGACCTCCGCACGACCTTTTGGTGGCACGGGATGAAGAGAGATGTGGCGCTCTTCGTGTCGCAATGCATGGCCTGTCAGCAGGTGAAAGCTGAGCATCAGCGACCGGGCGGGGAGATGCAGAACCTCGCTATTCCCGAGTGGAAGTGGAATCATGTCACTATGGATTTTATTGTTGGCCTGCCGAAGACACCACGGGGGAACGACGCCATCTGGGTCATCGTCGATCGATTAACCAAGTCAGCGCACTTTATCGCCATCAAAGTTACTTGGAGCGTTGATCGCCTGGCGCAGATTTATCTTGACGAGATAGTACGGCTGCACGGAGTTCCAGTATCCATCGTCTCTGATCGGGATTCACGGTTCATGTCGCGATTCTGGAGTAGCCTTCAGTCGGCGCTGGGAACCAAGTTGCAGTTCAGCTCAGCTTACCATCCTCAGACCGACGGCCAAACGGAGCGCGTCAACCAGATTCTTGAAGACATGCTACGGCTCTGCGCTATCGACTTCAAATCAAGCTGGGACGTCCACCTACCGCTGGCAGAATTTGCATACAACAATAGCTACCAATCCAGCATCCAAATGGCGCCGTATGAAGCCTTGTACGGCCGGAAGTGCAGATCTCCTATTTGCTGGGATGAAGTCGGGGAACGGCAGATACTCGGCCCGGAGCTGGTAGAACAGACTGTGGAAAAGGTCAAGCTCATTCGGGAAAGATTAAAGACCGCACAGAGTCGCCAGAAAAGCTATGCGGACATTCATCGTCGACCACTCGAGTTTCAAGTAGGCGATCACGTATTCCTCAAGGTGTCGCCCATGCGGGGAGTTAGTCGGTTCGGCGCGAAAGGAAAGCTGAGTCCGAGATTCGTTGGGCCGTTCGAAATACTTGAACGGGTCGCCCCAGTGGCCTATAAAATTGCCCTACCACCGGCGCTTGAAGGTGTTCACAATGTCTTCCATGTCTCTCAATTGCGGAAGTACGTGCACGACCCGAGCCACGTGGTAGATTTTGGCCAGCTGGAGCTAAAGTCTGACTTATCCTACGTTGAAGAACCAGTTCGAATCATAGAACGCAAGGATAAGCTGCTGCGCAATCGAGCGATCCCTCTCGTCCGCGTCCTCTGGAAGAACCACTCGGTCGAAGAGTCGACGTGGGAGCTTGAATCGGAGATGAAGGATAGATTCCCTTCATTGTTCTCGTAGAGGTAGGTTTCATCTTTAAAGTTTCGAGGACGAAACTTTTTATTAGTTGGTTATGGTGTAGTGCCCCGTCCCTACATCGTGCCCCGTCTCCGTCCACGGGGTGCGCGAGAAAGGAACACTGTCGCTATCGATTTGGTCGGGACCGATAGGTCGGAATCGGCCGAGTCGATCGAACGGGAACGGTTGAATTAAGATCCATTCCACGTTATGGAATGGCTTCTTCGGAACCAAGTCCCATATTCAGCGGGTTGCGCCTCGAGGATTGGCTCTGCGGCTGAGTCGGGAGAGACCTCCCGTTGCTCTGGTTTTCATGCCGCACTTGAATTGGCTTTGGCTTTCGTTTTTGTGAATGCTTTCGATGGGTTTTCGTGACGCGTTTTGAGCTCGCATTCATATCGAAATTCTTTGAAATACACAGTGTTCTAATCAGTTGCTTATGCGATTGCAGGTGATCGCGTAGGCGACGACAGCGCAGCCAACCGGTCGCTCGCTTGAAGCAAGCTAAGGCGAGTGGCTGACCTCCTTCGTCCCGTCCCTCTACTTCAAAAAACTCAACATGTGAAGTAAAATAAATGCTTGTCATAATAGTATAGAATCAGTGAAATCGTGGCACGATACTTCACGAAACACTCGTTATCGAACTGTCAGTTTTGGAAATGAAAAACGTGCTTCCCTATGCAATTACACTTGGTCTATGCCAATCCAACGAATGAATCTATTAACGCTTATCGCAACGATACGGAAAAATGAGTAAATCAACTAAGTTCCAAAGAAAGCGGTCATTGGACAACTTGTCGACAAGGTGAAGTTCCTCGAACGGTTGCCTCGGCCAAGGGACCGGTTCGGCCCGGGAGGAACGAGTGTAGCAGCGCCAACCCTTCATCGGCGCGAGTTATGCGGGCACTTTCGCACAGGGCTCGCTACCCGACGCGAAAGGGGCGTCGTCTAACCGAATGCTATAGTCCGCGATGGCTTGACATTGCCAGTGGCCTTTAAACCCCTGTCACTACTTAACAGGTGCACGGGACACGGGATAAACATGATAGTTGCTTGCCTCAAAACATGTTAACATGCAAATCATACAGGACGGTTAGAAAGATCATTGAAATAGCTAGCAAACATGTTTATGAAACTTCTTGAATCAAATGCAGAGCTTGGATTTAATTAGCCATTCGCCAGTACATGTGTTTCGTGCTGATCCTCGCTCTTTGCAGGTCCCGCGAACCAGGAAGGACGCGCCAACTAGCAAGGCGACGTTCGTGACTTTTGAAGCTTCGGCCGTGCGTCGAAGACTATCTATCAGCGACTCCACATTTTGAAGGCTCTCAACAGTCCAAGGAAAATGACTCAGCGTCCCTCCCATCCAGGTCAATGGAGTACTTGTATATTGAGGGATGTGTGCAATGTATGGAACGGCTATCTCATCGGCACTCTTTTGTAATCGAGTCATGTTGTAGCCCGCGCGGCAATGAGTCTTGTGTCGGAGTCTGTAAAAAGATGTTCATTATCAATAAAGATCTAGTTTCCTTTACTTATTGTGTGTATCAATTTGTCTGCGTACTCTCTTAGATCTCGTGTCTCGGATTACCTTATGACTTGGCCTTGTGCGATCGCAAATTAGGTTCGCACGGCATCACGCCCGGGGGACGACTATCGATTCGACGGAATCGGGGCGTGACAGAATCGGACGTCGTTTTGCGGGCCCCACGGTCCCACTCAACGGACGATTTTGTGCACGGCCCGCCGGAATCCAACTTTGGACATATGGTTGGATTCGTATCGGAAAACTGGATCCGTAGATATGTAGTTTGACGACTTTAGAGACCATTGACTCTGGCACGCTTTTCGGTGCAAAGCGGGTCCAACGGCGGACATCGTTTTTGTCCGAAATTACCGTTTTGCCCCTGTGTCCAGAATTGGACGTAAGGATAGGCAATCCTAGCTAATTGGGCTATTTTGAGATCATTGGTATTGTTTATTTCAGTTTCTGGGGACTGATGTACGGGTTTAGACTATAGTGGCACATTGAGTAGTTCAGATTGTCGGTTTCACCAGCAGAGGACCACAGGCGAGTACAGTTTATTGTCTGCATTTCGATATTGATCTTTACTATATTTTATTGATTAGTCATTGGTTATGTGATTATTTTCTATTATAAATTGTTGAGTCAGGAATGAGAAGTACCAACGATGTGTGATCTGACCTTAGATCGTGTAGACCGTATAGACCGTGTTGCATTTATTTCTTATAGACCGTGTAGACCGTATTGCATTTATTTCTTGTAGACAGTGTAGACAGTGATTTATTTATTACAAAGTATACCGTGTAGACAGTGATTTATTTATTGCATTTAAACTGTGTGGTTCGTGATTATTATTCTGTAGATAATGTTTTTTTATTGCAATATTTTCTGTAGACCGTGTAACTGTAGACCGTGTAATTGTAGACCGTGTAACTGTAGACCGTGTAACTTTAGACCGTGTAGACTGTGTCGCATAATTGACCCGAGATCGATCACATATCAAAGGTACTTCTAACAGTGGGGAAAGTATATGTGTCTATTTATTTACTATTGATTTTCTGTCTATTCTTACGGCTTTACTGTTTATTTTCAAAACTCATGATTGATGTCTAACTTTTGTTCTATAGTCATTTTCTTTATTGAAATTGTATTAAGTGGATTGTGCTCGTTCCATTCCTGACTGGAAACCAACATTTTCAGGTTAGCCGTGGATTCTCTTAGCTTGGGACGGGACGGGTGTACTTGCAGACGAGCCTAGAAGATTAGTTAGATAGTCAAGTTATAGTCATTCAATATTTGTACAAGTTTATATTTTCCTGCAAATGTAAAACTTGTGATCATTGTAAATTAAATTAATTATGTGAATGAGCATCTTTGTGATTATGATCTTCATGGCCGTGACAGCGTACTACCGTCGACACTGCGGCGTAGGCTGGTTTGGACACGTCTCGTATCCGTTTTAAAAAAAAAAAGGGTGCGGGTCATGACATGATGCACGTCGCTTAAATTGTTCGATTGTTCAATGTTCTATCTTAGTGTTCGACACATACTTGGACCTTTCGTCGTCGAGCAACGCTCGCTAACTCGATAACATCTTGCGCATACAATGATATCTCTTATTAGACGTGAAGGAATAGGGAGAGAGAGTCAAGAACCCGTCCACCTTAAGCCGATACGCCTTGCCGTTTCGCCGAGTTAAAGCGGCTCGCTTCCATAACTTGGTCGCATAGCTAACTCTCGGACTTAGCCATTCCGTTGAACTACTCGACTTACTGGCCTACCACGCCCATGTCACGATCCGTAATCCAGCATAAAGGCATAGCCTGCACACCAGATCAACTAAAATTAGCACTTGCTCAACGGGACTCATCCTTTGCATCGATTCGATCCATAGATTCCAATCGACTCAAAGCTTACCTTTGGCCAACGAAACTCTTGCATCGATTCGCATCGATACTTCTTCGGGTCAATGCATCTCTTCGAGTCAACGACTCATCGTAATGTACCGTGCGGAGCGGGGCATTACATAATATACCACTCAAAACAAGGTTTGTCCTTGAACCGAAACCAACACTTAAATCCGAGTGTCTCGCTAGATCGTTTCACGATCTCGTGCTACTATCGTTGGAATCATACAACTTAGTTTGGATCATACACATATTTCAGGCATCCCACCAATATATGTATTTCAGCCAATCTTAGTTGTAGAATATCGGGACAACTAACAAGCTCAACTTACATCCTTAAGCACCAATCAGTCCGTACTCGATTTAGTCATATCTTAGCGCCTACTCCCAAAATACTCCTCGTATGTTTATTCCATAACATGCGATCATCTTCCAATATCTTGCACATAACTTAACTCGAAACTATTAGTTCGATCCCGTAAGTTTTCTCGCCGGCCATCTAACACTCGCATTGCGTTAAATCATTGCGCATTCGATCGCAACAAGCTCCCGTAATGCCTATTTGCCCAAACATTTTCTATCTCTCGCACCACTCAAGTCTTTCATCTAGTCATTCATAAAATTTGCCTTAACGACATGGACTAAGTCCACATGTCTCAATTTCCTTTGCCTACCATTTGCACTAAGTCTCGTACACAACTATCCATATATGATTCATATTCTCTCGCTCTATCCATACATTGTGTCTGGGGCTACCCCCGCTAGGTAACTTATCCAGACATCGTGCTTAATCTCTCCCGACACAAGATGTCAACTTGAGTCTACGATGCTCAAAGGCAACAATCTTTTCGACCCAAGGTCTTTTACGATATGCCCATCTCTTATTCTCGACCGAGTACAATCCTTTACTCAATTTTTGAATCAATTCTGACTAGTTCATTTCGTAACATAGATGGCGCGCTCAACACACACATAGCCTAACCGTTACTCAAACTGATCTACGACATAACTCTTGGGGTCGTTCTACTATTCGTTGCTCTCGTGTATTGCAGAATTCTTGCAATCGCCTTACCGCATCACTATACTAGGCATGTTCCTCAACATCTATTCGATCGTCGACTAGCCAACAACTCGAATACTTATTTGATCGACCGTAATTCTCTGACCATATCGATTCTAGTACTCACTAACTTTCGATATGATACTCACTCACTTAGACTTATCTTTAATATGCGCTACCTCATCTTTCATCCTCGACAAAATTTCCTTATACGACTTCTTTAGGGTCATCCTATAGGACTTCAACATTCACTTGATTTGGCGGTCAAGTCTTCTAGGGTCATCTGCCCCAAAACTACGCTCGATAATTGAAGATCATCAACGAGGGACAGTTACAACGAACCATGCCATATCCTATCGCGGAGCCAAATCAATTCTCGACAATTCCTAGGGGACTTTACCCAATCTGACATATCAATCCATAATTTATCTATTCCCGCGCAATTGATGCGCCGTTGCTACTCGAATGACTCATGCATTACCGTCAACTAACCTTGCTAGTCATATGACATCTACTCGCATCAAGTCCGAGTTTTACCTATTCGTGATCATAGTTCGATGCATTCCATACTCATCAAAACCATCCTCGAACAACTTTCGCATCAAACCACAAGTCTAAATCCAATTTGCCACGTCTTGCAAGTTCGATCATCCCCGCTGGATGAATCACCATACCAGCGCTCATGCAAAATGATCGTCCTAATCTGACGTGACGCATGTACGATGCTGGAGTTGCACTCGTATAGGACAAGAATGTCAATATTGTGGTTATCCTCGAAGCAATCAAGATCCTCTCATTCGCATCCCAGTAATATCCATCCACTCTCAAATTCTCCGAAGTATTCCTATCATCGTCATCCAAATCGACATCAACTTAACTTGCATCTTATTCATCCAACAATAATGCTCAACAAAATTTTCATTCATTCGATCAGAGTATCCCCGAGTTATTGCATATCGTCTTTGATACGCCTTAATACCATCGTCGATATGCATAACTTGAACATATTCCTTTCTCATAAGCTCCAATTCGTCGCAATTACTGTTATCATCCGAACTCGAATACAAATCAAGTCTTGCACACATCAAGATTCATTCCGTTATTACTAACTACCATAATCGCGACATAATTTCTAATTCATATTTCCATTCTCATATCCCTAACTCGCACTTCCAATCGTGCTACCGACTCATCGCACTAACCTAAATTCGTTCGCACGATTTCTCCGTACCTACCCAACACGTTCCGAACAAGCTTCCGTACTGACTTAACTCAACGTAATTTTGACCGAGTCAATTATTTCCTCGATGTAATATTTCTTTGCTATACTCAGCTTATTGTTCCACTTACACTTAACGAATCCTCGTCCGACGTATCATCCATAGGTACGACTTCGCGCATAATCGTTCGACTCAATTCATCGAAGCATACTTGCATCGACTTCTCTCAAGTCATTTCCACTCGAGTCTTGACACTACTCCATCCGTTGAGGACAAACCTATCGTAATCAACATATTCGTATTGATGCATTCTACTGCAAGTCACAAACGGCTTAACATAGCTATCGCTAAGTGGTATTTCATATACCACTCAGAATCGAGCCTATCTTTATCGATACAATACTTCGCTATACTGATCGCATAATTGGTATTGCATATACCACTCGAAATCGAGTCATTACTCGACATTACACTCCGCATAGGTCTGACATCTATTTCAACTTAACTATCCCGTGGCGATCTTTCTGATCCCAGCTCTAGCGTTTGCTTACTCGAGTTGGCACAACAACTGAACCAACATGCCCTAACATTCGCTCAAGTTCGACATACATTCAATCTAGCTATACCTTGGCGATCATATCGATCACACGCGCAACATTCGCTTATTCAAAGCTCAACGCGACATTCGGCCAACATACATGTTCGCCTACTCAACTCGACTTAGCGACCAACTCGACTCGTTACTATCGCATCCGCGATTTTCCAAATCTTACTCCTTACAACTCGTACAATAATTCATTCTTCGATACATAAGATTATTACTCAATCTCGTTCGACATATTGCTATCCAAACGTATAGCCATACAACATGCATCATACCATATCGACTCGTTGCACCAATGCAACGAACGATTCACGACTTGCTGCACTTCGTGCAACCAACGACACATAACCATTCGCATAGCCACATAACACATATCGTCTCATATATCGACTCATTGCACTTCGTGCAACCAATAATATGTATCTCTTCGTACTTTGTGCGACCAACAATACATAACTCCTCGTACTTCGTGCGATCAACAACACATAACTTCTCGCATTTCGTGCGATCAATAATACGTATATCATTGCACTTCGTGCAACCAACATTACCATATTCGTTGCACTTCGTGCGACCAACATTCCATAACTCGTTGCACTTTGTGCAACCAACGTTCTCCGATGGCACCCGAAGATAGCGTTATAGTCACGACATACTTGTGGCAGACGTACGCACTTAATATAGACTTATTGTATGGAACATCTAATATAGCGTCGAGAAGATCTATGAGCTATGCGATTGCGGAAACAACTTTCAACTGAATTCGATAGAGAAGCAACTGAGGGTCAAAGAGATTCATGTACGGTCCAGAGGATGGAACCGTTCTGATACCAACTTGTCACGCCCCGATCCAGAAAATCGCTCATCCTCGCTAGATTTCACCCGAATCATCGTCCTCACTAGGGCGTGATGGCGCACGAGCCTGGAGTTGCGCTCATGCAAGACAAGATAACAGGTTCACATAGTGTTTATCTCAAATTGATAACATAAGCAGCGGAAGGAAATAAAGTATAACATAAGAATCTCTTTTACTGATAACAAACTGAAGATTACAAAGGCTCTGAATAGCCCAACATATATGCCAATTGGCTACAACGCTCATGATCTCTCTAGCTCACACAGGATTTCATTGTTCCATACATTATGCCTCTTTATAGCCACCAAGTAGTCTTCAGCCGAACATCTCCATGTCGCAAGTCCGAACGCCTATGCGGTGCTTCCCTTGAAACAATAAGGACTCCATGCCTCGGCGCGTCCAAGCCAAGCTCCGTCCCGAGCCGATCATAACCTGAGCCTGCACATAAACTAGTGGGGGATTAGTGCTTTCGTCCTCGCTTCGCACTGATCAAGACCCGCTCGCACCTAAACCGAACACTAAATATATTTAGTGAAACATGCATCTTAATTTGTGATCTTTCTATTTAGCCTTAGGATCTGTTTCATGGCAATACTTAAACATAGAACCTTTATCATAAATGTGTCCAATACCGTGTTCCTGCAGCAGATACAGTTAGACATAATATGAACGTAAACTTAGTGATCGTTCTCATCTCCGTCCCATTTGCCTAGCCTGCAATGGTTGGAATTTACATAACAACTTATACAATTCACGTAACCAACCAACCATAAACTTATACATATGCATAAGGGTGGCAGGTCCTGCGCCTGCACCCAACTCTCATCTCAGCCCACCGGCCCTATCTATATGAAGGTCACGGTGTTTCGTACCGTAATGGACTTGGCATCTCTTATGTGTAAGCCTATGATCGCTTCGATACGGGTTGCTAGCTCAGTATTCGAAGGATCCCAAACTTACGGATATCATAGCTTATCGCAGCACTGGACGGTCGCAATCCGTCCGAATGATGTGCACCATAAATACCACACATAATTCTTTCCTAGGCTGAACGGTCCCGGTGCCCCGGCGTAACCGTCCGAGGGAAGCCGCACCCGTGCACGGGCCATCCGAGTCCATTGACCATGCAATACGCGTCATAGCAAACACACATAACATTCCAACCAATCCTCCGTTGCATAAACATAATCTTATTCTATAAATGGTTTCACGTTCCATAAACATAATCCATCATCCCTATCTCAAGCTCCGTCGGCATTATGCCCCAACACATCCGTATTGATGCACGACGCCCAATGGCTTAGACATCTCGTACTTATATTCAACGCGTTCCATTCATAAGTTATTCACATAGCCTAACTCCGTAGTTACTCAGTCATTTCCTAGCTTCCGTGCACGAGGGCACGCTCAGCCCCATAATCAATGTTCTATGTCTAGTGTTCAATGTTCTCGGAGGCGTGCACGTGATGCACATCTCGATATTGTCTTTCAATGTTCTACCATCACCGCCCTACCGCGACTCGTACACTTGATGCACGTCGCTTAAATTGTTCGATTGTTCAATGTTCTATCTTAGTGTTCGACACATACTTGGACCTTTCATCATCGAGCAACGCTCGCTAACTCGATAACATCTTGTGCATACAATGATATCTCTTATTAGACGTGAAGGAATAGGGAGAGAGAGTCAAGAACCTGCCCACCTTAAGCCGATACGCCTTGTCATTTTGCCGAGTTGAAGCGGCTCGCTTCCATAACTTGGTCGTACAGCTAACTCTCGGACTTAGCCATTCCATTGAACTACTCGACTTACTGGCCTACCACGTCTATGTCACGATCCGTAAACCAGCATAAAGGCATAGCCTGCACACCAGATCAACTAAAATTAGCACTTGCTCAATGGGACTCATCCTTTGCATCGATTCGATCCATAGATTCCAATCGACTCAAAGCTTATCTTTGGCCAACGAAACTCTTGCATCGATTCGCATCGATACTTCTTCGGGTCAACGCATCTCTTCGAGTCAACGACTCATCGTAATGCACCGTGCGGAGTGGGGCATTACACTAGGACCGGCGGTTCCAATCCAAATCGAACCGTAAAACATCCAAATAAGTCGGATCTAAAATATCAAAACTGAAACGGGACGGGATGGGTCATGTGATATGAACGGTTTGGAGCGGGTCATAATTTGAAAACACACGGGACCCCGGTCTGGCCCGTTTGTAAGGGTAGTATTGTAAATTTAAATTTTTGTATAGTTTTGTATAGGGATAGACTCTCAGGTGTTTTTTTTTGAGTAAAGTGATTTTTAATGTTTGATTACAGGTAATTTTTTGTACACTTTGTTACTTTTGTATATGGATAGTTTTGTTACTTTTGTATGTAATTTTTTGTATATGCCAAATTTTAGACCTGTATGGACCCGCGGGTTGTTGCGGATTGGATCCATTTCCAACGGATCGGGTCAGGTCCGGTTTCAAAAAAATTGACCCGTCCCGTCCTGTCCCGTTGAAGCACGGATCAGATTCGAGTCTACAAATTTTAGATCCGGTCCGACCCGTGTCCAGCCCTACATACAGAATAGTCCTTATTTTCATGTCATCAAGTGGAAAAAAAAGTGCACAGTAAGCTCGGCTCACTGAATCAGTAGGATTCCAGCCCATTCTTGAAACTAGTGTCTAGTTGGTAGGGAGTGAATTTGAGGAACTTTTACTGGGGACAACCCAAAAATCACTTGGGGCTATCCCACCCCCAAACCCTCTCTTTCATTTCATATCCTTAAAACATTTCTCTCTCTTCAAAAACTCTAAAACCCTACTCTCATTCTCCACAACTCCAATCCAAACTTCTAACCCTAGTTTTCTTCTACATTTCTTCAAATCTCATCAATGGCACCAAAGATGAAACCCTCATCACAAGCAAGGTATGTTTTCCCTAATTATTGTATATTTTATTTTACAATTCAAAGAATCTTCTTCAAAATCTTTTAAATGTTATGATAAATTAGGTTAGAACAATTTTTTGTTTGTGAAAGTACTTTTCAAACTCAAAAAATCTTCGTTTTTTTCGTTTAAACCTAACCCTAGAACACGAAATGGCCGTTCACCTGCTGCTCGTGGGCGTCATCTCTGAGGACTGCCGAAGAACGGGCAGTCCTACTGCCAAAGTGGACTGCCATGTTCCAGGCAGTCCTATTATAAAATAGGACTGCAGGAAGCCTAGCAGTACTTTTATAAAATAGGACTGCCATCTCTTTTGCAGTCCTGAAAGAATGATGGACTGCCATGGCAGTCCTTAAGAAAAATCGTCTATTTTCATTTACATCCATTATTTACTAATACTAACCCTATAATACTAACCCTATGTTGTCCTGCAGTCCTGTGGCCGCTCCCAAAAGAAAGCGACCCCCCACCGCATCCTTGCGCATGGAACGTACTGAGGGGCCTCGTCCTCTTGAGAGACCAATAAAAATTTCTGAACCGCAACGACAACGAGAACAACGACACCCCCATACTCGTTCGAAGCAACGTGCTACTCCTAGTCCTCCGTCTTCTTTCGATGACGACGACAACGTACCTATCAGCCAAATTCTAGCACGAGGTGGTTCTGGTCGAACTCTATCAATCCAGGGCCAGTTGTCGTTGGAGCTCTAGGACCTCTACCTTCCAAAAATGTCTTGTATGCTTCATTGGTCAAGATGGTAAGTTTATAAATTATAGTTTGTAAATATTTTCAAATTTATAGACTTAATTGACGTTTTGTCATTTACAGGCTACTCGGGTGAAGGCTTTGGCGAAATCCCTCCGATCGGGCTGCCAGAACGAAAAATGTGTCAATATCGCGAACCAGTTGGAGCACATCGACGACACTGTCGAATTTCTTTTCATACAAAATTGGAAGGCGCGTACGAAGGCCCGGCATGATAACAGCGAGATTATGTTTTGTATTATGAAAATTGTATTTTGGATACATGGATGTTTAAATTTTGATGTTTAACTTGTTGGGTACATTATGTTTTTTGGTGTATTTTGGATGTTTGTATTTGTGTCGACGACACTGTCGAATTTGGATGTTATGTCATGGATGTTTGTGGACACTGTCGAATAAGGACTGCAGTGATCTGGCAGTCCTAATGTGAATAAGGACTGCCAATGGTCTGACGGTCCTGATCAAAACTCACTGTGAATGATTTTTGATCAGTACTTCCAGATCAATTGCAGTCCTAATGTGAACAAGGACTTCCAGTGGTCTGGCAGTCTTGATCAAAACTCACTGTGAGTGAGTTTTGATCAGGACTGTCAGGCCACTGGCAGTCCTAATGTGAATAAGGACTGCCATTGGTCTGGCAGTCCTGATCAAAACTAACTGTGAGTGAGTTTGGCTTGCTCTCTGTTCAAGGAGACCCTGATTTCTAAACTTAACTGGGGGCTTTCTCGGTCTCGACTACTGGATGAGGGGAAGATGGCTGTGCTTGAATAAGCCACCCTTGCTTGATCCTATCGTAGCTGTGCTTCAACTATTGGTGGAAGGGACCAGACTGAGACTGCTCAACCAAAGCCATGATTTTACGATTCAATAAATGGCACCTTTTTCTTGGAGCTGGATGCTGACTTCGTGCTACTTTGTACCCCTCTTTTTCTCCTAAAAAGCTAGCCTTTTCCAACGATGAGACTATACAAAACAAATGCTAGTCGTCTAGCAGTCCTGATCAAAACTATGAGGATAATTGCTGTTGATATATTTTGCACATAGATAGACACATATTGCACACAAATAGATATTTTTTCACACGTACAGCAGACAGAAAAAAGTAAAAAACAAAAAACATATATTTGACCTCATATTTCAAAATGATATACTTTAATGTTTAAATAATGGGTCATCCATATACAAAATATGAAAACTTTATTTCAGTCGTAGACGTATCAGTCGATTTCGACGTCGTAGTGGCCAACCGGTAAGTCTCTTGGCTCCTCTATCTTCAACAGTTTCCTACAATAATTGATTTGATGATCAAACGGTTCGGTCCAGGACTTCGCTTCTCCCGGTGCTAGTTTGTACCAGAATGTTGTAGGTGGAGAAATCGGAGAATGACCGATCATCCTTAGTATGACAAAGTGATCTTTGATTTGACCTATAGTACATAGATTAGTTTGTCTGTGCTCCGCCGTAGGAGCGCACATCGAAAAAAAGTATTGCGAATCTCCGCCGAATAAAGTACAACAGGGATCCAGTACCGATTAGCAAATAAATACAAGACAAACGGGACGGATATGTAGTGGTCTGGCCCGGTAACACTGTCAGTGCAAGGAATAGTTGTCAACAAACTTTCAACTATTTTTTTTCTTAGGATGCGGGAGTATAATGGAAGACGACTCTCTAATTCCTCGTACAGCTCCTGCCTCACTTGCCTCCATCCGTCTTTGTCAGAATAACGAAGATGTATTGCAAGCACACGAAATCTGAAATGGCCATCCCCCGGGGACATCAACAATAGACCAGATGTGTAACGACCCGCTCCGCCCTAGCGGAATGCCGATTCAAACGGCAAGTACAACGACTCAAATAAGGCGTCGACCCGAAGAGTTGCGTCGACCTGAGAAAGTGTCGATGCGAATTGATGCAAGACCTACATTGGCCCGTCAAGGATGAATCCAGACATAGACTTTCAAAGGTGCACTCGGAGTATCGCTCGACCGATGCGAACATAGCTAAGGTGGGTGGCTCTGATGAACCTGTCTTTGCTTAGCCTAGACACATAATAATATGGACACTATTGCTAAAATTGCTAGGGGATAACACCGTGCATGCTAACAAATGACTCAACGCACCTAGCTAAGGGAATAATCCCCTCTTGAATACTTGAATAGAACATGGAAAAGAACTTGGAAAATATGAGTACTCTCGCACCGCACTCCACGCTCGTGCCAAGGCACAAGCTTACATTTTAAGTTCCTTATGCATTCAACAATGAAGCAATAAATGGTTTACAATAATGAAATGGAAAGACTATCGACATAGTCGTTCCGAGTAGAGTATAGCAACATTGGAAGACTTCGGGACCGATGGGTCGCCAAAACGACTACCGTATAGGGAGTTGCATAATGTATGAATGAACGAATAAGTGAATGAATGAATGAATACATGAATGAATCAATGAACAAACGAACAAGTAAAAGAAAGAAAAGAAAGAATGAATAAAAGATAAGAAAAAAAAGGAATGGTTAGCGACAGGTATGACGAGAACGTGCAACGGGGCTCGCTACCCGCGCTGTACGGATGCCGCCGCCAACCTGGTCGATAACGCATTATGGCTCACAGACAACCTATGGCTCAAAGATAGCCGTTAAATTAAAATGACAAGACAATATGAAATGGTCATGGACAAACTCATGCACGAGTGACGAAACGATTCCAAGGCAACGAACGATGACAACGTGGCCGACCTAGGCGGAATCATGGCTTACGGTGACTTATGTGCGGGCTCGACGCACACAAGAGGCGTAGGCTATGGTGTTGCATAGCCTATCAAGGTGTACCAGCCATCACGCTTCATAGATGCGAATACCATAAGAAAAATGGCCCAAGACGGTCTAATGTCCAAATGGCTCACATAGCCAACGACCGATGCATATAGATTAAGTTGGCTCGATTGTGGCAATCTGCGAACGAGACCTTGCATTGAAACAAGTAAACTGTACATCAGAACAACGATTTAAGAGTATAACATATCTCGACATATTTGAGTACTTGGTACAAATTGAGTTTGAAACACGTCCTTGATACTTGAATCCTTATGCAATACTACGTTAAGTTATTACATATGAATTATTGCCTAATATGGTTTACTTTGGATAGGGAAGACCGGACGGTAAGTATGGGTAAGTCATGCATGTATTTTCATGCAAATACTTGAAATCGGTAACACGAGATAGGTTATGATATATGCCATGAAACTGATCCTAAGGCAAGATTAGAAAGACAATGAATGATAGACGGTGCACAGAAGTAAATGAACGTGTTCGGTAATGATAGCGAGTGGGCGAGCTAGCCTCCCTACCAGTGCATAACAATGTACTGATAACCCCACAGTTTGCTTACAGGGTACAGGAGACATCGTCGGGTACGAAGCTTCCCTCGAACGTGGTAAGGTGCGGAGCTAAATCTGGAGCCTTGGAGCGTTGCAAGGAGCTGAAGTACCATATACATGACATAATGTATCAGAACATCCCCATGAATTATTCTATATTGTAAGCCACTTGGAACGCCTTTTATGTTTCAGAGAGAGAGAGAGAGCTTGAGCGACTTGTAATCTCGGCCTAGCGTCGCTTGTAAACTTCTTGAATATCAATAAGGAGAGTGAATTTGTCCCGACTTGTGTTCATTTACTTTTCGCTGCAAATGGGGACACTCTGTGCGACTCTGTGGCCTAGCTCAAATCGGCTGTTTCTGGACTTAGCCTTGCACGAGAGCAACTTAGTCTCGTGTGGCATCACGCCTTAGCGAGAATGATCTCTCCTACGGGAGCGGGGCGTGACAAGATATAACTACGAATCTCAAGATGAAAACTGTGGATATACAAACCCAACGTTTATCGATCCACAGTATCTTCATTTGCAATATTCGTTTTTTTTTGGCGAATGATAAGCTTGCTCTTTCGTGCAGGCGGAGCTTGCTCTAAGCTTCGTTCAATATGCTAAAAAGATGATGGATCTCTCTTAGTTGACTTAAGCCTTCTCTTCTGTGAACTACTCATTCTTGTTTGAGGCCTGCCCTTAGGATTGGAAACAACAGACGGCTCATGCATTCTAGTAGTCACCGGATATGCAATTTCTTAGATTTTAACCTCAATGCACTCCCGCTCTGCTCCTACTGAGGCACACCATCGTGCATGGAGAAGTTTCACTTGTGGAAAAGAGAAAAAATCATCGTTTATCTTCACCACGGATATTATAGACAACTCCCTCCAACGTTCATCGACAACAACTACTGGAATATGAATGCACTGACGACGATATTCATTAATCTCATGGGCACAAGGGAGATCAAGTGTATGTCGATGTACACACCCGTAAACCTGAGGATCAAAGCCGACAAACTTTGACCTATCAATCTCTTCAAATATTAATGCCAACGCATTGTGAGAAAGGACACGCATTAAAAATTCCAAGAGGACTTCCTTTCTTTGCTCATGCTTGACAATATTTAAACTCATCTCAAATGATGCCTTAATTTTGTTCACCGTCCGATCTATTGATAGATGCATCGTTTGCCAAACCAAAACAAAGTTGCCTTGGGATGACTTTAAATGCCTCTTTAATACTGAGTGTGCTCCTTCGACACGGTTGGTAGTTGTCGTACCGTAATATTTTACCACATTCGTCCATGCTAAGATGAATTGTTCTTTGTGCGGTTCAAGCCACGTCTCTTTGATGTAAGAAATTCATGCCGGCTCCCTCCCCTCCCACTTCTCCTTGAACAAGTACCATGCGGCGGCGTAACTGTCTATCATACTGGCTTGCCATACACAATTTCAGTCATGGTTGAATTTGTCAAAAACTTGTATGTCAAGTTTACCATCAACTTTCCCGAACTTCAACTTACATTGGAATTATATATTACAATTTACATGAAAAGTGCATAGCAATGTATCTGCTTGAGGAAATATAATCCGAATAGCATTAATTAGAGCATACTCTCTGTCGATAACAAAAACAGAGGGCCCTCTATGACCGGTGTAAAGTGTTTTCAGTTTCTCCAACGCCCATGTGTAGTCTTCAAGTTTCTCACTCTTCATGAAGCAAAAAGCAACTTGAAATGTTTTCCATGTAGAGGTGAAGCCGACAACATGAAAGAGAGTCATCTTGAACTTATTGGTCTTGTACGTGCAATCAAG
Organism: Iris pallida; assembly: GCA_029216955.1. Taxonomy (NCBI): domain Eukaryota; kingdom Viridiplantae; phylum Streptophyta; class Magnoliopsida; order Asparagales; family Iridaceae; genus Iris; species Iris pallida. The sequence goes on from JANAVB010038617.1 coordinate 3,432,221, forward strand.
AACTAATACGTCGGCAAAAGACCGAGCCAAATGTGTGCAATCGAGATCAACCCAAAAGATTGAAATGACTTCATTGCTCTGGAGATGTCTTCTATGGTGCTCAATATAATGATTATCTCTAAGCAACTTCAGCACTTCTTGCATCGCCATTCTCGATTTCGACCGAATGGCGTTAGAAGAAGATAGGGCATTGTATATTGACTTCATTGTAGACTTGTTCTTCTCATCTTTATGTCGTATGATGAAATATATTTGTCTCGATGCAACTCCAAAAGTGGACAAGTTTTCGACTATCTTCTTCTCCGTATTTTTTAATCGTCCGACATACGGATGATCCAATAGTGTTTCGGCAATCTCGTGGTTGTGGATTCCATTCTTGACTTGGACTGTCTACTTCGCTTCTTTATCGTTTCTAATATAGATTTTGAATGGACAACCACATTTTTTTGTTCCAACATTTCTTTTTGAAACTTTACTTTGGATAACTTTATCTTTCTTATGGCTTTTGAACACACCACCTCGTTCACATGAAACCACCGTAGTTTGTTGTCCCGAATGGTTTCGGGCCGATCTAGATATCACAATGTAGTGTCCCGTCCCGTAAAGTCAATCGGAAGAATCGAAACGCCGACGGTGTTCGGACTTAGCCTTGCAACGGCTACTCGAAGGCTCGCTCGGTCGAGGCAACTCCTCGCACAGGTGGTGTAGTTTCGGTAAACTTGCCTCATCTTAGCCAGCACTTAATAACTCGTATATTTTCAACTTGCATAAGTTAGGATTTTTAATAAAAGAGACGCATCCACATAGCTAAGAGAATAATCCCGACCCGTCGGAATGTCTTAGAACATAGAAAATGGTCCCACGGTCTTCATAGAAGTCGGCTCAACGTGTTTTCAAATGACACTCGATCCTTCGATCCTGTGGCTTGGTAGAAGGAAGTTGGCTTAAGTTGCTGAGTTGTCTCGACACTTGAAATAGCCTAAGTCATAGGCGTCGCCTACGTGAATGCTTGGTAAAGCATGCACGGTCCCGTCGTTTTGCCCCAACACTCGAATCAGCCTAAGTCATAGGCATCGCCCGCATGAATGCTTAATAAAGCATGCACGTTCCTGTCCCGCAAGGCTTGGCATAGCCTTCGCACGTCCCGCAAGTTAAGTCGTCTTGTACGGCTTGTTGGCTTAAGTCTAGGCACCCGAGAACTTGGTTGTTCAAGTCGAACGCGTGCACGTCATGTTCCCTCGATGTGAAGCTCGGCGTAGCCTTTGCTCATCGAGTCGTTGCCCGAATAAGTTAGACAAGAGTTGTGTTGTGCTATCGAAGCCATTTCTAGCACTGTCCTGCTCCATCTGCGGTTGTCAAGTCGCATAGTCCCTTGAGAACAAGGCTCGTCGTATAAAGTATATGACTTGAGCATTAGCATCGCCTAGAGAACTAGGTCTGTCTAAGGCACGAGCTACGGTCGATTTAGCAAATAGTATAGCACGAACAAAGGAAGTCCACGCGACTGGTTGTCGCCGAGATCGGTCCCGCTACTTGGGAGTCTCGCTAAGTCTTGATAAGTTCCGCACATGAGATCGGTCCGGCTACTTGGAAGTCTCGACAGATAGAAGAAAAGTATGGTCATGTTAAGGAAGGACTGGATAGATCGAGTTGAGACTTGCATGGTCATTGGACAACTTGTCGACAAGGTGTAGTCTTCTCGAATGATTGCCAAGGCGCCAGGATCATTCTCCCGGGGGAAGCGAGTTGCGGCTCAAAGGAGGATGCAAGATAACTGCATGGGAGTATCGGCGCTTCCGGGGCTAGCTACCTATTGGAAGGGCGGCCCGATGTAATGCCCCGCTCCGCACGAGGCATTTTGTTGGCTTGTTGGAAGGAGATCAGAATGTTAGACCATGACTTATGTTGGAAATTAAGGGAGTTGAGACTGATGCAGTCTCTCTTAGCTGGCTAAACGGATTAAGTGTTGGAACGTGGCTCGCTAGTGGAGCTACGCTTAGGGGGAATGTGTGTAACCAGAATAAGAAGATCCTTTTATGCAGGCAAGTGGAACTGTCTTCCTTCCTCCTTATTCCTGCATGATTAATAAATAAAATAACGTGATGCTATAAATATGTCCCTAATGTCTCTTATCTTGAATGTTGAATAATTGTGATGCGATGCTTTAGTTGCTAAATCGATAGAGATGCATATGCTGGAAATCATTGAATGAATAACACATGAACTTTGGAACTGCTGAACGAATTATACTCGAACTGCTAATGTAACATGATGCCTGATAATGAATCAATAATGTCCCTTATGCTTAAGATTAATGAAATAAATAAATCACTTGAATAATGAGATGCTGCATAAATGATACATGAGAAAAGAATTGAATATGCTATTGTTCCAATGAAATGAATGAAATGCTACAGGTCCCTTCGAAATGAATGAATGCTGTTGTTCCTCCTTAGAAGGAACGTGATGAGAAATGTTGCAATGAAGCAATGAATGAGAATTGATGAGGCTTGGGATCGTTGAGATCACCATGATGAAATGATGGTAATGTTGGGAATGAATAAGTCATTGAACATGACTTGAATGAGATGAATGATGATGCACTGTTATCTTTACTTCAATATTTTACCATGTATTTTATGTTCACGATTGAGTTGGACACGCATTCGCATGGTCATAGGACAACTTATGCATAAGTAATGGGGATATGTTTTCTCGGACGTTATCCCGGGACGTTAGGGCGACCGATCCGGCCTAGGAGGAAATATTGGCGTGCCAGTAGGGGCACGGGTTTCATGAGGCATCCTTTGGGGCTAGCTACCTTCTCTGGAGTCATCGCATTACCAATGAAGACCTATATGACAACGTCCGTATGGTTAAACACCAGTGACCATGTAGTCAGGATGCATGCTAATGAATGTCTTATGCAGGCAGAGTAAGTATATCGGCTAACCTGTATTTGGTGCAGGTATGATGGAGTCGGCTATCGGTAAGAAATCACTTAAATGTGATAATTCAATCTATGTGTTGGTTTAACTTGCGTGCTTACATTCCAAATAAGTAAATAATGTTGTATGTAGCCTTTCAGTATGAGATCCTGCTTAACATGTTAAATTCAGTATGCTAGAAAGATGCCTTGCGATAATCATTGCTCAAACACAACATACATGCTAAGTGATGCTTGAAGTGAGAACTGTTATAACATGTTTAAGATGTTAATGTTAACGATGCCTCAATGATGCCTTTTCATGATAACACCTAGTATGCCTCAATGATGCCTTTGCATGATAACACCAAGAATGCTAAAATGATATGTCCACATGAATGCTACTAAGAATATGTTTACATGCTTCACTATAATTATTGCCCATGAACTGTAAACTGATGCTAGGCCCCAAATAGAAAGATCATTGTAATAAATGCTTGCTTAAATGATCGCTTAAATATTGGTTTATGCGAGTGGGTTGGATTCTGCTTGTCGGTATATAGATGATGTGCTGACCCACGTTTTATGGGCTGGTGCTTGTGCTTGGGATATTCTACACACAAAGATGATGTCTTCTGTTTATAAAAGGCATACAGAAGCTCTCCTTGTTCAAGATGATGTCTTCTGTTTATAAAAGGCATAATGTATGGAATATTATAATCAGTTGTACCAGTGAGTTGTAAGCCAAGTTGGTTTAACGAGTTGTAATCCAATGTATCCAAGTATCAAATGTAAGCTGTATAGTATTGTTCAGTTGGTTTTCAATGTAAAGTGAGATGTGTTGTAAGCATTGTATTTCAATACAAGTCTTGTACTCTTCTGCAATTATCAATAAAGAGAATAAAGTTCTATATATCTCTGTGTGACTTCAAGTTATCCATTTATCTCCGCTGCTATAAAAAAAGTGATGTACTTCTATTCAATAAGAAAGCTTACACTACACCAAAAGTAACTTTTTACGACTTGAAAATTAAGGCCTGCTCATATAATGTGCCGTAAATAAGTAATTCACGACATACATCTTGCTGATTGCCGTAAAATATTCTGAAAGTAACCTGTTACGCCTATTTATGGCGTGTATTCAACGCAATATTTCATTATATCCAAAAATGGCACACAATACAGTGAATACACGTCTTAAAAACTCTAAAAAAATAGCGCCAGAATTTTTACTAACCCGCGCCTATTTATTTCATTCTAAATTTTTTCCATTCCCCTCTCCCAGCGCTCGTTTACTCTCTCTCTCTCTCTCATACTCTCTCAAACCTCTACCTTGCATATTTCTTCTTCTTCTTTTCTTATTATTCTTCTCTCTTACAGGTCTCCTCGCATGTATTCTTCTGTTACAGGTTCTACCTATTCTTGTTTCTTAATCTTCTTCTACTTTGGTTTTAATTTTGCAATTTATGTTCATATCAAGACAAGAAAGGGGGAAAAAAGACCGACAATGTTACGACCCACACCCACTGCTAGGGTACGAGAACGTAACAACGCCCAGCCTACGCCGCAGTGTCGACGGTAGAATGCTGTCCTAGGTCACATCATCTAACAATATAATGCTAAGCAGATACAGTCTCAATCACATTTAAGGTAGAGCATGATAAGGTTAGATAAAACATAAAATCCAAAGAGATACGGGAGATAGAAGTCTAAGTGTCTAAGATACGAAAACCCAGAAATACATCTCAAAACTCAAATACAGTAATCCACAAAGTAAATACAACTCCAGACAAATGAAATAACTATCTAAACAATCTCTAAGGTGTCTCCTCTAGGCTAGCAGGCAACCTCCAATCTATCTGTAAAATTTATCATCAGGTCCAGTCAGGATAGGAACGAGCACATCTCATCTAGAAAACCCAAGTAAATGACAGAGAACTATAAAGCAGTTATAGGAAGTTGTATTGATAAAAATGGCAGTTTATATTCAGGTTATGGTAAGAAAGACATAAAGTGCAAGGAAAGAAAATAACTAAACAAGAGAAGAATTATAACAATGAAGACTGTAAAAATAGAACTAGCTGAACCAGGGTAATATGATATAAAGTCTAGACAACAATGTAGACCAGTGTAACTCCAATGTAAGTCCAGTACAGGATGAATCTCATACAAGATGAATCCAGTAAGGGACGATTCCAGTTATAGTGATCAAGGATTCCAGGGTGAGTCCAGCCTATACTCTAGCAGTGTATTTTAAAATACCGAGATCGACATGTAAACGGCTGTGGGTAATCCGGCATACCTCTCACTGATCAGGCGAGAGATGGCTATCATTCCAGTAGATTCCAGTAGGGGTGATTCCAGTAATGGGGTATGTCTACATGTCTTACTCTAGTATTTCCCCTCCCAGCAAGTGAATCCAGAATTCCGACACAATGATTCAAGATGAGTCCAGCCAAAACATAATGATACCAGTAAATGATTCCAGTAAATGATTCCAGTAAATGATTCCAGTAAGTGATTCCAGTAAATGATTCCAGTAAATGATACCAGTAATAGAGGCCAGAAAATAAATGTGTGTCGTATACATGAATCCAGAGATATCCACACGTGTTGTAACAGAGAATCACATACAACTAACTAGAACTGAAGTACAGTAATTGACAAGTAAATAAGAGAACTATCAGAGAATATACTCGCTTGATAACCAGAACAACTGATAAGTATAAGGGGTCCAACTGAAGCCACAGAGTCCTATTTAAAGCAACACAGGTTACAAGGTGTCTGGCTCCTAATTAGAACAGCACAAGTCACAACATGTCCAGAAGGGTAATATAAAGTACTACAATGCATTCTACATGAATCTAGGTCAAACTAGGCCAAAGTCAACCCTTAGTCAACTCTGGTCAACTGCACTAGTCAAACTAGGTCAAACTAGGTCATGTCCTAACCCAGTAAGTCTTACTATGCCTAACTAAGACTATCCTAGCAAGCACACATCAATACAAGGCTATACAAGCCAACATACACCCAACTCTATATAGCATACAATTATTCAATACTCAATTAGGCAAGAATTCACATTGGATATACACTAGGTAATCTATTACTTTAAGCTATATATGTCTACACATATATACACATGCATATATTGGTATTCAACATTAGGTCTATAATCATGGTATTTCAAATGGTTATATAAACTTATATATTACAACATAATATGCTAATATATATATAATATACATACATAGCTAAGTTAACTATATTCATAAATACTTATTTAAGAGGCTATGTGTGTGTATGTGAACATGGCAAAGGGGCAAGTGAGGGTTAAATGGGCATACATAGTATATACATATCAAAGAGTGTCAAAGTGTAAGTGAACAATGTGTCAAGTGTGATAGTGTCAACATAGTGTAAGGGGGTACATGAGGTAATATAAGATTTGTGTTAACATAGAACATTACATCTCATTAACTTGTATATTGCATATATTACATCTATTATTACATTACATTCATGCTTGCATTCATTCATCATTCATTATTCTCTTGCACCACTATATGCACCATACATTACATACTATGGAACCTACATATTCATTACAAGCCATACTTATACATGCTTACATTAGATAGGATACTTATACCTCATACATCATTTATTTAACCATTTACTCATGCTTGTATTCTCTATTTAATTACATAATATATATACATTAACATGGGTTAAAATCAAATAGAACATTATATTACACACAAGGGTGCACAAAATGCATATGCCGAATAGTAACTCCTACTAATAATCAATACTGTACCATCTCAGCATGAATTAAAATTTAGGATTAAAGTATGTTATAGATCTATGTGTTAGCTTTCCGAAACTTTAAACGGATCGCGTTTTCGTTTCCAAAAACTCCCGGAATCGCAAAAACACCGAGAACGCATTTGTCTTTCGTACAGCTGACACTCAAATAATTCTCTAGAAAGTTACAGAAAGAATTAGGCCTATTAATACATATTTTTGGAAATATAACTTCAATACGCTTCTTTTGAAAAAAACGAGAGATTAAACCGAGCTTTGAGCTAGAAGTTATGACATTTCTAAGTTAGGGCTGAAATTAAAAACGTGGATAAAAATCATGACGGATTTAGGTAGTTTGAGACAAAAGAACACAAGTATATAACATAATATATCAAGAACTCACTCTCTACACTAATATGTATATATGAGACACTATAGAACACATCTCCAATACAAAAATATGAGATTAAACATGTAATAATTTATTCATACATAACAACAACACATAGTGTGTCCAAATTTGAAATTTTCCCACATGGACACAACCACAACACAGAGGACACTCCTATGACCTCCAAATGGACACGAAATGGACACAAATGGAGATACAACTATGGGGTCATTCCTATGGGTTCAAAATAGACCTATATGCATGAGAAAATGAAAAGGAGAAGGGATTTATACCTCCCGGTAGATCGAATCGAAGAAAAGCCTTTCCGGAGCGACACCGACACGTAGAGATTCCAAAAGGACACGAACGAGCTCCGAATCCTCCCAAACTTTGGTAGCTTCTTCCTTGGCTAGAATGGAGAAGGAAAGAAGAAGATTTGGTGGTGAAATGGAATTATTTGGTGGAGAAATTGCTAGGGATTGCTCTCTAGAAATTTGGGGAAGAACAAGAGAGAGAGTGTGGATGAGAATATTGAAATGAACTTGAGCCTATCCTCTCCCAAAGTGGCTGGCCATATGGGACTATTTGTCCTATTATGGTAAGGTCGAAAATGCTCCCACTAACCTATTTTATGAGTATTAGGAAAGGACTAATTGGTTGGGGCTAAATTAGTCATTCTAAAGTCTCTAATCACACTAACCTTATCCATAATAATTAGTCTAACCTCTAACTAAAATATTTCTATCATGTGGACTAAAATTAATATCATATGGGCCATGCCTAACTAGTGTGTGGGTCCCACTAGAGTCAAACTACCCCCGGGTCCCCGTTTCAAGTCGGATTGAGTTGAAATTCGAACCCGACTCAAATAACCCTAAAACAATATCATAAATAATAAAATAATATCAAAATAATTCAAAGAGGTCAAATGCAAAAATATCCTTAGGCCAAAAATGACATTAAAATATCATAATCACATGGTTAGGCACTAGGTCAAACAGTTTCTAGGGTTTCACTAGCAAAACGTCAAAACCACAAGTCATTGATTTAAATAATTTTAAAATGATTTAAAAATCACCAAAAATCATATCATGAATTAAATATTATTATTAAAATAATTATAAACACAAAATTTCAAAATTACCCTTATTTGGGAAACTGGGTGCTACAACTCTACCCACCTTAGAAAAATTTCGTCCTCGAAATTAAAATGTCCATACTCCCTCTAGGTCAAACCCCCACAATCAAAGTCCCAGATTAAAACAAATCATGTGATCAAAAGGACGACATACAGGGTCATGGCATACGGTGGTAGTGAAAGTCTTATCTTGGTATACTAGTCATGCTAACCGAAACGGTCATAGGGTATCAAAACATACAAGCAATTTAGGGTGCTAAACTAGAGAAGTTACAGAAACAACAAACCATCAAAACTGTAAGACGGTCTACCATCCTATATGAAACTGGTACTTATCAAAACAAAATAAAGGCAACTACCAATTATCTAAAGGGTACAGAAAATCAAATTCAAAAATTAAGGAATTGAAAATCACTTGCATTGAAATCCAAATCACAATATATATATACAGAGAGAGCGTTAGAGAGGAAAAACAAGCATTATGTAATGTTATGTGGTTTGTGTGTATATGGGTGTATGTGAAATATACATGAAATTGTATATGACCTATCCTGTTACACTACTCATGGCATATGGGTTAACAACCTACAATACACAACCTATTTAATCATAACATGCATGGTTAACCATAAACATCTATAAGAGGTAGAGATTTAGTTATGTATATACATATATTATAACATGTATGCCTAAGCTCTATATATATCTATACAAGTATGTGATCATAACATAGAGAGGAAATGTTAGATTACATGACAGCGTATACTAAGTTAGGGTGTGTGTGTGTCCTTGTACAGGGTTATAGCTTAGTATTGAAAGGTTAAACCCAGTTTTAGTTCAGCATTTACATACAAAATCTAAAAATAAGCTAACATTTAAACCAGTGTAATATTAACATAATGCAGTCTCAGATTTTACAAATTTAACATAACTTAACCAATTTCTCTAAAAATTGAAACTCTGCAGATATCATACATGTGCAGTTATGTAGACAAAACTAATAACATGAAATTTATATTTAAATTACGAATTTAAACTGGAAAAGCAGAAAACCATAAATATTGGGATTTTGAAAATTTTAACATTAACAACATATTAATATGTATTTAGATAGGTGGAAAATCAAGTGTAGCATGCATACGTATCAGGCAAGTGTCCACTATGTAAATATACTCATATATTCTCATGTCCCAAAAAAAATTAATTCTACGTTAAGACCAACATTTAGATTCCTACCAAGATCACAAAATAGGTGATTGAAAAAATCAAGGCAGTTTTATTATTATTATTCAATACTAGAATAATAGCAAGAAAGAAATAACGATAAAAGCTGTTTGCTTATTTGCCTAAAAGAAGGAACCATTTTGAAACCAGAGCTAAATATCAAATCCAAGATAAAGTCTAGCAAAATCATCGATTCATTGTATTAAGAAGAAACTCATAGCAAGAAGTTACACAAGCTACTCCTAAGTTAAATAATTAGAAGCAAAATAAAGCAAAACAAATAATAATTCTTTTTGAAGGACTGCATCAAAGTAGAGAAAACATGCTTGAAAATATTTAAGGTACAATCTGATAATCATATGCGACTATCCAAAATCATGGTACTCTAAATCCCCGTCATACTAGTAAGCAAGGCTACGATAATCACAGAGTCCTTGACTTATGCACATACCTCTAGAATCGTGGTATTTAACATTTTCGCGGTGCCGCTAGCTTGGCTACGAAAACCTTAAATTCCCACACCCGAGAAATATATCCAGAGTCAGACTATATGTCCTCACCATGCTGACTAATGTGACTATAGAAGACTAGATTCCATAACATAGATGACCTAGCCCATATAATTTTATCTTGTCAAAAAAAATTAAATTAAATCAACAATGAATACCCATAAATCAAATCAAATTTATCAACGAACTTCAAAATTCAAAATGAACAAAAATCCATCAAAATACAACTCGGATGCAACAGCTATCATCAAGATTCAAAATTCGACAATCATTCATCAAAATCAATGAATACAACTCAAATTCAACCATAATCCATTAAAATCAAATTTAACAACAGTAAGTAAAAGATAAATCAAATTAAGGGAAAAAAAGAGTTCTCAAATCGAAGTTAAAATAAGATTCTCAAGGGTCGTTCCGGGAATCTCTCAAGGGTTCCTAACTGTGATTGAGTACCTTCAAGATATATCCTATTCCTACTGCAGGCTGTAGTGGTACTCAAGTTCGAATACCACTACATAAACTCGACCTGCATGGGCCACCACTAAAAGCGTGTCACGACCCGCACCCACTGTTAGGGTACGAGAACGTAACAACGCCCAGCCTACGCCGCAGTGTCGGCGGTAGAACGCTGTCCTAGGTTACATCATCTAACAATATAATGCTAAGCAGATACAGTCTCAATCACATTTTAGGTAGAGCATGATAAGGTTAGATAAAACATAAAATCTAAAGAGATACGAGAGATAGAAGTCTAAGTGTCTAAGATACAAAAACCCAGAAATACATCTCAAAACTTAAATACAGTAATTCACAAAGTAAATACAACTCCAGAAAAATGAAATAACTATCTAAACAACCTCTAAGGTGTCCCCTCTAGGCTAGCAGGCAACCTCCAAGCTATCTGTAAAATTTATCAACAGGTCCAGTCAGGACAGGAACGAGCACATCTCATCTAGAAAACCCAAGTAAATGACAGAGAACTATAAAGCAGTTATAGGCAGTTGTATTGATGAAAATGGCAGTTTATATTCAGGTGATGGTAAGAAAGACAAAGTGCAAGAAAAGAAAATAACTAAACAAGAGAAGAATCATAGCAATAAAGACTGTAAAAATATAACTAGCTGAACCAGGGTAATATGATATAAAGTCCAGACAACAATGTAGACCAGTGTAAATCCAATGTAAGTCCAGTACAGGATGAATCTCATACAAGATGAATCCAGTAAGGGACGATTCCAGTTATAGTGATCAAGGATTCCAGGGTGAGTCCAGCCTATACTATAGCAGTATGTTTTAAAATACCGAGATCGACATGTAAACGGCTGTGGGTAATCCGGCACACCTTTCACTGATCAGGCGAGAGATGGCTATCATTCCAGTAGATTCCAGTAGGGGTAATTCCAGTAATGGGGTATGTCTACATGTCTTACTCTAGTATTTCCCCTCCCAACAAGTGAATCCAGAATTCTGACACAATGATTCAAGATGAGTCCAGCCAAAACATAATGATACCAGTAAATAATTCCAGTAAATGATTCCAGTAAGTGATTCCAGTAAATGATTCCAGTAAATGATACCAGTAATAGAGGCCAGAAAATAAATATGTGTCGTATACATGAATCCAGAGATATCCACACGTGTTATAACAGAGAATCGCATACAACTAACTAGAACTGAAGTACAGTAATTGACAAGTAAATGAGAGAACTATCAGAGAATGTACTCGCCTGATAACCTGAATAGCTAATAAGTATAGGGGGTCCAACTGAAGCCACAGAGTCCTATTTAAAGCAACACAGGTTACAAGGTGTCTGGCTCCTAATTAGAACAGCACAAGTCACAACATGTCCAGAAAGGTAATATAAAGCACTACAATGATTCTACATGAATCTAGGTCAAACTAGGACAAAGTCAACCCTTGGTCAACTCTGGTCAACTGCACTAGTCAAACTAGGTCAAACTAGGTCATGTCCTAACCCAGTAAGTCTTACTATGCCTAACCAAGACTATCCTAGCAAGCACACATCAATACAAGGCTATACAAGCCAACATACACCCAACTCTATATAGCATGCAATTATTCAATACTCAATTAGGCAAGAATTCATATTGGATATACACTAGGTAATCTATTACTTTAAGCTATATATGTCTACACATATATACACATGCACATATTGGTATTCAACATTAGGTCTATAATCATGGCATTTCAAATGGTTATATAAACTTATATATTACAACACAATATGCTAACATATATAATATACATACATAGCTAAGTTAACTATATTCATAAATACTTATTTAAGAGGCTATGTGTGTGTATGTGAACATGGCAAAGGGGCAAGTGAGGGTTAAATGGGCATACATAGTGTATACATATCAAAAAGTGTCAAAGTGTAAGTGAACAATGTGTCAAGTGTGATAGTGTCAACATAGTGTAAGGGGGTACATGAGGTAATATAGGATTTGTGTTAACATAGAACATTACATCTCATTAACTTGTATATTGCATACATTACATCTATTATTACATTACATTCATGCTTACATTCATTCATCATTCATTATTCTCTTGCACCACTATATGCACCATACATTACATACTATGGAACCTACATATTCATTACAAGCCATACTTATACATGCTTACATTAGATAGGATACTTACACCTCATATATTATTTATTTAACCATTTACTCATGCTTGTATTCTTTATTTAATTACATAATGTATATACATTAACATGGGTTAAAATTAAATAGAATATTATATTACACACAAGGGTGCACAAAATGCATATGCCGAATAGTAACTCCTACTAATAATCAATACTGTACCATCTCAGCATGAATTAAAATTTAGGATTAAAGTATGTTATAGATCTATGTGTTAGCTTTCCGAAACTTTGAACGGATCGCGTTTTCGTTTCCGAAAACTCCCGGAATCGCGAAAACACCGAGAACGCATTTGTCTTTCATACAGCTGACACTCAAATAATTCTCCAGAAAGTTACAGAAAGAATTAGGCCTATTAATATATATTTTTGGAAAGCTAACTTCAATACGCTTCTTTTAAAAAAATGGGAGATTAAACCGAGCTTTGATCTAGAAGTTATGACATTTCTAAGTTAGGGCGAAAATTAAAAACGTGGATAAAAATCATGACGGATTTAGGTAGTTTGAGACAAAAGAACACAAGTATATAACATAATATATCAAGAACTCACTCTCTACACTAATATGTATATATGAGACACTATAGAACACATCTCCAATACAAAAATATGAGATTAAACATGTAATAATTCATTTATACATAACAACAACACATAGTGTGTCCAAATTTGGGATTTTCCCACATGGACACAACCACAACACAAAGGACACTCCTATGACCTCCAAATGGACACGAAATGGACACAAATGGAGATACAACTATAGGGTCATTCCTATGGGTTCAAAATAGACCTATATGTATGAGGAAATGAAAAGGAGAAGGGATTTATACCTCCCGGTAGATCGAATCGAAGAAAAGCCTTCCCGGAGCGACACCGACACGTAGAGATTCCAAAAGGACACGAACGAGCTCCGAATCCTCTCAAACTTTGGTAGCTTCCCCCTTGACTAGAATGGAGAAGGAAAGAAGAAGATTTGGTGGTAAAATGGAATAATTTGGTGGAGAAATTGCTAGGGATTGCTCTCTAGGAATTTGGGGAAGAACAAGAGAGAGAGTGTGGATGAGAATAATGAAATGAACTTGAGCCTATCCTCTCCCAAAGTGGCTGGCCATATGGGGCTATTTTTCCTATTATGGTAAGGTCCAAAATGCCCCCACTAACCTATTTTATGAGTATTAGGAAAGGGCTAATTGGTTGGGGCTAAATTAGTCATTCTAAAGTCTCTAATCACACTAACCTTATCCATAATAATTAGTCTAACCTCTAACTAAAATATTTCTATCATGTGGACTAAAATTAATATCATGTGGGCCATGCCTAACTAGTGTGTGGGTCCCACTAGAGTCAAACTACCTCCGGGTCCCCGTTTCAAGTCGGATTGAGTTGAAATTCGAACCCGACTCAAATAACCCCAAAACAATATCGTAAATAATAAAATAATATCAAAATAATTCAAAGAGATCAAATGCAAAAATATCCTTAGGCCAAAAATGACATTAAAATATCATAATCACATGGTTAGGCTCTAGGTCAAACAGTCTCTAGGGTTTCACTAGCAAAACGTCAAAACCACAAGTCATTGATTTAAATAATTTTAAAATGATTTAAAAATCACCAAAAATTATATCATGAATTAAATATTATTATTAAAATAATTATAAACACGAAAATTCAAAATTACCCTTATTTGGGAAACTGGGTGCTACAACTCTACCCACCTTAGAAAAATTTCGTCCTCGAAATTAAAATGTCCATACTCCCTCTAGGTCAAACCCCCACAATCAAAGTCCCAGATTAAAACAAATCATGTGATCAAAAGGACGACATACAGGGTCATGGCATACGGTGGTAGTGAAAGTCTCATCTAGGTATACTAGTCATGCTAACCGAAACGGTCATAGGGTATCAAAACATACAAACAATTTAGGGTGCTAAACTAGAGAAGTTACAGAAACAACAAACCATCAAAACTGTAAGGCGGTCTACCATCCTATATGAAACTGGTACTTATCAAAACAAAATAAAGGCAACTACCAATTATCTGAAAAAGGGTACAGAAAATCAAATTCAAAAATTAAGGAATTTGAAAATCACTTGCATTGAAATCCAAATAACAATATATAAATATACAGAGAGAGCGTTAGAGAGAAGAAACAAGCATTATGTAATGTTATGTGGTTTGTGTGTATATGGGTGTATGTGAAATATACATGAAATTGTATATGAGCTATCATGTTACACTACTCATGGCATATGGGTTAACAACCTACAATACACAACCTATTTAATCATAACATGCATGGCTAACCATAAACATCTATAAGAGGTAGAGATTTAGTTATGTATATACATATATTATAACATGTATGCCTAAGCTCGATATATATCTATACAAGTATGTGATCATAACATAGAGATGAAAGGTTAGGTTACATGACAGCGTATACTAAGTTAGGGTGTGTGTGTGTCCTTGTACAGGGTTATAGCTTAGTATTGAAAGGTTAAACCCAGTTTTAGTTCAGCATTTACATACAAAATCTGAAAATAAGCTAACATTTAAACCAGTGTAATATTAACATAATGCAGTCTCAGATTTTACAAATTTAACATAACTTAACCAATTTCTCTAAAAATTGAAACTCTGCAGATATCATACATGTGCAGTTATGTAGACAAAACTAATAACATGAAATTTATATTTAAATTACGAATTTAAACTGGAAAAGCAGAAAACCAGAAATATTGGGGTTTTGAAAATTTTAACATTAACAACATATTAATATGTATTTAGATAGGTAGAAAATCAAGTGTAGCATGCATACGTATCAGGCAAGTGTCCACTACGTAAATATACTCATATATTCTCATGTCCCAAAAAAAATTAATTCTACGTTAAGACCAACATTTAGATTCCTACCAAGATCACAAAATAGGTGATTGACAAATTTAAGGCAGTTTTATTATTATTATTCAATACTAGAATAGTAGCAAGAAGGAAATAACGATAAAAGCTGTTTGCTTATTTTCCTAAAAGAAGGAACCATTTTGAAACCAGAGCTAAATATCAAATCCAAGATAAAGTCTAGCAAAATCATCGATTCATTGTATTAAGAAGAAACTCATAGCAAGAAGTTACACAAGCTACTCCTAAGTTAAATAATTAGAAGCAAAACAAAGCAAAACAAATAATAATTTTTTTTGAAGGACTGCATCAAAGTAGAGAAAACATGCTTGAAAATATTTAAGGTACAATCTGATAATCATATGCGTCTATCCAAAATCATGGTACTCTAAATCCCCATCATACTAGTAAGTAAGGCTACGATAATCACAGAGTCCTTGACTTATGCACATACCTCTAGAATCGTGGTATTTAACATTTTCGCGGTGCCGCTAGCTTGGCTACGAAAACCTTAAATTCCCACACCCAAGAAATATATCCAGAGTCAGACTATATGTCCTCACCATGCTGGCTAATGTGACTATAGAAGACTCGATTCCATAACATAGATGACCTAGCCCATATAATTTTATCTTGTCAAAAATAAATAAATTAAATCAACAATGAATACCCATAAATCAAATCAAATTTATCAACGAACTTCAAAATTCAAAATGAACAAAAATCCATCAAAATACAACTCGGATGCAACAACTATCATCAAGATTCAAAATTCGACAATCATTCATCAAAATTAATGAATACAACTCAAATTCAACCATAATCCATCAAAATCAAATTTAACAACAGTAAGTAAAAAATAAATCAAATCAAGGAAAAAAAAGAGTTCTCAAATCGAAGTTAAAATAAGATTCTCAAGGGTCGTTCCGAGAATCTCTCAAGGGTTCCTAACTGTGATTAAGTACCTTCAAGATATATCATATTCCTACTGCAGGCTGTAGTGGTACTCAAGTTTGAATACCACTACATAAACTCGACCTGCATGGGCCACCACTAAAAACGTGTCACGACCCGCACCCACTGTTAGGGTACGAGAACGTAACAACGCCCAGCCTACGCCGCAGTGTCGACGGTAGAACGCTGTCCTAGGTCACATCATCTAACAATATAATGCTAAGCAGATACAGTCTCAATCATATTTAAGGTAGAGCATGATAAGGTTAGATAAAACATAAAATCCAAAGAGATACGGAAGATAGAAGTCTAAGTGTCTAAGATACAAAACCCAGAAATACATCTCAAAACTTAAATACAGTAATCTACAAAGTAAATACAACTCCAGACAAATGAAATAACTATCTAAACAACCTCTAAGGTGTCTCCTCTAGGCTAACATGCAACCTCCACGCTATCTGTAAAATTTATCAACAGGTCCAGTCAGGACAGGAACGAGCACATCTCATCTAGAAAACCCAAGTAAATGACAGAGAACTATAAAGCAGTTATAGGCAGTTGTCTTAATAAAAATGGCAGTTTATATTCAGGTGATGGTAAGAAAGACATAAAGTGCAAGGAAAGAAAATAACTAAACAAGAGAAGAATCATAGCAATGAAGACTGTAAAAATAGAACTAGCTAAACCAGGGTAATATGATATAAAGTCCAGACAACAATGTAGACCAGTGTAACTCCAATGTAAGTCCAGTACATGATGAATCTCATACAAGATGAATCCAGTAAGGGACGATTCTAGTTATAGTGATCAAGGATTCCAGGGTGAGTCCAGCCTATACTCTAGCAGTGTGTTTTAAAATACCGAGATCGACATGTAAACGGCTGTGGGTAATCCGGCACACCTCTCACTGATCAGGCGAGAGATGGCTATCATTCCAGTAGATTCTAGTAGGGGTGATTCCAGTAATGGGGTATGTTTACATGTCTTACTCTAGTATTTTCCCTCCCAGCAAGTGAATCCAGAATTCCGACACAATGATTCAAGATGAGTCCAGCCAAAACATAATGATACCAGTAAATGATTCGAATAAATGATTCCAGTAAGTGATTCCAGTAAATGATTCCAGTAAATGATACCAGTAATAGAGGCCAGAAAATAAATATGTGTCGTATACATGAATCCAGAGATATCCACACGTATTGTAACAGAGAATCGCATACAACTAACTAGAACAGAAGTACAGTAATTGACAAGTAAATGAGAGAACTATCATAGAATGTACTCGCCTGATAACCTGAACAGCTGATAAGTATAGGGGGTCCAACTGAAGCCACAGAGTCCTATTTAAAGCAACACAGGTTACAAGGTGTCTGGCTCCTAATTAGTACAGCACAAGTCACAACATGTCCAGAAGGGTAATATAAAGCACTACAATGCATTCTACATGAATCTAGGTCAAACTAGGCCAAAGTCAACCCTTGGTCAACTCTGGTCAACTGCACTAGTCAAACTAGGTCAAACTAGGTCATGTCCTAACCAAGTAAGTCTTACTATGCCTAACCAAGACTATCCTAGCAAGCACACATCAATACAAGGCTATACAAGCCAACATACATCCAACTCTATATAGCATGCAATTATTCAATACTCAATTAGGCAAGAATTCACATTAGATATACACTATATAATCTATTACTTTAAGCTATATATGTCTACACATATATACACATGCATATATTGGTATTCAATATTAGGTCTATAATCATGGCATTTCAAATGGTTATATAAACTTATATATTACAACACAATATGCTAATATATATATAATATACATACATAGCTAAGTTAACTATATTCATAAATACTTATTTAAGAGTCTATGTGTGTGTATGTGAACATGGCAAAGGGGCAAGTGAGGGTTAAATGGGCATACATAGTGTATACATATCAAAAAGTGTCAAAGTGTAAGTGAACAATGTGTCAAGTGTGATAGTGTCAACATAGTGTAAGGGGGTACATGAGGTAATATAGGATTTATGTTAACATGGAACATTACATCTCATTAACTTGTATATTGCATATATTACATCTATTATTACATTACATTCATGCTTGCATTCATTCATCATTCATTATTCTCTTGCACCACTATATGCACCATACATTACATACTATGGAACCTACATATTCATTACAAGCCATACTTATACATGCTTACATTAGATAGGATACATACACCTCATATATCATTTATTTAACCATTTACTCATGCTTGTATTCTCTATTTAATTACATAATATATATACATTAACATGGGTTAAAATCAAATAGAACATAATATTACACACAAGGGTGCACAAAATGCATATGCCGAATAGTAACTCCTATTAATAATCAATACTGTACCATCTCAGCATGAATTAAAATTTAGGATTAAAGTATGTTATAGATCTATGTGTTAGCTTTCCGAAACTTTAAACGGATCGCGTTTTTATTTCCGAAAACTCCCGAAATCGCGAAAACACCGAGAACGCATTTGTCTTTCGTACAGCTGACACTCAAATAATTTTCCAGAAAGTTACAGAAAGAATTAGGCCTATTAATACATGTTTTTAGAAATCTAACTTCAATACGCTTCTTTTAAAAAAAATGGGAGATTAAACCGAGCTTTGAGCTAGAAGTTATGATATTTCTAAGTTAGGGCTGAAATTAAAAACGTGGATAAAAATCATGACGGATTTAGGTAGTTTGAGACAAAATAACACAAGTATATAACATAATATATCAAGAACTTACTCTCTACACTAATATGTATATATGAGACACTATAGAACACATCTCCAATACAAAAATATGAGATTAAACATGTAATAATTTATTCATACATAACAACAACACATAGTTTGTCCAAATTTGGGATTTTCCCACATGGACACAACCACAACACAAAGGATACTCCTATGACCTCCAAATAGACACAAAATGGACACAAATGGAGATACAACTATGGGGTCATTCCTATGGGTTCAAAATAGACCTATATGCATGAGGAAATGAAAAGGAGAAGGGATTTATACTTCCCGGTAGATCGAATCGAAGAAAAGCATTCCCGTAGCGACACCGACACGTAGAGATTCCAAAAGGACGCGAACGAGCTCCGAATCCTCCCAAACTTGGGTAGCTTCCTCTTTGGCTAGAATGAAGAAGGAAAGAAGAAGATTTGGTGGTGAAATGGAATGATTTGGTGGAGAAATTGCTAGGGATTGCTCTCTAGAAATTTGGGAAAGAACAAGAGAGAGAGTGTGGATGAGAATAATGAAATGAACTTGAGCCTATCCTCTCCGAAAGTGGCTGGCCATATGGGGCTATTTGTCCTATTATGGTAAGGTCCAAAATGCCCCCACTAACCTATTCTATGAGTATTAGGAAAGGGCTAATTGGTTGGGGCTAAATTAGTCATTCTAAAGTCTCTAATCACACTAACCTTATCCATAATAATTAGTCTAACCTCTAACTAAATATTTCTATCATGTGGACTAAAATTAATATCATGTGGGCTATGCCTAACTAGTGTGTGGGTCCCACTAGAGTCAAACTACCCCCGGGTCCCCGTTTCAAGTCGGATTGAGTTAAAATTCGAACCCGACTCAAATAACCCCAAAACAATATCATAAATAATAAAATAATATTAAAATAATTCAAAGAGGTCAAATGCAAAAATATTCTTAGGCCAAAAATGACATTAAAATATCATAATCACATGGTTAGGCTCTAGGTCAAACAGTCTCTAGAGTTTCACTAGCAAAACGTCAAAACCACAAGTCATTAATTTAAATAATTTTAAAATGATTTAAAATCACCAAAAATTATATCATGAATTAAATATTATTATTAAAATAATTATGAACACGAAATTTCAAAATTACCCTCATTTGGAAAACTGGGTGCTACAGGCAAGAGGGAAAATTCCTCTAATTTGCGAGTACACCTTCCCCCTTCATCTAATTTGTGAGTACACCTTCCCCCTCCCCCCATTTTTCCCTTTTCAATTTAGGGTTTTACATTGATTTCTTTTTATTTAGAATTTTCCTCTGTGAAAAATTCTTTGTTGCACGTACACATCTTGTCGAGTACGTATTTTGTGAGTACACATCTTAGGGTTTTCCCCCTAATTTTATGAGTACACATCTTGTCAGAGTAGTAACTAAAATTCATCATTACACAATTTTGTTTCTATTTTTGTGTTTGTTTTAGAAGTAGTGCATGTAGTATTTGTTGATGCTCCAGGTTGTGATACTTGGAAATTCATAACAGTGGTTGATTTTACTTATTGCATAAAATATAAGTTTTTGATTTTGCAAGTTGAATTGGTTCAAACTATACATAACTCTTGTTTGTCGACCATGTTCTCTGTATTGTAGGATTTTTTTTTATGTGATAAAGGTACCTCTTCCAAGTATATATTAAGTCCTTATCCATAAGTCCATTGTTCTCTTAATGAATTATTTTTTCTATCTTTTTCTATATATAGGATTTTTAGTTTTTTTTGTTTCTTTAGGACTTTAATCGGAGTTTGATCTTTAACTTAGTAATTTTTAGTTATTTTAAAGAGAATTGACTATTATCTATATTTTTGAAATATTATTGAACTTTCTAGGCACAAAATTTTCTACTACATAAACTCATGATATTTCTTCACTTTGTTCATTCTTATTCTTTACTTTCAAGCATCCATTTTGAATTTATCTGCGTACTTGACATCGCTGAATTCATTCCAGCAAACGTTCATTTTTTTGAACTTAGAGAATATTGAATATATGATTTCTTGCATAGTTATTTCTTCCGTGAGTTTTGTCAAAACTTAATTCTTCGAGAGATGGTTGCCCTTATTAAAATTTATTTATTTACTAATATATTAGTTCTGTCGAGATGGTCCGTGGCTGCACCTTCGGGTTTTGAATTATATATACATATGGGTGTCAGGTCCCCATTTTAGAATTTGAATTACAGAGTAAAAGTTTATATATATGGATAATTAAGGACCTCATTTATAAGATCATGACCTTAGTGATCCATCGATAGACTACCTAAGGAAACCTTCTTTATCCGAGCAGGTGATCTGCAAATAACATATGAGACATTAAGTACATCTGGAGCCAAAATTTCTAAGATTGCCTGTAATAGCAATTTAGCTTTTTCAACCTCCATTGATTGTCTGTAGTTTGCAATATTAGCTGCACAAGGAGCTATATTTTAGGCTTTAATGTTTCATGTCCTAAGCTTATCAGAATGAATAATAAACTTTTAAAATACATTCCCTGCTTTTAGAAGATGCCAAAAAGCTTATCTTATCAAAAGAATAAGTAGGTTCCACCAAAATAGTTCGTTGTTGCTTCAAAAGCTAAATAACTATAACAATATGGAGGAATTTAATTATATCAAATGAGGTTTAAATAGGAGGCTGAAACGTTAGATGAAAGGGTAAACTTAAATTAGAATTAGATAACTCAATATTATAATTCATGATTTTATTAGAAACCTTGGATATATTTATGAACCTTGAATGCATTTCTTAAACTAGACAAAGTAAGCATTATATTTTTAACACATGACATGAGTATTCCCTCTGTAACTTGTAAATGGGACTAGTAATATTAAGAAAACTAATTACGTATTCTTTGTTTCCTTAGGTTACACACTATTTTTAACATAACAAACTCTTGTATGTGTTTCCTTAATTACTGTACCATTTTGAATAAATCTGTTGCCTTAAAGTGCATATTTTATTTTATTACAATTATTTATTTATTTAGTTTAACTTCTACTGTTTGATTTGTGATTAACATCTCTCTCTTTGGTTACTATATGTCGTGGTTGAATCTAAAATAGCATCTTTGTCAGTTTCTTATATACTTGAAGCTTAACAAATCATTTGAACTGAAATCTGACATGGTCGCATCAAAAGCTATGCTACCATTGTAATTATTAACATAGGAGTAACAAGCTAATGATATAATATAATTTTTTTTGAGAAAATTGTTTGATATAATAATATTAAGCTTCTTTAGGATTTCCAGATCGTACCCAGATCCCTCAGTATGGGTTGTCTTTCTGTTCCTGGTGTGAGTTGAGGACTTATGGTCAGTGTTCCACTAACTCTATTGGATAAGAACTTTGCAACACTTCAACAATCTCCACTTGTTGATCTTAATTTATCGTCAGTTTTTCTCTAACACAAGGTACTTGCATTAGCAGGTAGTAAGAAAGCACATTAAAGACCTTGTGTATGTTCTGAAGGTAAGGTTTCCTGATGCACCATGTTAACTAGGATCTTTTATGAGGCCTACTATTTACACCTGATAAACTATGGTGTGTATATATTTATATCCGATATCTTTAGCGTCATTCAAGGTGCCTTTCACAGAGAGGAATGCGTTAAGCCCATAGGGTACTCAATATAGCACTAATTTTCTAGTATGTAATGTCAAATTTATTTAAGTCATATATAAATATATTTTCTCATCATCAGTTCTCTTTTAGCATTTTCTACTATATGTTCCTTTCTACTTGATGTTCTCCAGGAATTGGGATGTTAATCTAGAGCATACTCTTTGGTTGAATTCACCTCACAATGGCAGGATATTCACTTTTTGGTCTCGAGAAGGAAAGTGAATTGACAAAACAAGGTTCGTATTCTCATAATCCCAACCAAGGGCTTTTGAGGATTATTGAAGACAATACTACCAGTAACTATCAATTAATGCAACCTTAAACAACTTCATGAAGTAACATACAATTAACTAATGAATGTAGTGGTTATTGTAAAAGTTGGAGGTTATACTACTGCTTCACTGTCATAAAATATTAGAAAAAATTTAGATGCTTTCTACTCATGTTTGGGGTCTCAGTGTCACAAAATATTTGCAAAAAATATATAACATTGGGGCCTCACTGTCACAACACAATCATTTATAACATCTGCTTTCAAGACCTTCCCTCCCCCCCCTTCCAATGTGAGATAAGAGCTTTTCCAAATACCATGGTCGACAAAGTATTATGATAAGCCTATTTTGTTGGTTGGTTTTGGACAAAATCGAAATGTACATTAAAATAAAATGTTAGTGATGCTTTCTGTGTAACCTTAATTTTTATGATTTATTTTACTGGCAAATTAATGCAGACCTGTTCATTTATTTTACAAGTATGGCAGAAATAAGATGGGAAAATTACATAAACAAATTCCTTATTAGTTGAGCAAAATCCCATGACCTCTGATCGTAATATAGAAACAATGGGGAATCTGTGATAAATAGGAAAAAAAGTTATATGTTTGGTGACTAGCTAGCTTCAAGAATTTTCCTTTCTACAAGTATACTTTACTCAGTATTATCATTTGACATCATATTGTTGGAGTGATATTACCTTTGTAGGAGTAGAAAGAGATTATGTTCCGATTGGGATTGAATATTCGCATTGGATTTATTCAAAGAAATAAAAACTCTTGGGCAAACAATTTGTTATTCCATTCTACTTTATATTGACGTGATTTGTTATTGTTTATTATAGTTTATATAGGAGATGCTCTTTTTTGCTGCTCATTTAGCTATTTGTCTGGAGGTCTGGACCGAGCCTTATGATGCAACGGCATTGAAGATGACTCTAATTATGCTGGTTCTGGTTGTGAATGTAATTAAAGAATCAATATATTTTGTATAGGCCTAGGTTAAGTATACAATTTCATTTTTGTGACATTTTAGTTGATGATTTGGAATTCAGATGATTTTGACAATATTATGGTTTCAATAAAAGTTAGTACTTATCACAAGTGTTGTGTACATTAGCTTCTGATTTTGGAATTGAACGATTTAACATTATTGTTTCAATAAAAGATTACTTTACATAATTGTTGTGTACATTATACGTTTTGTAATTGAATGCAAAGGGAAAATTGATTAATCAAAAAGCAGATTTTAAAAAAAATGAAAAGAATTTAAGGCATGCATAATATGTCTTAATTAATGCGTATATGATATTTTTTACAACATACAATAAATGTCGTGATTTACATTAACGACGTGCCAAAGAATGTCATGAATATGTATTGATGGCGTGTCATTGAATGTCGTTTTTGTGTATTAACGACATGAAAATACACGCCATAATTGCCTTTTAACGGCACACAATGAATGTCGTGAATTGTCTAATACGGCATACATTGTATGCCGTAAAAACTAGTAATTTTTTACGACACGGGCAAATACGGCTTTCACTGCGGCATACATTGAACGCCGTAAAAACTTTTTACGACATACTTTGTACGTCGTAAAAACCAATATTTCTTGTAGTGTTATCTTTATTAACTTCAATTTGTCTGCTTCTGTCGCTGCGATGTGTTTCTATTTGAAGATAATCGATTATGTACCATCTTTGCCTTGTACAAGTGCAATACCAGACTTGTACGGCATCACGCCCAAGCGAGGACGATCGATTCCAAGAGATAAAATATGTGAATAAATGACTCTAAGAATCGGGGCGTGACAAATTGGTATCAGAGCACGGCTTTACGTCCTTGGTCTCTTCTTTGATTCATTTCAAATCAAAGTTGCATCGACGATTAACCAAAGTTGCTTCCGCGATCGCTCAACGTTGCTTCCGCGATTAAATCAAAGATTGCTTCCACGATTATGCTGTTGTTGTTCTGTAATCATCCTTACATTGTTCGTGTCTGAAAATTCGTTGACCCTCTTGGCTGCTTACTGGATGTTCCATACAATAAGTATATACATTGTGATGCCCCTGAATAAATGATTGTTGTTGGTTTGGACACAATTAACCCAACAATGACTCGATGCCATAGTATGCTATATTGTGAATGCTGTTTGGAATGTGGAAATAAAGAAAAGTGGCTATGTATGCTGTAACAAGTTGAGATTGTATGTGATGTTGGAAATGAATTGTGAATGAAATAATTGATGGATGAGTTCGACATAACTGGTGAGTCGACTCAGGGGTGATGACTAGTACTTTTGAGATCCTAAGAATGTTGGCTTGTGATATTAAGACCCCGAGATGTTGGTTAAGTATTATGATCATTGTAGATCATGAATGTCCGGAATAAAATTGGGTTGGTATTGTTTAAGGATGGCTTCGTTTCTGAGTGGTATATTGCCTCTACTACCTCAGAACGGGATGTATGTTGACCCTTTCCATAGAATAGCAATGAGATTATCTGTGGGTACTGGGTAGTACCGAGACTTGGTTGGGAGTCATGTATTATTGCTGGATGACTCGAGTGTCGCTTGACGGTAATGTTATGTTGGGTAGTGAGATTTTCGAAAATTGTAACGGGTGGCTTGGTTAGAAATTGTTTAGTCGAGTGATGACTCAGACTAGTAAGACAGCTAGTATGCTAGGTAAATAGATTTGGCTAGATAATATTGTGGCTTAGAACATCTGAATGTTGACTTCGATTGGTTGGATGTAAATCAAATGTGGCCAATACAAAGTTGGTTGCGTAGCTGAAAGTTTGGAAATATTGTCGGTGGCACTAAAGAATATTAGAAATCTGTGCCTTGACCCTAAGGTGTAAGAGATGTTAATCCATCTTGATCACCAAAGGATAGTCGTTGCCTATGTGAATGTATGCAGAGGAGTTGAATTGTACCAGAATAGTAACAAGTAGCAATCCTGAATATTTGTGTTGCATAGAAAATAGTTAGTTGATGCATGAATTGTCGGATTGAATGGAATGAACTACTCGACCCTTGCTGTATGAGATTTAAGAATGCTCGTAAGATAGTTTGATGATTGATAAAACGAATAGGATTGAGAAATTGCAAACGTGTCAGATAATGTCGGTATATGTGACTATTGGATTGGGATATAGTTTGCTGGCTTATGACTTAGTGGTGTGACTTTGTCATACAGACCGAATAGTATGATTCTATAGTTGGGTTAAGACTATCGGAATCGACGACCCTTGAATAGTTAGCCTTGGCTTATGGGTTCGTGTGTGTACAAAGGATTTGAAATAGAAATTGAATCATCAAAAATTTACTTGGTAGATTATTAGAACGATAAGAATCGTATGTCAGGTTGGGAATTGACCGTAAATGTTGATAGATCGATCTTAGTCGATCGTTGGGTAAGTGTA